>OU015586.1:16000000-16396509 GCA_907165245.1 Habrosyne pyritoides | reverse complement strand
CAAAAATAAAACACATTAAAATTTTGCTATAAAAATACGTTTTTCCTCAAAATTTTCCAAATTTTCTATAGAAGCTGCTTCCGTTCTCTGCGGCGTTGAGTGTGCCGCGACGGGACGCGTCTTTTGACACCTTTCGCGCCACTCTAGGTCAAAGAAAACGCCCTCATTTTGAGAATTCTCAATTTTCACTATACGAAAAAGTCTTCATAGGCGATACAAATTCTAAGAAAAAGTATCGATTTCGACATAATAAATTGACCTAACTGCTTCAAATTTTTGAAAGCATCTGCGAATCACTGACCTACTCGCTGCTGCGATATCGCGACACGGTGTTGCCAGCTTAAATTTTTGTTTTTGCACAAAAATTACAAATTTCATACATTTTATATAAACTTTCATACTAAAATTGCATTTTTCCAAATTTTCCTTTTTCTTTTTGTCTGGTTTTCGTTTTTGTCGAGTGCCTCCCGGCGAGACGCGTCGACCTACCTTAGTTGCACCGCTCTCCGACCGACGATACCTGAAACAAAAATAAAACACATTAAAATTTTGCTATAAAAATACGTTTTTCCTCAAAATTTTCCAAATTTTCTATAGAAGCTGCTTCCGTTCTCTGCGGCGTTGAGTGTGCCGCGACGGGACGCGTCTTTTGACACCTTTCGCGCCACTCTAGGTCAAAGAAAACGCCCTCATTTTGAGAATTCTCAATTTTCACTATACGAAAAAGTCTTCATAGGCGATACAAATTCTAAGAAAAAGTATCGATTTCGACATAATAAATTGACCTAACTGCTTCAAATTTTTGAAAGCATCTGCGAATCACTGACCTACTCGCTGCTGCGATATCGCGACACGGTGTTGCCAGCTTAAATTTTTGTTTTTGCACAAAAATTACAAATTTCATACATTTTATATAAACTTTCATACTAAAATTGCATTTTTCCAAATTTTCCTTTTTCTTTTTGTCTGGTTTTCGTTTTTGTCGAGTGCCTCCCGGCGAGACGCGTCGACCTACCTTAGTTGCACCGCTCTCCGACCGACGATACCTGAAACAAAAATAAAACACATTAAAATTTTGCTATAAAAATACGTTTTTCCTCAAAATTTTCCAAATTTTCTATAGAAGCTGCTTCCGTTCTCTGCGGCGTTGAGTGTGCCGCGACGGGACGCGTCTTTTGACACCTTTCGCGCCACTCTAGGTCAAAGAAAACGCCCTCATTTTGAGAATTCTCAATTTTCACTATACGAAAAAGTCTTCATAGGCGATACAAATTCTAAGAAAAAGTATCGATTTCGACATAATAAATTGACCTAACTGCTTCAAATTTTTGAAAGCATCTGCGAATCACTGACCTACTCGCTGCTGCGATATCGCGACACGGTGTTGCCAGCTTAAATTTTTGTTTTTGCACAAAAATTACAAATTTCATACATTTTATATAAACTTTCATACTAAAATTGCATTTTTCCAAATTTTCCTTTTTCTTTTTGTCTGGTTTTCGTTTTTGTCGAGTGCCTCCCGGCGAGACGCGTCGACCTACCTTAGTTGCACCGCTCTCCGACCGACGATACCTGAAACAAAAATAAAACACATTAAAATTTTGCTATAAAAATACGTTTTTCCTCAAAATTTTCCAAATTTTCTATAGAAGCTGCTTCCGTTCTCTGCGGCGTTGAGTGTGCCGCGACGGGACGCGTCTTTTGACACCTTTCGCGCCACTCTAGGTCAAAGAAAACGCCCTCATTTTGAGAATTCTCAATTTTCACTATACGAAAAAGTCTTCATAGGCGATACAAATTCTAAGAAAAAGTATCGATTTCGACATAATAAATTGACCTAACTGCTTCAAATTTTTGAAAGCATCTGCGAATCACTGACCTACTCGCTGCTGCGATATCGCGACACGGTGTTGCCAGCTTAAATTTTTGTTTTTGCACAAAAATTACAAATTTCATACATTTTATATAAACTTTCATACTAAAATTGCATTTTTCCAAATTTTCCTTTTTCTTTTTGTCTGGTTTTCGTTTTTGTCGAGTGCCTCCCGGCGAGACGCGTCGACCTACCTTAGTTGCACACCGCTCTCCGACCGACGATACCTGAAACAAAAATAAAACACATTAAAATTTTGCTATAAAAATACGTTTTTCCTCAAAATTTTCCAAATTTTCTATAGAAGCTGCTTCCGTTCTCTGCGGCGTTGAGTGTGCCGCGACGGGACGCGTCTTTTGACACCTTTCGCGCCACTCTAGGTCAAAGAAAACGCCCTCATTTTGAGAATTCTCAATTTTCACTATACGAAAAAGTCTTCATAGGCGATACAAATTCTAAGAAAAAGTATCGATTTCGACATAATAAATTGACCTAACTGCTTCAAATTTTTGAAAGCATCTGCGAATCACTGACCTACTCGCTGCTGCGATATCGCGACACGGTGTTGCCAGCTTAAATTTTTGTTTTTGCACAAAAATTACAAATTTCATACATTTTATATAAACTTTCATACTAAAATTGCATTTTTCCAAATTTTCCTTTTTCTTTTTGTCTGGTTTTCGTTTTTGTCGAGTGCCTCCCGGCGAGACGCGTCGACCTACCTTAGTTGCACCGCTCTCCGACCGACGATACCTGAAACAAAAATAAAACACATTAAAATTTTGCTATAAAAATACGTTTTTCCTCAAAATTTTCCAAATTTTCTATAGAAGCTGCTTCCGTTCTCTGCGGCGTTGAGTGTGCCGCGACGGGACGCGTCTTTTGACACCTTTCGCGCCACTCTAGGTCAAAGAAAACGCCCTCATTTTGAGAATTCTCAATTTTCACTATACGAAAAAGTCTTCATAGGCGATACAAATTCTAAGAAAAAGTATCGATTTCGACATAATAAATTGACCTAACTGCTTCAAATTTTTGAAAGCATCTGCGAATCACTGACCTACTCGCTGCTGCGATATCGCGACACGGTGTTGCCAGCTTAAATTTTTGTTTTTGCACAAAAATTACAAATTTCATACATTTTATATAAACTTTCATACTAAAATTGCATTTTTCCAAATTTTCCTTTTTCTTTTTGTCTGGTTTTCGTTTTTGTCGAGTGCCTCCCGGCGAGACGCGTCGACCTACCTTAGTTGCACCGCTCTCCGACCGACGATACCTGAAACAAAAATAAAACACATTAAAATTTTGCTATAAAAATACGTTTTTCCTCAAAATTTTCCAAATTTTCTATAGAAGCTGCTTCCGTTCTCTGCGGCGTTGAGTGTGCCGCGACGGGACGCGTCTTTTGACACCTTTCGCGCCACTCTAGGTCAAAGAAAACGCCCTCATTTTGAGAATTCTCAATTTTCACTATACGAAAAAGTCTTCATAGGCGATACAAATTCTAAGAAAAAGTATCGATTTCGACATAATAAATTGACCTAACTGCTTCAAATTTTTGAAAGCATCTGCGAATCACTGACCTACTCGCTGCTGCGATATCGCGACACGGTGTTGCCAGCTTAAATTTTTGTTTTTGCACAAAAATTACAAATTTCATACATTTTATATAAACTTTCATACTAAAATTGCATTTTTCCAAATTTTCCTTTTTCTTTTTGTCTGGTTTTCGTTTTTGTCGAGTGCCTCCCGGCGAGACGCGTCGACCTACCTTAGTTGCACCGCTCTCCGACCGACGATACCTGAAACAAAAATAAAACACATTAAAATTTTGCTATAAAAATACGTTTTTCCTCAAAATTTTCCAAATTTTCTATAGAAGCTGCTTCCGTTCTCTGCGGCGTTGAGTGTGCCGCGACGGGACGCGTCTTTTGACACCTTTCGCGCCACTCTAGGTCAAAGAAAACGCCCTCATTTTGAGAATTCTCAATTTTCACTATACGAAAAAGTCTTCATAGGCGATACAAATTCTAAGAAAAAGTATCGATTTCGACATAATAAATTGACCTAACTGCTTCAAATTTTTGAAAGCATCTGCGAATCACTGACCTACTCGCTGCTGCGATATCGCGACACGGTGTTGCCAGCTTAAATTTTTGTTTTTGCACAAAAATTACAAATTTCATACATTTTATATAAACTTTCATACTAAAATTGCATTTTTCCAAATTTTCCTTTTTCTTTTTGTCTGGTTTTCGTTTTTGTCGAGTGCCTCCCGGCGAGACGCGTCGACCTACCTTAGTTGCACCGCTCTCCGACCGACGATACCTGAAACAAAAATAAAACACATTAAAATTTTGCTATAAAAATACGTTTTTCCTCAAAATTTTCCAAATTTTCTATAGAAGCTGCTTCCGTTCTCTGCGGCGTTGAGTGTGCCGCGACGGGACGCGTCTTTTGACACCTTTCGCGCCACTCTAGGTCAAAGAAAACGCCCTCATTTTGAGAATTCTCAATTTTCACTATACGAAAAAGTCTTCATAGGCGATACAAATTCTAAGAAAAAGTATCGATTTCGACATAATAAATTGACCTAACTGCTTCAAATTTTTGAAAGCATCTGCGAATCACTGACCTACTCGCTGCTGCGATATCGCGACACGGTGTTGCCAGCTTAAATTTTTGTTTTTGCACAAAAATTACAAATTTCATACATTTTATATAAACTTTCATACTAAAATTGCATTTTTCCAAATTTTCCTTTTTCTTTTTGTCTGGTTTTCGTTTTTGTCGAGTGCCTCCCGGCGAGACGCGTCGACCTACCTTAGTTGCACCGCTCTCCGACCGACGATACCTGAAACAAAAATAAAACACATTAAAATTTTGCTATAAAAATACGTTTTTCCTCAAAATTTTCCAAATTTTCTATAGAAGCTGCTTCCGTTCTCTGCGGCGTTGAGTGTGCCGCGACGGGACGCGTCTTTTGACACCTTTCGCGCCACTCTAGGTCAAAGAAAACGCCCTCATTTTGAGAATTCTCAATTTTCACTATACGAAAAAGTCTTCATAGGCGATACAAATTCTAAGAAAAAGTATCGATTTCGACATAATAAATTGACCTAACTGCTTCAAATTTTTGAAAGCATCTGCGAATCACTGACCTACTCGCTGCTGCGATATCGCGACACGGTGTTGCCAGCTTAAATTTTTGTTTTTGCACAAAAATTACAAATTTCATACATTTTATATAAACTTTCATACTAAAATTGCATTTTTCCAAATTTTCCTTTTTCTTTTTGTCTGGTTTTCGTTTTTGTCGAGTGCCTCCCGGCGAGACGCGTCGACCTACCTTAGTTGCACCGCTCTCCGACCGACGATACCTGAAACAAAAATAAAACACATTAAAATTTTGCTATAAAAATACGTTTTTCCTCAAAATTTTCCAAATTTTCTATAGAAGCTGCTTCCGTTCTCTGCGGCGTTGAGTGTGCCGCGACGGGACGCGTCTTTTGACACCTTTCGCGCCACTCTAGGTCAAAGAAAACGCCCTCATTTTGAGAATTCTCAATTTTCACTATACGAAAAAGTCTTCATAGGCGATACAAATTCTAAGAAAAAGTATCGATTTCGACATAATAAATTGACCTAACTGCTTCAAATTTTTGAAAGCATCTGCGAATCACTGACCTACTCGCTGCTGCGATATCGCGACACGGTGTTGCCAGCTTAAATTTTTGTTTTTGCACAAAAATTACAAATTTCATACATTTTATATAAACTTTCATACTAAAATTGCATTTTTCCAAATTTTCCTTTTTCTTTTTGTCTGGTTTTCGTTTTTGTCGAGTGCCTCCCGGCGAGACGCGTCGACCTACCTTAGTTGCACCGCTCTCCGACCGACGATACCTGAAACAAAAATAAAACACATTAAAATTTTGCTATAAAAATACGTTTTTCCTCAAAATTTTCCAAATTTTCTATAGAAGCTGCTTCCGTTCTCTGCGGCGTTGAGTGTGCCGCGACGGGACGCGTCTTTTGACACCTTTCGCGCCACTCTAGGTCAAAGAAAACGCCCTCATTTTGAGAATTCTCAATTTTCACTATACGAAAAAGTCTTCATAGGCGATACAAATTCTAAGAAAAAGTATCGATTTCGACATAATAAATTGACCTAACTGCTTCAAATTTTTGAAAGCATCTGCGAATCACTGACCTACTCGCTGCTGCGATATCGCGACACGGTGTTGCCAGCTTAAATTTTTGTTTTTGCACAAAAATTACAAATTTCATACATTTTATATAAACTTTCATACTAAAATTGCATTTTTCCAAATTTTCCTTTTTCTTTTTGTCTGGTTTTCGTTTTTGTCGAGTGCCTCCCGGCGAGACGCGTCGACCTACCTTAGTTGCACCGCTCTCCGACCGACGATACCTGAAACAAAAATAAAACACATTAAAATTTTGCTATAAAAATACGTTTTTCCTCAAAATTTTCCAAATTTTCTATAGAAGCTGCTTCCGTTCTCTGCGGCGTTGAGTGTGCCGCGACGGGACGCGTCTTTTGACACCTTTCGCGCCACTCTAGGTCAAAGAAAACGCCCTCATTTTGAGAATTCTCAATTTTCACTATACGAAAAAGTCTTCATAGGCGATACAAATTCTAAGAAAAAGTATCGATTTCGACATAATAAATTGACCTAACTGCTTCAAATTTTTGAAAGCATCTGCGAATCACTGACCTACTCGCTGCTGCGATATCGCGACACGGTGTTGCCAGCTTAAATTTTTGTTTTTGCACAAAAATTACAAATTTCATACATTTTATATAAACTTTCATACTAAAATTGCATTTTTCCAAATTTTCCTTTTTCTTTTTGTCTGGTTTTCGTTTTTGTCGAGTGCCTCCCGGCGAGACGCGTCGACCTACCTTAGTTGCACCGCTCTCCGACCGACGATACCTGAAACAAAAATAAAACACATTAAAATTTTGCTATAAAAATACGTTTTTCCTCAAAATTTTCCAAATTTTCTATAGAAGCTGCTTCCGTTCTCTGCGGCGTTGAGTGTGCCGCGACGGGACGCGTCTTTTGACACCTTTCGCGCCACTCTAGGTCAAAGAAAACGCAAAAAATTGCCCTCCCACCCACCCACTTGTCATCCGCTAGCTGGACTTTTGTGGAACAGAGAAAAGCAAATTTCCCCAAAATCGCCGTTTGACACCCCAAGGCGACTCTGTTCCACGGGGCACAAGCCGGCGAGGCAGGCTGAGTGGTTTTTAACCCAATCGACGGGTTCCTTTGATTAGAATAATAGGTTTAGTGTAGTTTTTTAGGGGTTTTATCTTAAATTGTGTATATGGTGGCCTGATATACGGAAATCTTTACATTCTGACCCGACAAAAGGCCTTATTGGGCCAGTGACGTCATCCGTATTCGGAGATATATATATTTTTAGTTTGACCTTAAGGAATTTTGACTTATATACACTATATACAAAATTTTAAACTTAATTTAAATTATTTTTACAACTTTTACAAACTTATTATTAACCTCTTTTTCTACACTTTCACATTGACGCGTACCTCCAACGAACATGTTTGGGTACCGTACTCCCGCCAAAACATCCGGCAATGGAGCTCGTCCCTCAAGGTCTCCCGAACGGCAGGAAGTCTTCGGCCCTTCCAAGACCTCCCAAGTGCGCCGTAGTATAGGCGACTGGGAGGCGGGGAAGATGGACCCTCAGTCCACTCCCCCGACCGTAGTGGCGGTTCGAGCGGCCCCCCCGCAGCAAAAGGCGGCACTCCCAAAAGGGAGTAAGGCTCCGGCCCGGAAAGAACCGCTGGATGCCGCGGGGAGCCCGCCCGAAAAAGAGGTGTTCGAGAGTAGGGTTGCCGAGGCAAGAGCTTGCCTAAATAAGGCTAAGCTACACTTGGCAAACTCGCGCAACCTGAAATCGGACATCAAACTAGCAGTCACTCAGGCGATAGACAGACTGTACCAACTGGTGAAGGAAAGCGAGGCCGAAAGGAATGAGAAGATGAAAGAACTGAAAGAGTCAGGAATGAAAGAAACGACGGATAGAAGGGGATGTGAATGGAACGAAAAGGCGGCAAATGAATGGCAGAAGAGAATGGCAGCGCATGGAATGATGTTGGAAGCGGATGGAGAACAGATGGATAGACTGGAGGGAATGATAGAGAAGCAGAGCCTGGCCTTGGAGAGGATCACCTATGCGGGTGTAGCGGCGACTGGCGTTAAAAAACGTCTGCCAGAACATGTCACCCTGCACTCGGTGGCGATCTCCTCCAAGAAAGAGAGTGATACCGCAGACCAGGTTCTAGAGTGTGTGAGAGAAGTGATGGATGCAAAGGATGGATGGGTGAAGATTGAGAGAGTACGAAAGGCGAAGGATCAAAAGGTGATAGTGGGATGCGCGACAGAAGAGGAAAGACAGAAGGTCAAGGATAGACTGAAAAGGGTGGCCGATCGACTCAACGTTGAGGAGATCCGTAACAAGGACCCCCTTCTCATCCTCAGGGACGTTCTGGAGTTCAATACGAACGAGGACGTTGTGAACGCCCTGAGGAACCAAAACCGGAGTCTGTTCCTTGACCTAAAAGCGGAAGAGAATAGAATGGAGGTCCACTATCGACGGCGAACCCGGAACCCCCACGCTAACCACGTGGTCATGAGGGTGTCCCCCACAATATGGGCTCGGATGGTCGGGGCAGGAGCGGTGCACGTCGACCTTCAAAAGGTCAAAGTGGCGGACCACTCGCCACTCGTGCAGTGCTCCAAATGCCTCGGCTATGGACACGGCAGGCGGTTTTGTAAAGAAACCGCCCTAAAGTGCAGCCATTGTGGGGGCGCCCACATGAAAACAGAGTGCGCTGACTGGCTCGCCAATGCGGTCCCATCGTGCTGCAATTGCACCCGCGCCAAATTGGACACTACAGGGCATAACGCCTTTAGTTTAGAGTGTCCAATTCGGCGCAAATGGGACGCAATGGCCAGGGCCAGTATAGCGTACTGCTGAGGGTACAAGGGCTGTTTTTGGGGGCGGAAATTCCTCCAGCTTCATGGGAAGGTGGAGTAATTTCTCCGCCAACCCGAAAGATGCAGAAGTTAAAAGCGCTATACAACATATTGGTCGCGTATTATTTAATACGCGTCACCAGCATCTGCAATAACAATAAGTCGCATATAATTCAATGCAGAAAGCAAAACGGGTAATGAACCGACGATAAGGTAATACGAAAGAACAGAGAAGAATGAAATTGACTATAAAAGATGATCTGAAAACAGTGAATAAAAGATTAAAGCGAGAAAGTAGTGGATAAAAGAAAATAAAAGATGATTGGAAAAAGTGGATAAATAAGTAAAGTAAGAATGTTTACAAGAAAATAGTCGAAAAGTTGCTGATAAAAAGAAGATTGAAAAATAGTAAATAAAGAAGAAGAAGCAAAAATGAAGTTTGTAAAAGTAATAGTTAAATGTGAATGAAGTGTGTAAAAGTAATAGTTAAATGTAAATGCAATGCGTAAAAGTTAAGATAAAGTAAGAATGAACGGATAAAAGATTGATAAAAGACGAATGAATGTGATGAATGAAAACATAGATAGAAAGTGATGAAAAATATGAGGAATGAACAAACATGAGTGAAAAATGAAAACGTAGAAAGAAGAAAGATTGATGAAAAATGAATGATTGACAAGTCAAATGATACAAAAATACGAATGAAAAGACAGTACTGAATCATGACATAAAAACCTTGAGAGGACAAATAAGAGACGAAAAGAAAACCAGAATATGAGCTGAAAAAACATAGAGTTAAAAGAAAGATAAACACATAAAGCCAAAATTAAAGGGAGCAAAGTAACAAACATGTTCAAAAACAAAATGGGGCCAATAAATTAAATATGAGAAAAAATTACTAGAAACTGAAAAAACTTAATAAAAGATTAAAATTATAAACAGAAACAAAAAGGGGAAACTGGGGTACAAAAATTGAGAAAAATTTCGACTAAAATTAAAAAATATGATAGAAAAGGTCTCCGACTCTTATATTGGAGGTACAAGATGGGGTTGCTTCTTAGGAAGCAACCAATGAAAAAAAAAAAAAAAAAAAAAAAAAAAAAAAAACCTAACCTAACCTAACCTAACCTTTTTTTTTTTTTTTTTTTTTTTTTACATGGTGGGAAACCCATTACGAGTTCGACTCCCGCCCTGGGAGAGGCGGGAGGATATGTGGGCCTCCCTGCATCTGCCCTTCTCCTAGTGAGAAGGGAAGATGAGGTATACCCACCAAAACCCACCATGGCGTGCTACCGCATACCGGTTTGTTGGACACCGTGGTACCGCTGTAGCATTGCCCACGGTGTCCACCGGTCTCGCCCCAGCTAGTGCCGGGGCCTTCCTCTCCGGAGGGGGAGATGGCCGAGCACGCGTGGCCATCTCCCTGACGCCCAGTGACTCGTCGCGGCAGGCGGAGGACTCCCATCCTCCGCCCGCAGTCACTCCGGGTCGGGGCACGCGGCCCCGATCCCTGCCGTCTGCGCCGGAAGTGGCACCCAGCCGCAGGACGTAAAAATGCCGAATGTTGGCATTCAGACGTCCATGCGGCCGTCTTCCTCTTCCGGCCGGCGAGCGTCGTCGGCTGCAGGTTTGGGTCTAGGGGGGCGGGCCGGTCTCGGCCTCGTCTCCCTGCCCCTCGTCCAGGGTGGGGAGCATCTGGTCCCTCCCATCACGTGGTCTGCCGGGAGGTTGGCGTGGTGGCAGACTGCACACCACACCTTTTCCTCCCAGCATTCTCTCGCCAGGTGCCCCTCTTTACCGCACCGGAAGCAAGATTTACTCCGGTCGGTAGTCGAGGGGCACAGCTCTCTCGTGTGCCCGATTCCCATGCACCTAAAGCAGCGCATGGGTGCCGGGCCAATCGAGTTGACCCTGGCGGACGACCAGCCCACCAGGATCCGACCACGGTCAAGGAGGGCCTTCGCCACCCCAATCGGGCACCGGATCAGAACCGACCCGGCGCCGTCATAGAGGGTGCGGATGGCCCCCACTTTCACGTGGGCCACGTCGCAGCCCCCGGCTTTGACGACGGCCGCCGCCACCGACTCCGCGGTCGCCGACTCGTCGAGCCCGGCGATTTGGACGGCGGCCATCTTCTGCGGGCGGCTCACGATGGCGACGTCGCCCACGATGGCCTGCAGCCTCTCTGCGAGCGCGTCCGCTGCCCGCACGTTGTCCTCCCCGGGGACCTCTATCACCCGGCCCCCCGTCATGGAGGCCCGCACCCTCACGTGCTGCAGGCCGACCTCATCGAGCTTAACGCCTTCGATGGCTCTTGCCATGGTGGCCTGCAGCGTGGTGGCGGCGGTGATGTCCTTTCTGAGGGTTATCATCACCGCCGCCGTTTTCGGGACTTTGAGCGCCCTAGGCTTGGGCGCTGCCTTCCTGACGGGGGGCACCGGGGCGAGAGGAGTCGGCGTGGCCTTGGCCTTGCCCTTCCCCCTTCCCGTGCCCTTCCGGGCCACCGTGGCCCAGCTCTCCACTGTCGGCTGCCGGCCCGAGGGGCCCGGTCTCTCGTCCGGGGCTGCCGGGGGGGCAACCGGGGCGTCTCCTGATGCCGGGGCGGGCGTCCTGGTCGACTTGGCCTTTTTCTTTTTGGCCTTTTTAGGCCGGCCGTCTCCCAGTCTCGCCCTCTCCGCCTCAGGATCCGCCGCCGTCCTCTTATCGCCCGCCAGCGGAGGGCGGACAACGGGCTCAGCGGGTAGGCGCCTGCTCATCTCCTCCAGGCGGACGTTCAACATGTCACCTAGGGAGACGAACAGGTCCCTCCTCAACTCCCCCAAGGCCTCCGCCAAGTCTGCGGCACTGAGCTGCAGGGACGGGGGGGCCGGGGGGGCCGGGGTCTCTTGCCTCGAGGAGGCGGTGTGGAGCCTCTTCAATTCCTCGTCGCGCAGGAGGGCCCGCTCTCGCAGCTTCCAATTGTCCGCCTTGAGAGCGCGGACCTCCTCGCTTTCGGACCTGCCGACCTCTACTGCGTCCATTGACGCCAGTATGGTGCGGCAGGCCCGATTGATCTGGCCCCACACCGACCCCTGTAGGTGTCCTGACTTGCGGGCCCCCTCCAATATCTGGCCCGCCGCCCTGCGGGTCGCCCCGACCGGGTCAAGCTCGGACTCCTGCGCCACCGTGTCGTCCCCCCCCTCAGGAAGGAGCTCCGAGGAGTCCCCCCCGTGGGCGGTGGCGGTGCCAGTATCGACCCGGTCCTGATCCTGACCGGACGGGAGACCGCCGCGCTCCGTCTGCTCTCCGGTCTGGGCGGCCCAGGCCCCGGTGATGATCTTCAGGGCGACCTGGCAGGCCCGCTCGATCCGGGCCCCGAGAACTCCGCCTATGCCCTCATTGGCGGCCTCCTCCCGGAGCGCCTCCACCGACTTGTGGGCCCTCTCGAGCCCCGCGTCGTCGATGTGACCGCTCGCAACATCGGTGAGGGAGTTGCACCGGAAGATCATCCGGACCCGAGCGGTCGGGCACATGTTCCGGTCACTCAACCCCTTCGTGACCGGCATTATAGCCCGACGGACCACGTCGTCGGGTCTGTCGAACTCCTCGTACCGGCAGTCCGAGTCCTCGTATGAATCGTCATACGAGGTCTCGCCCCGCCATGGCACGGAAGTCCGAAGCTTAGCCCTCGCCGCCGCTGAACGCGCGTGCGGCCCGAAGGGTTTTCCCCTTCGGGCCGTGCTGACCTTGGGCCCGCTCTCCGGCCTTGGGTCGTCCTCCTCATCGGTGTGCCCCCTCTTTTGGGGGGGCTGGCGGGTTTCGACCTCGGGGAGGTCCATCTCGGACTCGGAGGAGTCGACAACGAAGCCCGCCCTCCTCCGAGGACTCTTCGGTACGCATGTGGGCGCGGCCGTTGCGGACCCGCCCTCCTCTTTTCGGAAGAGGATTCGCATCCCCTCCGCCTCTTTTGTGCCTGCCCGTGTTTGCACTCTTTCCACGACAGGCACCATCGTCTCCATCTTCCTCTCCACTGTTCCCACTTCAACTTCCACGTTCTTCCTCACCTTTCCATTGCCAGTATTGTTGTTGTTTTTTTTGTTTTGTTTGGTTGTCTTCTTCATATTCTTAAACCCACGAGAAATGGACGATTTAAATGTCAACCCCCGGGTGACGCCTTCCGGGGGCAAGGCTATACCTACTAGAGGCTGCTGCACAGGTCGCCAGGTATGTGCAGTGTTTTAACGTCTTGTCCTGACGGGTTTTTAAAGAGTTTTCCTTTCTCGCGGGCCGGCCAATCAAGGCAAGCCCTCCGCTCCGGGTCCCACTACTCCACAACGCCATTTGGTGGAGGTCGTTGCGGGATGCCCGGGCTACGGATTTCAGAGGAGCGGCGTGCCTCACTCTATCTTGGGCGGTTATTCCCGACGACAGTGTTACCTGCCGCCAGGCCCGCCCGGGAAAGGGGGAGGGGGGGTGGGAAGGAAGGGGGGAAGGATAAGGGTTTTCCCTTAAAAAGGATGGGAGTGGAAGGATGGGAAGAGGACCGAAGGGAAGGATGTGAGAGTCAGCCGCCAGCGCCGAGTGTCCACCAAAAGCTGGTGGGTACTCGGAGCTGACGTTGCCCAGGGTGCGCCACGAGGAGGCCTCTCACCTGCACCCCAACCTAACCTAACCTAACCTAACCTAACCTAACCTTTTTTTTTTTTTTTTTTTTTTTTTTTTTTTTTTTTTTTTTTTTTTATACAGGGGAAATGCTTTGCGCATACCACCACGCCTTGGGGAAAGACGCGGTGGTTATGTGGGACTCCCTTCCCGCAAACTCCCCCCCTCATATCAAAAATGAGAGGGGGCCCGGGAGGTTTACCCACTAAAACCCCTGTTTGCCGTCTGTGTCATTCTCCGCCGAGACAAGGGTACGCTCTTTCGAGCACTCGTCACTCGCCCGGCGGTGACCGGCATGACGCCACGTCTACTTACCGCGGGTGTTTCCACCCGCGGCTACGCCGTCATTCGCGCTGAAGCGCGCCCTCGCTGACTCTCTAAGAGTGGCGGGCGTCCCCGAGCCCGCCACTCGAGTCACTGTGATTTTTTATAGAGGTTTTCTCCTCGCAGCCCAGGCCATGCATGACCCGGGCCCCCGGCCCCGATTGCTCGGGATTACGGGTTGGCAGACGGCTGGACACAAAAACCAACCGCCGCCCTTCCGTCCCCCCACGCTGCCGCCGGATGCCGGACAGACGCAGCGCGGGTAAGACGCCCCCCTCCGCGGCGCGAGCCGCCCACCTCCCCTCACTGCGTGCCCGCGCTGCCGCCGAATGTCGGACAGACGCGGCGCGGGCACCAGTCACCCCCCATCACCGGCGCAAAGCGCCCTCCTCCTCACCTTTCACTGCGTGCCCGCGTCGCCGCCGAATGTCGGACAGACGCAGCGCGGGCACCAGTCGCCCTCATCTCCGGCGCGAAGCGCCCCTCCTCACCCCCGACTACGTGCCCACTGCCGCCGGACTCCGGACAGACGCAGCACGGGCACGAGTCCCCCTCTCCGGTGGCTAAAGCCACCCTCCATCGCGCTGTGCCGCGCTGCCGCCGAATATCGGACAGACGCAGCGCGGACACTAGTCGCCCCCTAGCGGCGGGCCTCAGCCGCTCCGACACCTACCACCATAGGTGCGGTGGCGCAATTGCGCCCCCTCCCCCCGCGGCGCGAGCCGCTACGACCCCCGCCGGCAGCAGGTTTCCAGGTGCAGGGCACGGAGCTCCCCCTTTCGGGGTATCCGGTTGCAGAGCTGGCCTACCCCGCCTTGCGGGTTACGTCGCGGCCTCGCAGCCGCCTCTCCCGAGTGGCGCAGCCACTCCGCCGCTCCGATCCCCACCGGCAGCAGGTTTCCAGGTGCAGGGCACGGAGCTCCCCCTTTCGGGGTATCCGGTTGCAGAGCTGGCCTACCCCGCCTTGTGGGTTACGGTGCGGCTTCGCAGCCGCCCCTCCCGAGTGGCGCAGCCACTCCGTCGCTCCGATCCCCACCGGCAGCAGGTTTCCAGGTGCAGGGCACGGAGCTCCCCCTTTCGGGGTATCCGGTTGCAGAGCTGGCCTACCCCGCCTTGTGGGTTACGGTGCGACTTCGTAGCCGCCCCTCCCAGGCGGCGCTAACCGCTTCGACCCCCACCGGCCGCAGGTACCCAGTTGCAGGGCACGGAGCTCCCCCTTTCGGGGTATCCGGTTGCAGAGCTGGGGCTTCCCCGCCTTGTGGGTTACGTTGCGGCTTCGCACCGCCCCGCCCCGAGTGGCGCGAGCCACTTCGCCGCTTCGACCCCCGCTGGCAGCGGGACTCCGGATGCGTAAGGCTGATCCTGCCCCCCCCAGGGCTGGTTCTGCCCGCAGAGCCGGACGTCCCCGCCATTGCGGGTGAGGAGCAGTCGTCGCGGCTTTGCAGCCGCCCCTCCCGGTGTTGAGATTAGCCGCCGGCCCAAGTGTGGTGGCACTTGAAACCGACGTTGCCCAGGGTGCGCCACGAGGAGGCTCTCAACTTGCACCCCAACCTAACCTTTTTTTTTTTTTTTTTTTTTTTTTTTTTTTTTTTTTTTTTTTTTTTTTTTTTTTTTTTTTTTTTTTTTTCCGGAGGGGAAATGCATTACGCATACCACCGCGCCCGGGGAGAGACGCGGTGGTTATGTGGGACTCCCACTCGCAAACTCCCCTTCTCATATCAAAAATGAGAAGGGGCCCGAGGGTATACCCACTAAAACCCCTCCGATGTTCCTTCGCACACTTGAGCGCCGAGGGTCGCGGGCACGAATTCAGCTTCCGCAACCCCCGGCTGGTGCCGGCCCGCCACCGCGGGCCCCGCCTGGTCGAGGGGGGGGAGCGAGGTGTTAACTCCTCCCCCCCCGACTTCTCTGAGGGGCGCGCGTGGAACATCACACGCGCGCCGCCACCTCGGGTCCTTATAATGTTGTGGGGCGACAGACGTATCCCCGTGTCTGACGCCCCTGGACCCATTTAGGGGGGCTGGAAGAGGGCGTTGTCCGCCCTCCGCCGACGCCCGGTGCGTCTGCTGCGGATCGGGTGAGGGGTTGAAATCTCCCTCTCCCTTTCCGCAGCCTCCTTCTGCGAGATAACCGTCTCGCAGAAGGTTACCACTGCGTCCCAGGCCTCTTCGCCGCCGACCATAGACTCGATCACGGCCGGCAGCGAGAGGTCCGGGCCTACTCCGGCGATGAGGGCACGGCGCGGCTCCTCCCAAGCGGCACACTCTGCCAGCGTGTGCCGCGCCGTGTCCTCCCGGCAATGGACGCAGTGGTGACACCGGGCGTCCGGCTCCCTGTTTATGCGACACAGGTACTTCCCGAAGCAACCGTGCCCCGAGAGCACCTGCGTCGCCCGAAACGACAGGGAGCCGTGCCTCCTCCCGAGCCAGCGCTCGAGCACCGGCCGGATCGCCCCGACTATGTCGAGGCCGGCGGTAGGGCGCGAAAGCCTGTCCCGCCATTCCGCCACTAGGACCTCGCGGAGCTGAGACCGACGCAGCTCGAATTGACGCTGCATCGGTCGTTCGCCCCGCTCCGCCTCTTCCTCGCGCCACTGATACAGCGACGCGAGTACTTTGGCCTCCAGGTCCCAGGGCGGGGATCCGGCCAGTGCACAAGCCCCCTCATACGAGATCGTGCGATACCCCCGTATGACTCTGACGGCCGTGGCTCTTTGCGGTTTCCGAAGAACCGCAATCGAGCCGGCCGTCAGGTCGTGGGCCCAGATCGGGGCCCCGTACAGGGCCATGGATCGCACGATACCCGTATAGAGCCGTCTACAGACGGAGCTCGGGCCCCCCAGATTGGGAAGCAGCGTTGCGAGCGCTCCCGCCGCGCCCAACAGCTTGGGCGCCAGCCGTCGAAAATGGGGTCCGAAGTCCCACCGGCTGTCGAGCACCAATCCTAGGTACTTCATGGTGGGCTCGACAGCGATTCGGACCCCCCCGACCACGATGTGTGAGTCGGGCGGCGGCGCCCGCCGGGGGCCATGGAACGTCATGGCCTCCGACTTGCTGAGGGCCACCTCCAGGCCCAGGCGACGGATGCGGCTCACCACCTGTGACACCGCAGCCGTCGCCAGCAACGCTGCTTCCCTGTGCGAGCTCCCCCGGGCGGTGACCAGCGTGTCGTCCGCGTAACACGTCAGGTCCACCCCCGGGCTGAGCTCGCCCCTCAGCACCCAGTCGTAGCCGATGTTCCACAGGAGCGGCCCAAGAACCGAACCCTGTGGAACACCGCACGACATCGGGCGCTGGTGAACGCCATCACGTCCCTCGTAGGTGACACACCTCTCGGACAGACCCCAACCTAACCTTTTTTTTTTTTTTTTTTTTTTTTTTTTTTTTTTTTTTTTTTTTTTTTTTTTTTTTTTTTTCCGGAGGGGAAATGCATTACGCATACCACCGCGCCCGGGGAGAGACGCGGTGGTTATGTGGGACTCCCACTCGCAAACTCCCCTTCTCATATCAAAAATGAGAAGGGGCCCGAGGGTATACCCACTAAAACCCCTCCGATGTTCCTTCGCACACTTGAGCGCCGAGGGTCGCGGGCACGAATTCAGCGTCCGCAACCCCCGGCTGGTGCCGGCCCGCCACCGCGGGCCCCGCCTGGTCGAGGGGGGGGAGCGAGGTGTTAACTCCTCCCCCCCCGACTTCTCTGAGGGGCGCGCGTGGAACATCACACGCGCGCCGCCACCTCGGGTCCTTATAATGTTGTGGGGCGACAGACGTATCCCCGTGTCTGACGCCCCTGGACCCATTTAGGGGGGCTGGAAGAGGGCGTTGTCCGCCCTCCGCCGACGCCCGGTGCGTCTGCTGCGGATCGGGTGAGGGGTTGAAATCTCCCTCTCCCTTTCCGCAGCCTCCTTCTGCGAGATAACCGTCTCGCAGAAGGTTACCACTGCGTCCCAGGCCTCTTCGCCGCCGACCATAGACTCGATCACGGCCGGCAGCGAGAGGTCCGGGCCTACTCCGGCGATGAGGGCACGGCGCGGCTCCTCCCAAGCGGCACACTCTGCCAGCGTGTGCCGCGCCGTGTCCTCCCGGCAATGGACGCAGTGGTGACACCGGGCGTCCGGCTCCCTGTTTATGCGACACAGGTACTTCCCGAAGCAACCGTGCCCCGAGAGCACCTGCGTCGCCCGAAACGACAGGGAGCCGTGCCTCCTCCCGAGCCAGCGCTCGAGCACCGGCCGGATCGCCCCGACTATGTCGAGGCCGGCGGTAGGGCGCGAAAGCCTGTCCCGCCATTCCGCCACTAGGACCTCGCGGAGCTGAGACCGACGCAGCTCGAATTGACGCTGCATCGGTCGTTCGCCCCGCTCCGCCTCTTCCTCGCGCCACTGATACAGCGACGCGAGTACTTTGGCCTCCAGGTCCCAGGGCGGGGATCCGGCCAGTGCACAAGCCCCCTCATACGAGATCGTGCGATACCCCCGTATGACTCTGACGGCCGTGGCTCTTTGCGGTTTCCGAAGAACCGCAATCGAGCCGGCCGTCAGGTCGTGGGCCCAGATCGGGGCCCCGTACAGGGCCATGGATCGCACGATACCCGTATAGAGCCGTCTACAGAACCCCAACCTAACCTTTTTTTTTTTTTTTTTTTTTTTTTTTTTTTTTTTTTTTCTCGGAGGGGAAATGCATTACGCATACCACCGCGCCCGGGGAGAGACGCGGTGGTTATGTGGGACTCCCACTCGCAAACTCCCCTTCCCATATCAAAAATGAGAAGGGGCCCGAGGGTATACCCACTAAAACCCCTCCGGTGTTCCTTCACACACCTAAGCGCCGGGGGTCGCGGGCACGAATTCAGCTTCCGCAACCCCCGGCTGGTGCTGGCCCGCCATCGCGGGCCCCATCTGGTCGAGGGGGGGGAGTGAGGTGTTAACTCCTCCCCCCCCGACATCTCTGAGGGGCGCGCGTGGAACACCGCACGCGCGCCGCCACCTCGGGTCCTGATGATGATGGGGGGCGACAGACGGATCCCCGTGTCTGTCGCCCCTGGACCCATTTAGGGGGGCTGGAGGAGGGCGTTATCAGCCCTCCGCCGACGCCCGGTGCGTCTGCTGCGGATCGGGTGAGGGGTTGAAATCTCCCTCTCCCTTTCCGCAGCCTCCTTCTGCGAGATAACCGTCTCGCAGAAGGTTACCACTGCGTCCCAGGCCTCTTCGCCGCCGACCATAGACTCGATCACGGCCGGCAGCGAGAGGTCCGGGCCTACTCCGGCGATGAGGGCACGGCGCGGCTCCTCCCAAGCGGCACACTCTGCCAGCGTGTGCCGCGCCGTGTCCTCCCGGCAATGGACGCAGTGGTGACACCGGGCGTCCGGCTCCCTGTTTATGCGACACAGGTACTTCCCGAAGCAACCGTGCCCCGAGAGTACCTGCGTCGCCCGAAACGACAGGGAGCCGTGCCTCCTCCCGAGCCAGCGCTCGAGCACCGGCCGGATCGCCCCGACTATGTCGAGGCCGGCGGTAGGGCGCGAAAGCCTGTCCCGCCATTCCGCCACTAGGACCTCGCGGAGCTGAGACCGACGCAGCTCGACTTGACGCTGCATCGGTCGTTCGCCCCGCTCCGCCTCTTCCTCGCGCCACTGATACAGCGACGCGAGTACTTTGGCCTCCAGGTCCCAGGGCGGGGATCCGGCCAGTGCACAAGCCCCCTCATACGAGATCGTGCGATACCCCCGTATGACTCTGACGGCCATCGCTCTCTGCGGCCTCCGCAGCAGAGCGATCGAACCGGCCGTCAGGTCGTGGGCCCAGATCGGGGCCCCGTACAGGGCCATGGATCGCACGATACCCGTATAGAGCCGTCTACAGACGGAGCTCGGGCCCCCCAGATTGGGAAGCAGCGTTGCGAGCGCTCCCGCCGCGCCCAACAGCTTGGGCGCCAGCCGTCGAAAGTGGGGTCCGAATGTCCACCGGCTGTCGAGCACCAATCCCAGATACTTCATGGTGGACTCGACAGCGATTCGGACCCCCCCGACCACGATGTGTGAGTCGGGCGGCGGCGCCCGCCGGGGGCCATGGAACGTCATGGCCTCCGACTTGCTGAGGGCCACCTCCAGGCCCAGGCGACGGATGCGGCTCACCACCTGTGACACCGCAGCCGTCGCCAGCAACGCTGCTTCCCTGTGCGAGCTCCCCCGGGCGGTGACCAGCGTGTCGTCCGCGTAACACGTCAGGTCCACCCCCGGGCCGAGCTCGCCCCTAAGCACCCAGTCGTAGCCGATGTTCCACAGGAGCGGCCCAAGAACCGAACCCTGTGGAACACCGCACGACATCGGGCGCTGGTGAACGCCATCACGTCCCACGTAGGTGACACACCTCTCGGACAGATAAGCCCCAACTATGCGGCGGAGGTAAGGAGGCACTCTATGATATCGCAGTGCCTCCCGGATACAACTCCAGGGCAGGGTGTTAAACGCGTTGGCGATGTCTAAAGACACCGCCAACATCACCCCGCCCCGGGACACCGCTTCCTCCGCCAGGGCTCTTACCCGTGACACAGCGTGCACGGTGGAGCGCCCCTGTCGAAACCCGAACTGACTACCGTCCAGGTCCGGCCCCTCTCGGCACAAGTGGCTGACGAGGCGGGCTGAGAGAACTCTCTCAAACAACTTGCCCACCTCGTCCAGCAGCACTATGGGCCGGTACGCGGACGGTGAGTCCGCAGGGCGCCCCGCCTTTCCGAGCAGGACCAGTCGACCAGACTTCCACAAACTGGGAAACTGGCCCCGCTCGAGGCACGCTGTGAAGAGCCCTCTCAGTTGGGGCTCTAGCTCCTTCAGAGCGAGGGCTAACACGCAGCCGTGGATCCCATCGGGCCCCGGAGCCACATTCTTGGCCCGGAGCCGGATCACGGCAGCCCCCAACTCTGGGTGTGTCACCTCAGGGACGCTGATGGCGTTCTCCTCCGTGGACTCTGCGGCCGAGGGCAATGCCATCTGCGGCGGAGTATGCTCCCCTCGTGCCGGGAAGAGGGCTGCTACCACCTCCTCCAGCAGCTCGGGTTGGAGACTCTCGGTGAGCGGGGGCGCCGCGGCCCGAAGTTGATTTCGGACCGTGCGATAGGGCCGCCCCCACGGATCTCCGTCTAGAGTCTCCAACATCTCCTCCCTGGCACGCGTCTTCGACTCGCAGATGGCCAGCCACAGAGTCCCCTTCGCCGCGCTGTACACCTCATACAGCGCGGCCTCTTCCTCCGGGACCCGTCGACGTCTCCTCCGGTATCGGGTGTACTGGCGCCTGACCGCCACGCACTCGACGCGCAACTGCGCGATCTCGGCGGTCCACCAGTACACCTGGCGCTTTGCGGACTGAGCGTGGACGCGGGGCATGGACGCGTCGCTAATTTGCGTCATCGCCCCGCGAAACCACAGCGCCTCCCGCTCGACGTACCCCCCCCCCCCCCCCCCCCCCAACCTAACCTAACCTAACCTTTTTTTTCTTTTTTTTTTTTTTTTTTTTTTTTTTTTTTTTTTTTATACAGGGGAAATGCTTTACGCATACCACCGCGCCTTGGGGAAAGACGCGGTGGTTATGTGGGACTCCCTTCCCGCAAACTCCCCCCCTCATATCAAAAATGAGAGGGGGCCCGGGAGGTTTACCCACTAAAACCCCTGTTTTGCCGTCGTTGTCATTCTCCGCCGGGGCGAGGGTACACTCTTTTGAGCACTCGTCACTCGCCCGGCGGTGACCGGCCTGGCGCCACGTCTAGCTGCCGCGGGTGAAAAACACCCGCGGCTACGTCGCCATTTGCGCAGAAGCGCGACCTCGCCGACTCTCTAGGAGTGGCGGGCTTCCCCTAGCCCGCCACTCGAGTCACTGTGGTTTTTTATAGAGGTTTTCTCCTCGCGGCCCAGGCCATGTATGGCCCGGGCCCCCGGACCCGATTGCTCGGGATTACGGGTTGGCCGACGGCTGGACACAAACACCAGCCGCCGCCCTTTCGTCCCCCCCCACGCTGCCGCCGGATGCCGGACAGACGCAGCGCGGGTAGGACGCCCCCCTCCGCGGCGCGAGCCGCCACTCACCTTTCACTGAGTGCCCGCGCTGCCGCCGAATGTCGGACAGACGCAGCGCGGGCACCAGTCGCCCCCCATCGTCGGCGCAAAAAGCGCCCCCCTCACACCTCGGTGGTTGCGGGGTCCGTCTCCATCACCACCGCCTCCACAGGCAGCTGGTGTGGGGCCCTTCCTCTGCCGGCTTTGGGGGCTGGTGCGTGGCACGCCTTGCCCCCCAGCAGATGGTCTGCCGGTTTGTTTGCGGCGGCGCAAAGCGAGCACCGCGGCTTCGCCGAGCACCCCTTCGACGTGTGGCCAGCCACCCCGCAGCGGAAGCACTCCTGGCTCCTGTCGACCTCCGCCTTGCATTGGGCTCTTATGTGCCCCCTCTGCAGGCATCTGTAGCACCGCAGAGGTCTGGGCTCAAGGAGCTTGACGGAGGCCGACACCCACGACAGATTGAGGCTGCCCGCTGCGGCGATGCGGTTAGCGGCCGCCACCGGGCACTCGACCCACATGTGCCCCACGCCGAAAGGGTCCCTCACCACCCCGCCGCTGTTCCTGAGGCTGGTCACGGAGCAGCCGCCCGCCTCGGCGACCGCGCTCAAAACCTCCCCGGCCGAGATCGAGTCGTCCAGGCCGGAGATCTTGATCTCCGTCGTCTTTACCGGCCTGGAGACGCGGACTGTGTCCCGGCCGAGGACCTCCCCCAATTTGGTGGCGAGCGCGTCGGCGAGTGGGCCGCTGTCCGGGTCCGCAACCTCGAACATGCGGGCCCCGGTCGCACACACTCGGAAACGTACGGCGGTGATCCCGAGGTCCGCTAGCCTGATTTTGGCCTTTGCCTCGGCGATCACCGCCTCGTACGTCACGCCTTTTTCTGTAGCCTCCGGCGTGAGGGTGACCACCACCGCGGCTGTCTTGGGAGGGGTCAGTTTGACCGACCTCCCCTTGGCAGGTTTGCGGGGTGGACCCTGTTTCTGCTGACCCTTCTTTTTATTGCCCCCTTTCTTAACAACCAGATTCCAGGCCAGTTCTGTTGGCTGGGTTGGGCTGGTCTGTTCTGCGGGCTCCGGGCCTGCTGGGAGGGGTTCTGTTGCCCTCTCGCGACGAGTGCCGCCTGTGCTTTGCACCTTTTGTCCCGGCTTTTTTCCCTTGGGCTTCTTCGCCCTTTGCGGCTTTGGAGCCTCCGGTCCACCAGTGTTGGCCTGGACCGGAGCAGCCTCGATCGGGGCAGAAGATAGCCCCGGGGAGATGTCGGGGGTCTCGAGGGCCCGCCTGTCCGCCGCTAATGGAGGCCGAAGTCGCCTTTCCGGCAGCAACCTGTCCTCAAGAGCCTCGAACCTAGCGCTCACCATCGCGCCCACCTGGCACAGGACGGTGCGCACCAGGTCTTCGGCGTCGAGGGGTGCCGGTTTAGGCTGACTCGTCTCAACCACTTCCGCTTGCGGGCGCGGCCTCTCCATGCGCTCCCGCATTTCCGCAACCTCCTTCCGGAGCTGCGCGACCTCAGACTGGAGGCGGGCATTGTCCGCCTGCAGGCCACGCGTCTCCTCGGAGGTGCATCGGCTCTGGAGGATTAGGGCGACTTTTCTGATCTCGTCCGCCGCATCCTTCAAGGTTTTAATGAAGCCACCTTTCAGGTTCCCCGACGTGACTGCGACCTTCTTTATTACGGCGACATTATCCTCTATCGCGCGGTTCAGCGCGGTCGCCGTAATAAAGTCGTCGCCGCCCGAGGACGCCTCCGACAGGGAGAGATCTCGGGTGCGCGCCCGAAGCTCTCGGGAGGTTGCCATCACCTCCGCCTCAGCCCTCTGCTGTTCGGCCAATCTCTCCGCCTCGGCGAGCGCCAGCTTGGCCTTCGCCAGGCCCACGTAGTGGCCCGTAGTTGGAGGCCGACCTCGCCTCTTCCGCGTCGTTGGGCTCGAGACTCTATCCGTACTTATTTCCGGGTCCGAGTCGCTGTTCCGTGTCCTTTTATGAGTTCGCCGGGTCGTTTTTGAAGCGACACTGACCATCGAGTCAGTGTCCCGTTCCTCCTCGCTGCTCACCATCATCGTTTTTAAGTTAAGATTTGCCATTGTCATTTTTGTTCCCACGTTAATTGGACGAAAGGGTGGTCGACCCCCGGGTGACGCCGTTCCGGGGGCAAGGCTAGTGCCCGTGAGGGCTACTGTGTATTTCGCCCGGTGTACACAGGGTTTTTACGTCTTGTCCTGACGGGTTTTTATAGAGTTTTCCTTTCTCGCGGGCCGGCCAATCAAGGCAAGCCCTCCGCTCCGGGTCCCACTACTCCACAACGCCATTTGGTGGAGGTCGTTGCGGGATGCCCGGGCTACGGATCGCAGAGGAGCGGCGTACCTCCTCCGGTTTTGGGCGGTTATTCCCGACGACAGTGTTACCTGCCGCCGGGCCCGCCGGGGAAGAGGGAAGGGGGGATGGGAAGGAAGGGGGGAAGGATAAGGGTTTTCCCTTAAAAAGGATGGGAGTGGAAGGATGGGAAGAGGACCGAAGGGAAGGATGTGAGAGTCAGCCGCCAGCGCCAAGTGTCCACCAAAAGCTGGTGGGCACCTGGAGCTGACGTTGCCCAGGGTGCGCCACGAGGAGGCCTCTCACCTGCACCCCAACCTAACCTTTTTTTTTTTTTTTTTTTTTTTTTTTTTTTTTTTTTTTTTTTTTTTTTTATACAGGGGAAATGCTTTACGCATACCACCGCGCCTTGGGGAAAGACGCGGTGGTTATGTGGGACTCCCTTCCCGCAAACTCCCCCCCTCATATCAAAAATGAGAGGGGGCCCGGGAGGTTTACCCACTAAAACCCCTGTTTTGCCGTCGTTGTCATTCTCCGCCGGGGCGAGGGTACACTCTTTTGAGCACTCGTCACTCGCCCGGCGGTGACCGGCCTGGCGCCACGTCTAGCTGCCGCGGGTGAAAAACACCCGCGGCTACGTCGCCATTTGCGCAGAAGCGCGACCTCGCCGACTCTCTAGGAGTGGCGGGCTTCCCCTAGCCCGCCACTCGAGTCACTGTGGTTTTTTATAGAGGTTTTCTCCTCGCGGCCCAGGCCATGTATGGCCCGGGCCCCCGGACCCGATTGCTCGGGATTACGGGTTGGCCGACGGCTGGACACAAAAACCAGCCGCCGCCCTTTCGTCCCCCCCCACGCTGCCGCCGGATGCCGGACAGACGCAGCGCGGGTAGGACGCCCCCCTCCGCGGCGCGAGCCGCCACTCACCTTTCACTGAGTGCCCGCGCTGCCGCCGAATGTCGGACAGACGCAGCGCGGGCACCAGTCGCCCCCCATCGTCGGCGCAAAAAGCGCCCCTCTCACACCTCGGTGGTGGCGGGGCCCGTCTCCATCGCCACCTCCACAGGCAGGGGCTGTGGGGCCCTTCCTCTGCCGGCTTTGGGGGCTGGCGCGTGGCACGCCTTGCCCCCCAGCAGATGGTCTGCCGGTTTGTTGGCGGCGGCGCACAGTGAGCACCGTGGCTTCGCCGAGCACCCCTTTGACTTGTGGCCAGCCACCCCGCAGCGGAAGCACTCCTGGCTCCTGTCGACCTCCGCCTTGCATTGAGCTCTTATGTGCCCCCTCTGCAGGCATCTGAAGCACCGCAGAGGTCTAGGCTCAAGGAGCTTGACGGAGGCCGACACCCACGAGAGTTTGAGGCTGCCCGCTGCGGCAATGCAGTAGGCGGCTGCCACCGGGCACTCAACCCACATGTGCCCCACGCCGAAGGGGTCCCTCACCACCCCGCCGCTGTTCTTGAGGCTGCCCCTCGGACAGCCTCCCGCCTCGGCGACCGCGCCCAACACCTCCTCAGCCGAGATGGAGTCATCCAGGCCGGAGACTTTGATCTCGGTCGTTTTGACCGGCCTGGAGACGCGGACTGTGTCCCGGCCGAGGACCTCCTCCAATTTTGTGGCGAGCGCGTCCGCCTGCGGGCCGCTGTCCGAGCCCGCAACCTCAAACATACGGGCTCCCGTGGCGCTCACGCGGAACCTTACGGCGGCGATCCCGAGGTCCGCTAGCCTTATCTTGGCCTTTGCCTCGGCGATCACCGCCACGTATGTGATGCCCTTATTTACGGCCTCCGGCGTGAGGGTAACCACCACCGCAGCCGACTTTGGGGGGGTCAGCTTGGCCGATTTCTCCTTGGCCGGCTTGCGGGGGGGGGCCTGCTTCGTCTGGCCCTTCTTCTTGGCTCCCTTTTTGACGACCACGCTCCAGGCCAGATCCGTGGGCTGGGTTGTGGCCGCCTGGTCTGCGGGTCTCGGCGCTGTTGAGGTGGGCTGTGGCTCTGCCGCCCTCTCACGGGGAGTGCCCACCGAGCCTCGTCCCTTTTTCCCCTTGGGCTTCTTTGCCCCTTTTGGCTTTTGAGCCTCCGGTCCACCAGTGTTGGCCTGGACCGGAGCAGCCTCGATCGGAGCAGAAGATGGCCCTGGGGAGATCTCGCGGACCTCGCTGGCCCGCCTGTCAGCCGCCAGGGGAGGACGATGTCGCCTCTCGGGCAGCAGCCTCTCTTCGAGTGCCTCAAACCTGGCGCTCACCATCGCGCCCACCTGGCACAGAATGGTGCGCACCAGGTCTTCGGCGTCGGGCTTAGGCTGGTTAGGCACAGCCGCTTCGGCCTGCGGGCGCGGCCTGTCCATGCGCTCCCGCATTTCTGCAACTTCCTTTCGGAGCTGCGTGACCTCCGACTGCAGGCGGGCGTTGTCCGCCTGTAGTCCACGCGTCTCCTCCGAGGTGCAGCGGCTCTGCAGAATGGAGGCGACCTTGCCGATTTCGTCGGCGGCGTTCTTCAGGGCCCGCGAAAAGGTCCCCTTGAGGTTCCCCGACTTGACGGCGACTTTCTTGATTAAGGCGACGTTTTCTTCGATCGAGCGGCTCAACGCGGTCGCCGTCATGAAGTCGTCGCCACCCGAGGACGCCTCCGACAGGGAGAGATCTCTCGTGCGCGCCCGAAGCTCTCGGGAGGTCGCCGCCACTTCCGCCTCAGCCCTCATCTGTTCTTCCTCCCTTTCCGCTTGGATAAGCGCTAGCTTAGCCTTCGCCAGGCCAACGTAGTGGCCCGAGGTTGGCGGCCGCCCTCTCCTCTTCCTCAACGTTGGGCTCGAAACCCCATCCAAACTTATGTCCGGGTCCGAGTCGCTATTCCGAGTCCGTTTATGAGATCGCCGGGTTGTCGTTGATGCGACACTGACCATCGAGTCAGTGTCCCCATCCTCCTCGCTGCTCTCCATCATCACCTTTGAATGTTTAGCCATAGTCATTGTTGTTCCCACGAGTATGGGACGATATAGAGGTCGACCCCCGGGTGACGCCCTTTCCGGGGGCAAGGCTAGTACCCTTGCGGGCTACTGTACAGGTCGCCTGGTGTGTACAGGGTTTTTACGTCTTGTCCTGACGGGTTTTTATAGAGTTTTCCTTTCTCGCGGGCCGGCCAATCAAGGCAAGCCCTCCGCTCCGGGTCCCACTACTCCACAACGCCATTTGGTGGAGGTCGTTGCAGGATGCCCGGGCTACGGATCGCAGAGGAGCGGCGTACCTCCTCCGGTTTTGGGCGGTTATTCCCGACGACAGTGTTACCTGCCACCGGGCCCGCCGGGGAAGGGGGAAGGGGGGGTGGGAAGGAAGGGGGGAAGGATAAGGGTTTTCCCTTAAAAAGGATGGGATTGGAAGGATGGGAAGAGGACCGAAGGGAAGGATGTGAGAGTCAGCCGCCAGCGCCGAGTGTCCACCAAAAGCTGGTGGGCACTCGGAGCCGACGTTGCCCAGGGTGCGCCACGAGGAGGCCTCTCACCTGCACCCCAACCTTTTTTTTTTTTTTTTTTTATACAGGGGAAATGCTTTGCGCATACCACCACGCCTTGGGGAAAGACGCGGTGGTTATGTGGGACTCCCTTCCCGCAAACTCCCCCCCTCATATCAAAAATGAGAGGGGGCCCGGGAGGTTTACCCACTAAAACCCCTGTTTGCCGTCTGTGTCATTCTCCGCCGAGACAAGGGTACGCTCTTTCGAGCACTCGTCACTCGCCCGGCGGTGCTGCACCCCAACCTTTTTTTTTTTTTTTTTTTTTTTTTTTTTTTTTTTTTTTTTTTTATACAGGGGAAATGCTTTGCGCATACCACCACGCCTTGGGGAAAGACGCGGTGGTTATGTGGGACTCCCTTCCCGCAAACTCCCCCCCTCATATCAAAAATGAGAGGGGGCCCGGGAGGTTTACCCACTAAAACCCCTGTTTGCCGTCTGTGTCATTCTCCGCCGAGACAAGGGTACGCTCTTTCGAGCACTCGTCACTCGCCCGGCGGTGACCGGCATGACGCCACGTCTACTTACCGCGGGTGTTTCCACCCGCGGCTACGCCGTCATTCGCGCTGAAGCGCGCCCTCGCTGACTCTCTAAGAGTGGCGGGCGTCCCCGAGCCCGCCACTCGAGTCACTGTGATTTTTTATAGAGGTTTTCTCCTCGCAGCCCAGGCCATGCATGACCCGGGCCCCCGGCCCCGATTGCTCGGGATTACGGGTTAGCAGACGGCTGGACACAAAAACCAACCGCCGCCCTTCCGTCCCCCCACGCTGCCGCCGGATGCCGGACAGACGCAGCGCGGGTAAGACGCCCCCCTCCGCGGCGCGAGCCGCCCACCTCCCCTCACTGCGTGCCCGCGCTGCCGCCGAATGTCGGACAGACGCGGCGCGGGCACCAGTCACCCCCCATCACCGGCGCAAAGCGCCCTCCTCCTCACCTTTCACTGCGTGCCCGCGTCGCCGCCGAATGTCGGACAGACGCAGCGCGGGCACCAGTCGCCCTCATCTCCGGCGCGAAGCGCCCCTCCTCACCCCCGACTACGTGCCCACTGCCGCCGGACTCCGGACAGACGCAGCACGGGCACGAGTCCCCCTCTCCGGTGGCTAAAGCCACCCTCCATCGCGCTGTGCCGCGCTGCCGCCGAATATCGGACAGACGCAGCGCGGACACTAGTCGCCCCCTAGCGGCGGGCCTCAGCCGCTCCGACACCTACCACCATAGGTGCGGTGGCGCAATTGCGCCCCCTCCCCCCGCGGCGCGAGCCGCTACGACCCCCGCCGGCAGCAGGTTTCCAGGTGCAGGGCACGGAGCTCCCCCTTTCGGGGTATCCGGTTGCAGAGCTGGCCTACCCCGCCTTGCGGGTTACGTCGCGGCCTCGCAGCCGCCTCTCCCGAGTGGCGCAGCCACTCCGCCGCTCCGATCCCCACCGGCAGCAGGTTTCCAGGTGCAGGGCACGGAGCTCCCCCTTTCGGGGTATCCGGTTGCAGAGCTGGCCTACCCCGCCTTGTGGGTTACGGTGCGGCTTCGCAGCCGCCCCTCCCGAGTGGCGCAGCCACTCCGTCGCTCCGATCCCCACCGGCAGCAGGTTTCCAGGTGCAGGGCACGGAGCTCCCCCTTTCGGGGTATCCGGTTGCAGAGCTGGCCTACCCCGCCTTGTGGGTTACGGTGCGACTTCGTAGCCGCCCCTCCCAGGCGGCGCTAACCGCTTCGACCCCCACCGGCCGCAGGTACCCAGTTGCAGGGCACGGAGCTCCCCCTTTCGGGGTATCCGGTTGCAGAGCTGGGGCTTCCCCGCCTTGTGGGTTACGTTGCGGCTTCGCACCGCCCCGCCCCGAGTGGCGCGAGCCACTTCGCCGCTTCGACCCCCGCTGGCAGCGGGACTCCGGATGCGTAAGGCTGATCCTGCCCCCCCCAGGGCTGGTTCTGCCCGCAGAGCCGGACGTCCCCGCCATTGCGGGTGAGGAGCAGTCGTCGCGGCTTTGCAGCCGCCCCTCCCGGTGTTGAGATTAGCCGCCGGCCCAAGTGTGGTGGCACTTGAAACCGACGTTGCCCAGGGTGCGCCACGAGGAGGCTCTCAACTTGCACCCCGCTGCACCCCAACCTAACCTAACCTTTTTTTTTTTTTTTTTTTTTTGTTTTACAAGGTGGAAAACGCTTTGCGCGTTCGACCCCCCGCCTTGGGAGCGGCGGGGGGGATATGTGGGACTCCCTCTCGCAAACTCCCCTTCTCATGTCAAAAATGAGAAGGGGCCCGAGAGGTATACCCACTAAAAACCACCTTGGCGTGCCCTCTCTCCGGTTTTGTTGGGTGTCGTGGCACCCGCACTAGGCATTCTCCACGACACCCACCGGTCGCCCCAGCCTCTGCCGGGGCTTCCCGCGCCGATGGGGGGGTGGCCGGTCACGCTTGGCCATCCCCCAGACCGCCTTGTGACTTTTCGCGGCGGGCGGAGTCTCCCAAACTCCGCCCGCAGTCACTGGGGGTTACGACGAGCGAGCAATGAACTGCCGCCGTCTCACCCCCGGCCGTCTACGCCGGAGGGGATGCGCGAGTGGATTCTCCTCGCGCTCCCGCTCCGCGGTCTCCTTCTGTGACATAACGGTTTCACAGAAGGAGACCACTGCCTCCCAGGACCTCTCGCTGCTGAGCATCGCAGATATGATGCTGTGCAGCGAGAGGTCTGCCCGCTGTATTGCCTGTGCCATGAGGCTCCGCTCCGCGTCCCAACGACTGCACACCTGTAGGGTGTGCTCGGCTGTGTCGTCGGGACCCCCGCACTCATGGCACAGCGGGCTCGGCTCCCTCTTTATGTTGTGCAGGTGATGACCGAAACTTCCGTGTCCGGTCAACACCTGCACGAGCCTAAATGTCGTCGCGCCGACTGCCCTCTCACACCATTGGTCCATCACTGGGAGGATCGCCCCCACGGTGCGAGTCCCGTAGGGGGCGTCCTCCAGGACGGACTTCCATTTTTCCCGCAGTCGGCGCGCCGTCATCCTCCGGGAGGCCTCTACCTCCTCAGGGTCCGGGCGTTCTCCTCTTGCCCGGGCCCTGGACCTAACCGCGTAGGTGTCCGCCTGCACCTCCGCGTCCAGCTCCCACGGAGGGGTGCAGGCGAGGAGGCAGGCCGCCGCGTGGCCCACCGAACGGTACGCCCTCACCATTCGTTGGGCCACGATCCTCTGTGGCCCTCTCAGGTGAGCCCTGTTCCGGGCGGATAGTTTGTCCGCCCAGATGGGGGCCCCGTAGAGGGCCATGCTCCTAACAACGCCGGCGTACAGCCGTCGGCACGAGGAGCTCGGCCCAGCGACGTTGGGCAGCAGTCTGCCCAGTGCCATGGCGGCGCCCCTGATTCGGGGAGCTAACTTTTTAAAGTGCTCCCCGAAGTTCCACCTGCGGTCCAGTATTAGCCCCAGATACTTGATGTGGGGCCTTATCTGGACCGCATTACCTTCCACCAGGAGCGCCGCGTTGGCGGGCAGCTGCCAGTGTTTGCCCCGCCCCCCGAAGACTATTGCCTCAGTCTTCGGGATGGCCACCGCTAGGCCGAGCTCCCGTATGCGGCCGATCGCCTGGCCGACCTCTTCCTCGGCTTCGGCGAGGGTCCCCCTTAGGCTGCTTCCGCGCACCGCTACCATTGTGTCGTCTGCGTAGCAGACGACGAGTGTGCGCGGAAGCAGCTCTCCTCTAATTGCCCGGTCGTACCCCAGGTTCCACAATAGGGGGCCGAGCACGGATCCCTGGGGCACGCCGCAGGCCATCCTCCTCTCCCCCCTTTGCCCGTCCTTATTTTCATAGAGCACTACCCTGTCCGTGAGGTAGTGCTCTATGATTCTCCTCAGGTAGTGGGGCACTCCGTGATGTCGGAGTGCCCCACTTATCGCCCCATAGGGGAGGGTGCCAAACGCGTTTGCGATGTCGAGAGACACCGCGACGACACCCTCTCCCCTGCTCGACGCGTCTTCGCTGAAGTTCCTCAGACACTTCAACGCGTCGAGCGTGGACCGTCCCTCTCGGAACCCGAACTGTCTTTCTGACACGTTCGGGCCGACGGTCTCCAGGTGCTGCTGGATCCGGTGGGCCAGGATGCGTTCTAGCGCTTTCCCGGCCCCATCCAGCAGCACTATGGGGCGATAGGCGGACGGGCAATCGGCCGGCCGACCATCCTTTCGGAGGAGGCAGAGCCGCCCTTCCTTCCACACCCTCGGGAACCTTCCCTCTCTCAGGCAGTCATCGAGGATCTGCCTGAAGCGGTCCCCGAGGTGCTTTAGGGCGGCAGCGAGGACTCGACTGTGTACCCCGTCTGGGCCCGGGGCTTTTTTGCAGCCCCGGAGTCGGTCCATCACTCTTTCGAACTCGTCGTCGCTTATTGGTGCGACGACGAGTTCGGCCTCCTCTTCCGTTGCGGTGTCGGCCGCCGTCGGGGGGAGAAACGTTGGGGCTGCTGGAAACAGCCCCTCTACGACCCTCTGTAGTAGGCGGGGCTCGAGGGAGTCCATGGGGGGGGCGGTGCGCAGTTTGTCACGCACCATCTTGTATGGCCTCCCCCACGGATCCCTGTCCAGGGTGGCCAAGAACGAGCAGTATGCCTCGTCCTTGGCCTTGGCGATTGCCACCTGGAGGGCCCCCTTTGCCTCTTTGAGGGCCCTGTGGAGCCCCGCCTCTTCCTCAGGTGTGTGCCGCCTGCGCCTACAGTGCTGGTAGGCGCGGCGGGCACTGTTACTGGTGGTCCGTAGAGTCGCTATGACTGTGGACCACCAGTACACCTCTTTCCGGGCGGACAGGCGTCTGGCCCGAGGCATGGCCGCGTCGCATACCCTCTGTAATGCGGCGCGGAACCTTGCCGCCCTTACTTCCACCCCCAGTTCGGGGGGTGGGGCGGCGTTCCATGCCTCCTCCATGGCCGCCTCGTCCGCCCTTTCTCTGTCCAGGTGGGGCAGGGACCACCTGGGGAACTTCGGTTCCCCCCTTCCCCTGCCCCTTGTTCCCCCCCCTGGGGTGGGCGGCGGCTGGACGCCATTCTTGGAGACCCTCATCCTGATATATAAATGGTCGGAGAGGGTCTCGACGTCCTCCAGGACGCGCCAGTTGGAGACGCGTGCGGCTATGGCAGGGGTCGCGAACGTGATGTCCACGATAGACCCCCCCTGCCGCCGCACGCACGTGTTGGCGCTGCCCTGGTTCAGGACGACCAGTCCTGATGCCGCCACCCAGCCCTCGAGGGCAGCCCCCCGGAGGTCTGTGATGGGGGATCCCCACGCCGCACTTTTAGCGTTTAGGTCCCCCAAAACCATTATCTGAGACGGGGCAGCTCTCAACACTACCCCGCTCAGGACCCCCAGGAACTGTTCGAACTCACGTAGCGGCTTGTTGGGGGAGAAGTACACCGCTATTAAGACGGTGTCGTTCCCCCATTTTGCCGCCACGTAGCCCGGGCCGCCCTCTATTTTTGATATGGGGGGGAAATCCCCGACCGCCGGCACTGCGATGGCCACCATTCCGTCCGGCGCCCCGACCCAATATTGAAGGGGGGGGACGGAATAGGGCTCCGCGATCACCGCGACGCCAATTCCCCACTCCACCATGTGCTGCGCAAGGAGATCTTGCGCTCTGGCGGAGTGGTTGGCGTTCACCTGCAGGAAGTCCAAATGCCGGTGTACTGGCATTTAGACTTCCATGCGGTTGTCCTCATTGTGGCCGGCGGCCGTGGGAGCTGGTGTGGGGCGGGGGGGGCGGGCGGGCCTTAGCCTCACCTCCCTGCCTCTTACTACTGGGGGGGAGCATTTGGCTCCCCCCATGATGTGGCCAGCTGGGAGTTTGGCGTGGTGGCATATAGCGCACCGCGCCTTTTCCTCCCAGCATGATTTGGCGAAGTGCCCCTCTTTGCCGCAGCGGAAGCACAGCCCGCTGCGGTCTATGTTGGAGGGGCACAGCTCTCTCGTATGACCTATCGCCATGCACTTGAAGCAGCGCATGGGGGTAGGTCCGGCTGCGGTGACCCTGGCAGACGCCCAGCCCACCAGGATCCGGCCACGCTCCAATAAGGCCTTGGCCGTCCCCACAGGGCACTGGACCAGTGCTGATCCAGTGCCATCGTAGAGGGGACGGATGCCCCCCACTTTAATGTTGGCCTCTGTGCAGGCCCCTTCCTTGGCGATGGCCGCCGCCAGCGACTCTTTGGTCGCCGACTCGTCCAGTCCAGAGATCAGGACGGCGGCCATCTTTTGTGGGCGGCTGATGTTGGCTACGTCGCCTACAATGGCGATGAGCTTTTCAGCCAACTCATCAGCCGCCCGTCCGTTATCGGCCCCGGGGACCTCGATCACCCTTCCCCCCGTCATGGAGTGGCGCACCTTTACATGCTGCAGGCCTACATCTCCAAGGCTTAGGCCATTAATGGCCTTGGCCATGGTGGCCTGCAGCGTGGTGGCGGTGGTGAGGTCTTTCCTCATTGTGATTACCACCGCCGCCGTTTTGGGCACTTGCAGCGCCTTTTTGGGCGCTGCTTTTTTGACGGGGGGCGTCTGGGTGGGGGGGGCGGGTTGGGCCTTTCCCTTCCCTTTCCCCTTACCCTTCCCCTTGTGGGTCACTGTGGCCCAGGTGTCTACCTGGGGTAGAGTGCCCGATGGGCCCGGTCCTGTCCCTGCCGCTACGGGGGCGGGCTTTCCGGCCGCTTGTGCCTCCTGTGGCGCCTTGGGCGCCTTGCGTGCCTTGGGGGCCTTGGCCTTTGTGGGCCGGCCGTCTCCCAGCCTTGCCCTTTCGGGCTCTTTGGTGGGAGCCGGCGGTGCAGCCGGTCCCTCCGACCTCTTTTTGTCGGCCGCTAGGGGGGGCCGATGAATAGGCTCCGCTGGAAGGCGCCTGTTCACCTCCTCAATGCGGGTATTGATCATCCCGCCTAAGGAGGTGAACAGGTCTCTCTTAAGTTCCCCCATGGCCTCTGCCAGATCAGACGCACTGATCTGCAGGGACTGGGGGGCCGCGGTTTCGCACGCTGGCTGGGAGGGCTGTTTTGGGAGGGGCCCGCGGTTCGAAAACTCCGAGCGCACCGCCTTTAACTCGGCCAGGCATTGGCCGAGCTGCTGCCGCATCCTCTTGTTGTCCGCTTTGAGGATGCGGATTTCCTCGCTCTCGGCCTTTGCCGCTTCGGCGGTGAGGATGGCGTCTTTGATGGTGCGGCAGGCCAGATTAATCTTGGACCACACTGTCCCCTTTAGGTGCCCGGAGATGCGGACTTCGTTCAGGATCGAGTCTGCCGCTTGTCGGGCCGCCTCGAACGGGTCCGCCTGCACCGGGTCGAACTCGCCCATCTTGGGGGCATCCTCCTTGCCCTTCTTGGCCCGCAGGCCCGGGAAGTCCTTCAGATACTCGACGGCGACGCCGAGGTTTACCACCGGGGACATAAAGTCCGGCTCTTTCGCGATCCTCTTCTCCTCTCCCTTCCTGAGCTTTGTTGCCAGGCGTGCGTACTGCAGCGCGGGTTTGCCCCTGCGAGCAGTGCACATTTTTGGCCTGAATTCGGGCCTGGGGTCCTCCTCTTTCTCCTCACGGCCCCTCTTTTTGGATTGAGAGGAGGTATATTCGCTGAGGAATATATCCTCCTCGTCTGATGCGAGGTCGTGGCTCCTCAGGGTGGGGGGGGATGGACCCCCTCCCTTTGCGGACGTGGCCTTTATGGCCTCGTCCATCTTTCCCCCAAGTTTGGGCGAAATCCGACCACCAGGGCCGAAGATATCGTAGGGAGAAGACGTTAGGGCAGATCGGTCAAGTGTGTGTCTGCCCTCGACTTTCCCATACAATTCGTGGATTTGCCCCTGAATGTTTGGAATAGCAAAAAATATTTTTTGTATCCCGTTTTTGACCCCTTTCCCAAGGTCTTTTGTTCCGACAAAAAATTCCTAAAAATAGAGCTCCGCGAGCTCTTTCCAACAGTGTTTTGACCTTCGCCAGAAGGGCTAGGGTCCCAAAGTTACGGGCGATGGAAGTTTTAACAAAATTTAACGAAAATTTTCCTCGTCCGAAAAAAGTCACTTTTGTGAAAAGTGCAATAACTTTTTAATCCTCTGATGGATGTTTACGCGGTTTGCCCCACACGAAACTAGACTATCGCCGCTATCTTCCAGCCCTAAGAAGGGCTCTAGTCGATAGCGGCAACACGGACCAAATTCGGAAGCAAAAAGGTAAACAAACCAAATTAACAAAACCAATCGAAAAAACAAGAAAATCCAAATAACGTAGCCAAGTCTAGAGATAGTGCAGATACAGGTAACAATAACGAATGAGCAAGCCAAAGTCGAATGAGTTTCCAAATATCGTCACAATCGTTCAAGAAGAACCACAACACAACCTAACCTTTTTTTTTTTTTTTTTTTTTTTTTTTTTTTTTCAAGGTGGGAAACCCATTATGAGTGCCCCCCGCCCTGGGAGAGGCGGGGGGGTATGTGGGGCTCCCTGCATCTCCCTTCTCCTAGTGAGAAGGGAAGATGAGGTTTACCCACCAAAACCCACCTTGGCGTGCTCCGCATACCGGTTTGTTGGACACCGTGGTACCGCTGTAGCATTGCCCACGGTGTCCACCGGTCTCGCCCCAGCCAGTGCCGGGGCCTTCCTCTCCATGGGAGATGGCCGAGCACGCGTGGCCATCTCCCATCCGCTCTGTGGCTTGTTTTTTTTTTACGGCAGGTGGAGGACTCCCATCCTCCACCTGCAGCCACAAAGGGACGGGGCAGGCGGCACACCGCCGCCGCCCCGGCCCTCGCCGTCTGTGCCGGAGACGGCACCCACCCGCAGGACGCAAGAATGCCAGTATGCCGACATCTAGGCGTCCATGCGGGTGTCTTCCTCATCCGGCCGGCGAGCGGTCTCTGTCGCGGGGGTGGGGCAGGGAGGACGGGCGGGTTTCGGCCTCGTCTCCCTGCCTCTCACTGTGGGTGGGGAACATTTTTGCCCCCCCATCACGTGGTCAGCTGGGAGTCCGACGTGGTGGCACACTGCACACCACGCCTTCTCCTCCCAACAGTCCCTCGATTTGTGCCCCTCTTTGCCGCACCGGAAGCATAGGTTGCTCCGGTCAACGGTAGAGGGGCACAACTCCCTCGTGTGTCCGACACCCATGCATCCGAAACAACGCATGGGTGTCGGCCCGATCAGACTGATCCTGGCGGACGACCAGCCCACCAGGATCTGACCACGCTCTAAGAGGGCTTTCGCCGTCCCCACCGGACACCAGATCAGCGCTGATCCAGTGCCGTTAGACAGGGGACGGATGCCCCCCACCCTTATTTGGGCCTCCCCGATGTCCCCGGCTTTGGCGACGGCCGCCGTCAGCGACTCCTTGGTCGCCGACTCGTCCAGGCCCGCGACCCGGACGGCGGCCGTCTTCTGCGGGCGGCTTATGTGGGCTACATCGCCCACGATGGCCTGCAGCTTCGCTGCAAGCGCATCAGCCGCCCGCTCTCTATCCGCCCCCGGGACCTCAATGACCCTGCCCCCGGTCATTGAGGCCCGCACCCTCACGTGTTGCAGGCCAACCTCATCGAGGCTAAAGCCGTTGATGGCTTTAGCCATGATGGCCTGCAGTGTCGTGTCGGTGGCGATGTCCTTTTTTAGGGTGATCGCCACCGCCGCCGTTGTTGGCACTTTCAGCGCCTTCGGCCTCGGCGTTGCCTTCTTTTTTGGGGGGGGTACTTGGGCGGGGGGGGCACCCTTGCCCTTCCCCTTACCCTTTCCCTTGCCCCTGCCCCTCCGGGTCACGGTGGCCCAGTTTTCCTCGGGTTGCTGGCCCGAGGTGCCCGGGCCCGTTTCAGGGGCCTCCAGGGCTGCCGAGGCTGCCGGAGCTGCCAAGGCGGGCCTTTTGGGGGCCTTAATCTTTTTGGGCCGGCCGTCACCCAGCCTGGCCCTTTCAGGCTCCTTCTGTGGCGGGGTCGGCACGACCGGCCCTACAGTCCTCCTTTTATCGGCCGCCAGCGGTGGGCGGACGATCGGCTCCGCAGGCAGGCGCCTGCTCACCTCCTCCAGTCGAGTGTTAATCATATCCCCCAGGGAGGTGAACAGGTCCCTCCTGAGGTCACCGATGGCCTCCACCAGGTCCGTCGCGTCAAACTGCGTCGACGGGGGGGCCGGGGGCTCGTGTCCCGGTGCGGGGGCCGGGGGGGCCGCTTTTTGGAGCCTCCTCAACTCCTCGTCACGGAGGAGGACCTTCTCTCGCAGCCTCCAGTTGTCCGCTTTGAGAGCTAGGACCTCCTCACTCTCGGGCCTGCCGGCCTCGACCGCATCCATTGCCGCCAGGATAGTGCGGCAGGCCTCATTGATCTGCCCCCACACTACCCCCTTCAGATGGCCCGACTTGCGGGCCCCCTCTATTATAGCACCCGTGGCTCTGCGGGCCGCCCCGACCGGGTCGACCACAGGCTCCCGCGGAGCCTGCTTTTTGCCGATTTTCGGGACGGCTTCCTCCTCAATCGCGGCCGCCGGGCCACGGGTCACCTGAACCGGGTCCACGATGGGCTCCGGCTCCATTGTCCCTCCCTTCTGCTCCGCAGGACGGGGGGCCGAGAGGTCCTCCTTGCGGGCGGGGGCAACGTCCGCCTCGTCCTCGTCATCGGACGAGGCACTGCCGGTCTTCCACGCCTTGGACCTGTACTCAGTCTTGTACAGCCTGATCTCCTCCCTTACGCATCGTGCCTTGTTAAGGCAACTCTTTTTTGTTGCCGCAGAGGCGCCCGGCGCGTTAGCCTTTTCCAGGGTTATCCCCAGGAACGCGCGGGCCTCCTCTATGCGCGGGTCCGGCTCGGATTCCCACTCCGAGGCAGAATCGTCCTCCGTCTTCCTGGGCCTGGACTTTGAGGCCGCCATGCCGGAGTACCGACCCTTAGAGTTGCCTCTGCGGGCGGTGTTAATCTTGGCCTCGTTCTCGGGCCTCGGGTCGTCCTCCCGGTCCTCATGGCCCCTTTTTTGAGGCAGGGCGGCCCCTGGGAGGCCATCGTCCTCAGAATCCGAGGAGACGGCAACAACAAAGCCGTCCTTCCTCCGAGGGCTACCCTCCACCTTCGTGGATTTGGCCAAAATGGCCTCTTCCTCCCTTTTTCTGCCTGCCCGTGTTTGCCTTTTTGCCACGGCAGGCTCCTTACTCCTCTCAACTTCCTCCTCCTTCCTCTTCTCCTCGCTATTCTTTCTCGACTTCGGCATTCTTCGCATATGATCGCTCGTCAAGGTACAGTGCTCTTTAGCCGTACCCAGTTCTGCCACTCCGTTACGGTGGTCAAAACTGGGACGTTTCCAGGGGACGCGACGTGGACGCAAGCACTGTGGGGGGTCCCCCACACAACCTTTTTTTTTTTTTTTTTTTTTTTTTTTTTTTTTTTTTTTTTTTTTTTTTTTTTTTTTTTTTTTTTTTTTTTTTTTGTTGCTGGGTGGAAAAACGTGCAGCACGTTCCCCCCGCCTTGGGAGCGGCGGGGGGATATGTGGGGTTCCCTCCCGCAAACTCCCCTTCTCCTAGTGAGAAGGGGCCCGAGAGGGGTACCCACTAAAAAACCACCCAGGCGTACTTCCTCACACCGGCTTGGTAGGGGAGCAGTGGCAATCGCTTTCGCATAATCCAAGACTGCTCCCCCGCCGGATCGGCCCCGCGCCCGGGGCCTCCTCATTTTGTTGGGGAGATGGCCGTACGCAGACCATCTCCCCACCGCCCAGTGACTTGTGAGGCGGGCGAAGGACTCCCATCCTCCGCCCGCAGCCACTAGGGGTCGAGGCCAACTCCCCGACCCCTGCCCTCTGCCTCACTTCGACAATTAAGCCGCAGGACGTCTGACGCCGATATGTCGGCATCTAGACGTCCATGCGGCCTTCCTCCGACGGGCCGGCGGCCTCTGCGTCGTCGGCGGGACGGGGGGAGCGGGCAGGTTTCTGCCATGTCCCCCTGCCCCTCACTCCAGGTGGGGCACATCTGAACCCCCCCATCACGTGACCGGCCGGGAGTCCGGTGTGGTGGCATATAGCACACCGCGCTACCTCCTCCCGGCAACTCTTTGCGAGGTGCCCCTCCTTGCCGCACCGGAAGCACATTTTGCTCCGATCGACACTGGAGGGGCACGTCTCCCTCGTGTGGCCGACACCCATGCATCTGAAGCAACGTATGGGTGACGGCCCAATCAGGGTGATCCTGGCGGACGACCAGCCCACCAGGATCTGACCACGCGACAGGAGGGCTTTCGCCGCTTCCACAGGGCACCGGATCAAGGCCGATCCGGCGCCGTCGAACATGGGGCGGATGCCCCCCACCTTTATTTGGGCCTCTGTAGTGCCCCCTTCTTTAACGATGGCCGCCGTCAGCGACTCCTGAGTCGCCGACTCGTCCAGGCCAGTGACCCGGACGGAGGCCAACTTCGTCGGGCGGCTGATGTGGGCTACATCGCCCACAATGGCTCGCAGCTTATCTGCGAGCGCATCAGCCGCCCGGACATTGTCGGCCCCTGCGACCTCTATTAATCGGCCCCCCGTCATGGAGGCCCGCACCTTGACGTGCTGCAGGCCAACCTCCTCTAGGCCAATGCCATTGATGGCTTTGGCCATGGTGGCCTGCAGTGTCGTAGCGACGGCGAGGTCCTTTTTCAAGGTGACCATCACCGCCGCTGTCCTCGGGACTTTGAGCTTTGCCTTTTTGGGCGCCGCTTTCCTGACGGGGGGTGGGGGCACCTGGGTGGGGGGGGCACTCTTGCCCTTACCCTTGCCCTTGCCCTTGCCCTTTTTCCTCTTGCCCACAGTGGTCCATGCGTCCTCGGGCCGCTGACCCGAGGGGCCTGGACCTTCTTCGAGGGTCACCGGGGCGACCGCAGCATTCGAGGCGGGCGCCTTGGCGGCCTTTCGTTTGTGCTTCGGCGGCCGGCCGTCGCCCAGTCTCGCCCTTTCGGGCTCCCTCACGACTGGAATCGAGGCGGCCGGCCCCGAAGCCCTCCTCTTGTCAGCCGCCAACGGGGGGCGGACGATGGGCTCTGGCGGCAGACGCTTGTTCATCTCCTCGAGGCGGGTGTTAATCATCCCCCCCAAGGAGACGAACAGGTCCCCTCTTAGCTCGCCGATGACCTCGGCGATGGTCTCCTTCATGCCCACCGCGCCAATACGCTGCAACGGGGCCTCAGGGGGGACCGGGGTCCCGCGGGTCGAGGACCCACTTTTTGCAAGGGTGGCGCGGGACTTCTTTAAATCGCTCAGGCACAGATCGAGCTGCTCCCTCAATTTTTTGTTGTCCCTTTTGAGGGCGTAGATCTCCTCGGCCTCGGTCACTTCAGACTCTACCTCATCCATTGCCCGTAGGATGGTGAGGCAGGACCGGTTGATCTGCCCCCATATGGTCCCCTTGAGGTGGCCCGAGCAGCGGGCCCCCTGCATAATCAATCCCGCGGCTTTGCGGGTGGCCTCAATTGGGTCAACCTCGGGAGGGACGATCCCATCGTCCTTCTTTCTCTTTTCCAGGAGCTCCCTGGCTCTCTTCTCCCTCCTGGCCGGGGCTCTCTCATCGTCCACCGAGTCAGAGAACTCGGTGTCGTAAGGATATCCTCTGGGCCTCACGTCTGTTGTCGCCCGCTCATACTCGGAGTCCGAGGACGGCCACAACTCGTCTATGGCCCCCACACAACCTAACCTAACCTAACCTTTTTTTTTTTTTTTTTTTTTTTTTTTTTTTTTTTTTTTTTTTTTTTTTTTTTCGGAGGGGAAATGCATTACGCATACCACCGCGCCCGGGGAGAGACGCGGTGGTTATGTGGGACTCCCACTCGCAAACTCCCCTTCTCATATCAAAAATGAGAAGGGGCCCGAGGGTATACCCACTAAAACCCCTCCGATGTTCCTTCGCACACTTGAGCGCCGAGGGTCGCGGGCACGAATTCAGCTTCCGCAACCCCCGGCTGGTGCCGGCCCGCCACCGCGGGCCCCGTCTGGTCGAGGGGGGGGAGCGAGGTGTTAACTCCTCCCCCCCCGACTTCTCTGAGGGGCGCGCGTGGAACATCACACGCGCGCCGCCACCTCGGGTCCTTATGATGTTGTGGGGCGACAGACGTATCCCCGTGTCTGACGCCCCTGGACCCATTTAGGGGGGCTGGAAGAGGGCGTTGTCCGCCCTCCGCCGACGCCTGGTGCGTCTGCTGCGGATCGGGTGAGGGGTTGAAATCTCCCTCTCCCTTTCCGCAGCCTCCTTCTGCGAGATAACCGTCTCGCAGAAGGTTACCACTGCGTCCCAGGCCTCTTCGCCGCCGACCATAGACTCGATCACGGCCGGCAGCGAGAGGTCCGGGCCTACTCCGGCGATGAGGGCACGGCGCGGCTCCTCCCAAGCGGCACACTCTGCCAGCGTGTGCCGCGCCGTGTCCTCCCGGCAATGGACGCAGTGGTGACACCGGGCGTCCGGCTCCCTGTTTATGCGACACAGGTACTTCCCGAAGCAACCGTGCCCCGAGAGCACCTGCGTCGCCCGAAACGACAGGGAGCCGTGCCTCCTCCCGAGCCAGCGCTCGAGCACCGGCCGGATCGCCCCGACTATGTCGAGGCCGGCGGTAGGGCGCGAAAGCCTGTCCCGCCATTCCGCCACTAGGACCTCGCGGAGCTGAGACCGACGCAGCTCGACTTGACGCTGCATCGGTCGTTCGCCCCGCTCCGCCTCTTCCTCGCGCCACTGATACAGCGACGCGAGTACTTTGGCCTCCAGGTCCCAGGGCGGGGATCCGGCCAGTGCACAAGCCCCCTCATACGAGATCGTGCGATACCCCCGTATGACTCTGACGGCCATGGCTCTTTGCGGTTTCCGAAGAACCGCAATCGAGCCGGCCGTCAGGTCGTGGGCCCAGATCGGGGCCCCGTACAGGGCCATGGATCGCACGATACCCGTATAGAGCCGTCTACAGACGGAGCTCGGGCCCCCCAGATTGGGAAGCAGCGTTGCGAGCGCTCCCGCCGCGCCCAACAGCTTGGGCGCCAGCCGTCGAAAATGGGGTCCGAAGTCCCACCGGCTGTCGAGCACCAATCCTAGGTACTTCATGGTGGGCTCGACAGCGATTCGGACCCCCCCGACCATGATGTGTGAGTCGGGCGGCGGCGCCCGCCGGGGGCCATGGAACGTCATGGCCTCCGACTTGCTGAGGGCCACCTCCAGGCCCAGGCGACGGATGCGGCTCACCACCTGTGACACCGCAGCCGTCGCCAGCAACGCTGCTTCCCTGTGCGAGCTCCCCCGGGCGGTGACCAGCGTGTCGTCCGCGTAACACGTCAGGTCCACCCCCGGGCTGAGCTCGCCCCTCAGCACCCAGTCGTAGCCGATGTTCCACAGGAGCGGCCCAAGAACCGAACCCTGTGGAACACCGCACGACATCGGGCGCTGGTGAACGCCATCACGTCCCTCGTAGGTGACACACCTCTCGGACAGATAAGCCCCAACTATGCGGCGGAGGTAAGGAGGCACTCTATGGTATCGCAGTGCCTCCCGGATACAACTCCAGGGCAGGGTGTTAAACGCGTTGGCGATGTCTAAAGACACCGCCAACATCACCCCGCCCCGGGACACCGCTTCCTCCGCCAGGGCTCTTACCCGTGACACAGCGTGCACGGTGGAGCGCCCCTGCCGAAACCCGAACTGACTACCGTCCAGGTCCGGCCCCTCTTGGCACAAGTGGCTGACGAGGCGGGCTGAGAGAACTCTCTCGAACAACTTGCCCACCTCGTCCAGCAGCACTATGGGCCGGTACGCGGACGGTGAGTCCGCAGGGCGCCCCGCCTTTCCGAGCAGGACCAGTCGACCAGCCTTCCACAGACTGGGAAACTGGCCCCGCTCGAGGCACGCTGTGAAGAGCCCTCTCAGTTGGGGCTCTAGCTCCTTCAGAGCGAGGGCTAACACGCAGCCGTGGATCCCATCGGGCCCCGGAGCCACATTCTTGGCCCGGAGCCGGATCACGGCAGCCCCCAACTCTGGGTGTGTCACCTCAGGGACGTCGATGGCGCTCTCCGTCGTGGACTCTGCGGCCGAGGGCAATGCCATCTGCGGCGGAGTATGCTCGCCTCGTGCCGGGAAGAGGGCTGCTACCACCTCCTCGAGCAGCTCGGGTTGGAGACTCTCGGTGACCGGGGGCGCCGCGGTCCGAAGTTGATTTCGGACCGTGCGATAGGGCCGCCCCCACGGATCTCCGTCTAGAGTCTCCAACATCTCCTCCCTGGCACGCGTCTTCGACTCGCAGATGGCCAGCCACAGAGTCCCCTTCGCCGCGCTGTACACCTCATACAGCGCGGCCTCCTCCTCCGGGACCCGTCGACGTCTTCGCCGGTACCGGGTGTACTGGCGCCTGACCGCCACGCACTCGACGCGCAGCTGCGCGATCTCGGCGGTCCACCAGTACACCTGGCGCTTTGCGGACTGAGCGTGGACGCGGGGCATGGACGCGTCGCTGATTTGCGTCATCGCCCCGCGAAACCACAGCGCTTCCCGCTCGACGTCGACGGGTCCGTTCGACCCCCGGACCCAGGCCTGGACAATGGCGGCCTCCTCGAGTAGTCCCCTGTCGATGCGCTTGCGCGACCAGCGCGGACCGTCCGATCGCCGGGTCGGCGGGCGGCTGCCGCCCGTGGTCTGGGCGGAGACGTCGAAGCGGATGTATCTATGATCCGACAACGTCTCCACCTCCACGGCGACATGCCAGCCCGAGACACGGCTCGCGACAGCGGGGCTAGCGAACGAAACGTCCACTATAGACCCGCCCCGCTGCCGCACGCACGTGTGTACCGAACCCCGGTTGAGGACGATCAAGCCTGTCGCGACCGCCCACTCCTCCAGCGCATCGCCCCTAGCATCGGTCACTGGGGATCCCCACGCCGAAGATTTGGCGTTGAGATCACCCAGCAACAGCACGGGGCGAGGGTGGAGTCGGCCCACGACGGCACCCAACTCGACAAGGAACACCTCGAAGTCGGCGAGGCTCTTGTTGGGCGAGAAATACGCCCCAACAGTGCCGATCCCATCCACGAGGGCGGCCACCCAGCCGTGACCTCGGGAAGGACCGACCAGAGCCCCACCGATGATGGCCACCAAACCGTCAAGGTCACCCACCCAGTTGTCCCTGGGGGGGACGAAATACGGCTCGGCGACCACCGCCGCACGAATCGACCACTCTGCCATGCTCTGGAGCAAGAGATCCTGAGCTCTGGCACAGTGGTTGATATTGCCCTGGAGGAAATGGTATTGCGCCGTTATGCGCAATCCATTCCCTCCGCACCATCCCTAGGCCGGGGGTCGGCCTGAGGGCCGCCAGGCTGCGGGGGGGGTAAAGAGCCCCCGGCAGCTTTGGCAGCCCCTCTCCTCTTCTTCGGGGCGGGCGCAGCGCACGCCTTGCCCCCCGCCCTGTGCCCCGCGGGCCTCCCTGCAGCTGTACAGAGGCTGCAGTTCGGCGCCGCCGAGCACTCCGCCGCCTTGTGGCCGGCCTGACCGCAGCGATAACACAAATCGCTGCGGTCGACTTCAGCGGTGCACCGTGCCCGGACATGCCCCATGTCCAGGCAGCGGTAGCACCGCAAGGCCCTGGGCTGCAGCCGCTTCACCCGCGCTGCAGCCCACCCCACCAACAGGCGCCCGGCGTCGGCGACTTTATTCGCCGCCGCCACCGGGCACCGCACCCAGATCGTGCCGAGCCCGGATCGCTCGGCGCGGATCTCACCGGTCCGCACCTCCTCCGGCGAACACCCACCGGAGCGGGCGATGGCCGCCACGACCTCACAACCTAACCTAACCTAACCTAACCTACCTTTTTTTTTTTTTTTTTTTTTTTTTTTACATGGTGGGAAACCCATTACGAGTTCGACCCCCGCCCTGGGAGAGGCGGGAGGATATGTGGGCCTCCCTGCATCTGCCCTTCTCCTAGTGAGAAGGGAAGATGAGGTATACCCACCAAAACCCACCATGGCGTGCTACCGCATACCGGTTCGTTGGACACCGTGGTACCGCTGTAGCATTGCCCACGGTGTCCACCGGTCTCGCCCCAGCTAGTGCCGGGGCCTTCCTCTCCGGAGGGGGAGATGGCCGAGCACGCGTGGCCATCTCCCTGACGCCCAGTGACTCGTCGCGGCGGGCGGAGGACTCCCATCCTCCGCCCGCAGTCACTCCGGGTCGGGGCACGCGGCCCCGATCCCTGCCGTCTGCGCCGCAAGTGGCACCCAGCCGCAGGACGTAAAAATGCCGTATGTTGGCATTTAGACGTCCATGCGGCCGTCTTCCACTTCCGGCCGGCGAGCGTCTTCGGCTGCAGGTTGGGGTCTGGGGGGGCGGGCCGGTCTCGGCCTCGTCTCCTTGCCCCTCGTCCCGGGTGGAGAGCACCTGGTCCCTCCCATTACATGGTCTGCCGGGAGGTTGGCGTGGTGGCAGACTGCACACCACACCTTTTCCTCCCAGCATTCCCTCGCGGGGTGCCCCTCCTTACCGCACCGGAAGCAAAGCTTGCTCCGGTCGAAAGTTGAGGGGCACAGCTCCCTAGTGTGCCCGATACCCATGCACCTAAAGCAGCGCATGGGTGCCGGGCCCAACGAGTTGACCCTGGCAGACGACCAGCCTACCAGGATCCGACCATGGTCAAGGAGGGCTTTCGCCGCCCTTATCGGGCACCGGATCAGAACTGACCCGGTGCCGTCATTAAGGCTGCGGATGCCCCCCACCTTCACGTGGGCCACGTCGCAGCCCCCGGCTTTGACGACGGCCGCCGTCACCGACTCCGCGGTCGCCGACTCGTCGAGTCCGGCGATTTGGACGGCGGCCATCTTCTGTGGGCGGCTCACGATGGCGACGTCGCCCACGATGGCCTGCAGCCTCTCCGCGAGCGCGTCCGCCGCCCGGACGTTGTCCTCCCCGGGGACCTCTATCACCCGGCCCCCCGTCATGGAGGCCCGCACCCTCACGTGCTGCAGGCCAACCTCCTCGAGCCTTACGCCTTCGACGGCTCTTGCCATGGTGGCCTGCAGCGTGGTGGCGGTGGTGACGTCCTTTCTGAGGGTTATCAACACCGCCGCCGTTTTCGGGACTTTCAGCGCCCTAGGCTTGGGCGCTGCCTTCCTGACGGGGGGCGCCGGGGCGAGAGGAGTGGGCGTGGCCTTGGCCTTGCCCTTCCCCCTTCCCGTGCCCTTCCGGGCCACCGTGGCCCAGCTCTCCTCCGTCGGCTGCCGGCCCGAGGGGCCCGGTCTCTCGGCCGAGGTTGCCGGGGGGGCAACCGGGGCGTCTCCCGACGCCGGGGCGGGCGCCCTGGTCGACTTGGCCTTTGTCTTTTTGGCCTTTTTAGGCCGGCCGTCTCCCAGTCTCGCCCTCCCCGCCCCAGGATCCGCCACCGACGAGTCCGGTCCCCCGGTCGTCCTCTTATCGCCCGCCTGCGGAGGGCGGACAACGGGCTCAGCGGGTAGGCGCCTGTTCATCTCCTCCAGGCGGACGTTCAACATGTCACCTAGGGAGACGAACAGGTCCCCCCTCAACTCCCCCAAGGCCTCCGCCAAGTCTGCGGCACTGAGCTGCAGGGACGGGGGGGCCGGGGTCTCTTGCCTCGAGGAGGCGGCGCGGAGCCTCTTCAATTCCTCGTCGCGCAGGAGGGCCCGCTCTCGCAGCTTCCAATTGTCAGCCTTGAGAGCGCGGACCTCCTCGCTTTCGGATCTGCCGACCTCCACTGCGTCCATTGACGCCAGTATGGTGCGGCAGGCCCGATTGATCTGGCCCCACACCGACCCCTGTAGGTGTCCCGACTTGCGGGCCCCGTCCAAGATCTGGCCCGCCGCCCTGCGGGTCGCCCCGACCGGGTCAACCACGAATTCCTGCGCCACCGTGTTCCCCTCTCCCCCAGAAGGGAGCTCCGAGGAGTCCCCCCCGTGGGCGGTGGCGGTGCCAGTATCGACCCGGTCCTGATCCTGACCGGACGGGAGACCGCCGCGCTCCGTCTGCACACCGGGCTGGGAGGCCCAGGCCTCGGTGATAATTTTAATGGCGGACTGACAAGCCCGCTCGATCCGGGCCCCGAGCGCTCCGCCTATGCCCTCATTGGCGGCCTCTTCCCGGAGCGCCTCTACCGACTTGCGGGCCCTCTCGAGCCCCGAGTCGTCGATGTGACCGCTCGCGACATCGGTGAGGGAGTTGCATCGAAAGACCATCCTGACGCGAGCGGTCGGACACATGGTCAGGTCATTAAGCCCCCTCGTGATCGGCATTATGATTCGACGGACCACGTCGTCGGGTCTGTCGAACTCCTCGTACCGGCAGTCCGAGTCCTCGTACGAATCGTCATACGAGGTCTCGCCCCGCCACGGCACGGAAGTTCGGAGTCTAGCCCTCGCTGCCGCCGATCGCGCGTGCGGCCCTAAGGGTTTTCCCCTTCGGGCCGTGCTGACCTTGGGCCCACTCTCCGGCCTTGGGTCGTCCTCTTCATCTGTGTGCCCCCTCTTTTGGGGGGGCTGGCGGGTCTCGACCTCGGGAAGGTCCATCTCGGACTCGGAGGAGTCGACAACAAAGCCGGCTCTCCTCCGAGGACTTTTCGGCACGCTTGTAGACGCGGCCGTTGCGGCCCCGCCCGCCTCTTTTCTAAAATGGATCCTCATCCCAGTCTCCGCCTCTTTCTCTTTTGTGCCTGCCCGTGTTTGCATTTTTTCCACGACAGGCACCATCGTCTCCATCTTCCTCTCCACTGTTCCCTCTTCGACTTCCACGTCCTTCCCCACCTTCCGATTGCCATTGTTGTTGGTTTTTTTGGTTTTATTCTTTTTCATGATAAATCCCACGAGTATTGGTCGATTTAAATGTCGACCCCCGGGTGACGCCTTCCGGGGGCAAGGCTATACCTACTAGAGGCTGCTGCACAGGTCGCCAGGTATGTGCAGTGTTTTAACGTCTTGTCCTGACGGGTTTTTAAAGAGTTTTCCTTTCTCGCGGGCCGGCCAATCAAGGCAAGCCCTCCGCTCCGGGTCCCACTACTCCACAACGCCATTTGGTGGAGGTCGTTGCGGGATGCCCGGGCTACGGATCGCAGAGGAGCGGCGTGCCTCCTCCGGTTTGGGCGGTTATTCCCGACGACAGTGTTACCTGCCGCCAGGCCCGCCTGGGAAAGAGGGAGGGGGGGGTGGGAAGGAAGGGGGGAAGGATAAGGGTTTTCCCTTAAAAAGGATGGGAATGGAAGGATAGGAAGAGGACCGAAGGGAAGGATGTGAGAGTCAGCCGCCAGCGCCAAGTGTCCACCAAAAGCTGGTGGGCACTTGGAGCTGACGTTGCCCAGGGTGCGCCACGAGGAGGCCTCTCACCTGCACCCCTTTTTTTTTTTTTTTTTTTTTTTTACGCTGGGAAAAATGCGTTCCGCATTCCCCCCCATTGGAGGATGGGGGGGGTATGTGGGACTCCCGGACCCTAGTGGCCCGGTTTACCCACTAAACGACCCAGCGGCGCTCAGGCATCGTCTATGTGGAGAGGGGCTGGGAAACCGGCAGAGCCTTGACGTCCAGCCCCCCCCCGTCGACCGCCCGCCATTTATGGCGGGGCCCGCACGCCCCTCCCCCTGCAAGGAGGGGCCCGGAAACGGCAGCGACTTTACCGTTCCCGCCCAACGGAGATGGTGAACGAGTGCAATGCGGGAGAAGACGCCTCCACGTCTGTCTCCCGCCGTTCACCACCACAAGAGGAGAGAGAAGGCGACTATAATCGCCTTCTCCTACCCCTTCTTCTCCGCCTGCACAGCGGCGCAAGAGGGTCCTCCTCCCGTGCGCGCTCTGCCGCCTCCTTCTGTGACATCACATCCTCACAGAAGGAGGCGACCGCGGCCCAGCCGGCCTCGCCCCCCAGCATGGAGTTGACCACACTGGGAAGCGAAAGGTCCGGCCCGACCACCGCGACCAGGTCGCGACGCGGTTCGTTCCACGACGGGCACACCTCGAGGGTGTGCTGCGCCGTGTCCTCCGCCGCGCCGCAACCGTGGCACGACGGGGCCTCCTCCCGCCCGATCCGGTGCAGATACGATCCGAAACACCCGTGCCCGGACAATACCTGCACCAGACGGAACGAGAGGAAACCGTGGGGCCGCTCGAGCCAATCCCGTAAGACTGGCCCGACAGCGTCCAGCGTTCGGCGGCCGAACACGGCGGAGGCGAGGTCCTCCGCCCAATGGTGGACGATGGCATCCTTCGCCTCTCGCCGGACGGCCTCCCGCACCGTCGGGTCGCCGCGCTCCCCGAGCGCCTTGCGCCCCGCCGACCACTCGTACACTCTGGCGAGCACCCACGCCTCGAGCTCCCAAGGAGGGGTGCCCGCCAGAGCGCACGCCGCCGCGAAGCCCACCGAGCGGTAGGCCCTCGCCACCCGCTGTGCGATTGCCCTTTGGGGTCTCCGGATCGCGGCGGAGTTCTCCCTCCTCTGGAGGGAGTCCGCCCAGATGGGGGCCCCGTAGAGGGCCATGCTCCTCAGGATGCCGGCATACAGCTGCCGGCATCGCGCTTTGGGCCCCCCCATATTCGGGAGGAGCCACGAAAGCGCCCCCGCAACCTTCAGCAGGCGCGTCGACAGCCCGCTGAAGTGCGGGCCAAAGCGCCACCTGCTATCTAGCACCAGGCCCAGATATTTCATCTGGGCCCTTACCTGGACCCCGACGCCCTCCACGAAAATGTGGGCGTCGGTCGGGGTGCGCTGCCGAGGCGCGTGGAAAAACACCGCCTCGGTCTTATTCAGCGCCACCCTCAATCCCAGCCGACGGATCCTTCCCGCGACCAAGGATCCGCCAGCCGAGGCCAAGTCGGCCGCCTCCCTAAAACTTCTCCCCCGGGCAGTGAGAAGAGTGTCATCCGCGTAGCAGATGACACTCGTGCCACGGAGGAGAGCTCCCCGCAGGAGCCAGTCGAACCCGACGTTCCACAGGAGTGGTCCTAGGACGGACCCCTGTGGAACGCCGGTCTCCGCGCCGTACCGCCGGAGTCGGCCCGCCCTGTCTACCAGAAGGACCGCTCGGTCCGCCAGGTAGCTGGCCAGGAGGTCCCGCAGGTACTGAGGCACTCCGTGGTACCGTAGTGCCTCTAGTATCGTCGAGTGGGGGACAGAGTTGAAGGCATTACCTATGTCGAATGACACGGCCAACACCCCGTCCCCCACCCCCACGGCCTCCTTCACCTGGCTCTTGAGCCGGGCCAGAGCGTCGACTGTCGAACGCCCCTTTCGAAAGCCGAATTGAGCGTCCGACAGGTTCGGCCCCACCTCCGACAGCAGGCCATTAAGCCGGCCGGCGACAATCCCCTCGAACATCTTACCGACCTCGTCCAGCAGGACGATGGGCCGGTATGCCGAGGGGGAGTCCGGCGGGCGTCCTTCCTTGCGGAGGAGGCACAATTGCCCCTCCTTCCAGATTTTCGGGAACCTCCTAGACGCGAAACACGCGCTGAAGAGGTCCCGAAATCTTCCCGCCATATGTGTGGCGGCAATGGCCACCACACGCGCGGGCACACCGTCCGGCCCTGGGGCCGTCTTCTTGGCGCGGAGGCGGAGGGCCTCCGCGGCGAGCTCATCCGCCGTGACCGGAGAGATCTCCTCGACCGGCGGACGCGCCCCCCGCGGGGGATCCATCACTGGAGGCGTGAAGTCGGTCCCGGGTGGAAACAGGGACCGAACCACACCGTCCAGTAATGCCGGCTCCAGGGACTCCGTCAGGGGGGGACCGAAGGGACGCAGTTTGTTCCGCGCCGCCTTGTACGGTCTCCCGTACGGGTCCCTGTCGAGGCCCTCCAGCATCTCCACTCGCGCCGCGTCATCGGCGGCCCCCATTGCCGACTTGAGGACCCTCTTTGCCTCTATGTAAGAGGCGTAAAGAAGGTCCTCGTTGTCGGGGTCCCTCCTGCTGCGCCGTCGGCTCCGCGTGTACTCCCGCCTTGCCGCCACGCAGGCGGCTCGGAGGCCCGCCAGTTCCTCCGACCACCAATAGACGGCGCGACGGGGAGGTGGGCGGCGAGACCGAGGCATGCTGGAGTTGCACACCTCGGTGAGGGACTTCCTCAGTTGGGCGGCCGCGGAGTCGACGTCCCGGACATCGACGGGAGGCGTGAGCCAGTCCTGGACGAACGCTGCCTCCGCAGCCGCCTCGCGGTCGAGGCGGGTAAGAGCCCACCGTGGGAAGGCAGGTCGGCCCGGGAGCCTTGCCCTCCCCCGGGGACTTTGGGGAGAGATGTCGAATCGCACATATCGGTGGTCCGACATCGTCTCCACCATCTCTACCCGCCAGTCCACGACGCGGGCGGCAAGGACGGGGGAGGCGAACGAAACGTCCACCACTGACCCTCCCCGTCGCCGCACACACGTCTGGACTGTCCCCCTGTTAAGGAGGGACACGCCGCACGAGGTCGCCCACAGCTCGACCGCGCGTCCCCGGACGTTGCAAGAGGTGGCCGGGTTGCCCCAGGCCACTGACTTGGCGTTTAGGTCGCCCAGCACGGCGACCTGGCGAGGAGCCGCCCTACCGACGACTGCAGTGAGGATCTCGAGGAAATCCTCGAAATCCTGCAGAGGCCGGTTTGGGGAGAAATACACGCCCACCAGGGCTATTTCCCCCCACGCGGCGGCCACGTATCCCGGTCCCCTCTCTAAGAGCGAGAGGGGAGGGGAGTCTGTGGAAGACCGCGCAACCAAGGCCACCAGGCCGTCCGGATCGCCCAACCAACGGCCGGGCACCGAGTACGGCTCGGCGACTACCGCCACGTCCACCAACCACTCAGCCATGGTCTGCATCAGCAGGGCCTGGGCTGCTTTGCAGTGGTTGGCGTTCGTCTGGAGGATGCGATGCTCGACTCTGTCCATCAGTCGCTCATCGCACCCTCCTCACCCGCCACCGAGGTTCCCGCTTCGGGAGCGGTGGTCACAGCGGCAGGCGGGGTCGGCGCCTGCACTTTGCCCTTCTTCGGGGGAGGATTACAATTCCTCCCCTTCATGGTGTGCCCCGCGGGGCGCCCGCTGGCTGCGCACACTGCGCAGCGCGGCGTAGCGGCCTTGCAGGAGGCGGACTGGTGCCCCTTCTCGCCGCAGCGGTAGCAGCTGTCCGTCCTATCCACCTTGGACGGACAAAGGGCCCGCACATGCCCGATTCCGAAGCACCTGAAGCAGCGCAGAGGCTGATCTTCAAGTGCCCGGATCCGGCAGGAACTGAACCCCACCAGAAGACGTCCTTTGGCGAGGACGGCCTTGGCCGCGGCGACGGGGCACTCCAGACGGATAGCTCCCATGCCACCGCGGCCGGGCCTGATGTCCCGGCCCTGCACCGCTGCGACGTCGCAGCCTCCAACTGCTGCGATCGCCGCCACCACCTCCTCTTTGGTGACCGAGTCGTCCAGATCGGTCACCTCCAAGGCCGCCGACCTGACCGGCCTGGCCACCTTCGCCGCGTCCGCGATGACCTCTCGCAATTTGTCTGCGAAGAGGTCCGCGTTTGCGCCGCCCTGGACCCCCGGGAACTCGAAAATTCGAGCCCCAGCCTGGGTCCGGCGGCACGTGACCGCTCCGATCCCAAGCTGGGTGGGATCGGCGTTGGTACGAGCCCGCTTGAGGACGGACTCGTACGTCTCCCCTCGTTCCGCAGCCTCCGCGGTGAGCGTCACCACGACGGCTGCAGTCTTGGGAGGAACCAACGTTTTCCTCCCACCGGCGGGGGCCCTTTTAGCTGCTGAGGCAGCGGTGGTGGGCTTGGGGGCTGCCTTTTTCCCCTTGCCCTTCCCCTTACCCTTGCCGGTCGCCTGGGACGGGCAGGGAGGGGTGACGGAGGGGGCGGCAGGGGCGGCGGCCGTTTTTGTCTTCTTTTTGGCCTTGCCCTTCTTTCCCCTCTTTACCACTTCCGTCCACGGGTTGGACGGAGTGGTAGAGGGTACTTGGGCATCCTCCCCTTGGGAGGATGGCCCCAGCTGGTTCCGCCTCTCTTCCACCGTTAGCGGAGGACGAAGGCGGCCCTCGATGGCTTCGAGGCAGGCTTTGGTGTAGGCCCTTTCCTCCATGACGACCTTGCGGATAACATCCTCAAGGTTGGAGGCAGGGGCCTCAGTTGCCGGACCAGCCTGACTAGGCCGGGCCGTGGCTTCAGCCAGCTTTTGATGCAGCAGGCTAACCTCCGACTGCAGGCGATCAACTTTCGCCTGCAATTGCCGCGTCTCATCAGAGCCAGTGCGCTGCACGAGCTCTCTGATGATACCGCGCATACTCGCGGCTCTGCACTTTAGGGACTTCTGAAAAGTCCCTTTCAGGTTTGAGGACTTGGAGGCGACCTGCGCTATCTCCTCCGCGTCTTCCTGTGCCATGCGGTCCAGCTCGGCCAGGGAGTGGTCCTCGTAGATAACGCACGACTGACCATACCCCGCCTTGGCCCGCGTGGTGCGCGCCTGCTTCTCCTTGGCAGCGACCTGCTCCTCCAGGTCCTGCTGGAGCCGTGCCCGCCGAGTCAGGTTCAGCTGACTCTGCGCGTCAGCCAAACCCACATCGTGGGTATCGGCAACGGCAGGAGGCCTTCTTGACCTCATCGTCCGCTTGCACCTGCTCCCGGTGGAGTCCGAGCCAGACCCACCCTTCAGAAAGGCCCGCTTTCGTTTCTGTCGAGCCGCCGTTGAACCGGCGTCCGACTCGAACGTAACGGACTCGCTGTCGGAGTCAAGCTCCGATATCTCGTCCGCCCTGCCAAGCAAGCCAACCGTGGCGGTTGATGCGCAGACCGCCGGCGTGCCTTCGTCGGGTTGGCCCTGAGAAGGGCCTTTTTCGGGTTGGCCCTGAGAAGGGCCTTTTTGGGGTGGGCCCTGAGAAGGGCCTTTTTCGGGTTGGCCCTGAGAAGGGCCTTTTAAGAAACGCCCGGAGGCGTCCCGCGCAGGTTTGGGCATAGCCCCAGACAATGTTGCAGTTTTCCGCATAAGTACTACAACGCACAGTGCACTTTAGCCGAGCCCAGTTCTGCCACTCCGTTACGGTGGTCAGAACTGGGTCGTTTCCAGGGGACGCGACGTGGACGCAAGCACTGTGGGGGGTCCCCCTCACCTGCACCCCAACCTAACCTAACCTAACCTTTTTTTTTTTTTTTTTTTTTTGTTGACGTGGTGGGAAACCCATTATGAGTTCGACCCCCGCCCTGGGAGAGACGGGGGGATATGTGGGGCTCCCGCTCGCAAACTCCCCTCCTCATATCAAAAATGAGCAGGGGCCCGAGGGTATACCCACCAAAACCCACCACGGCGTATTTCCGCCTACCGGTTCGTTGGACACCCACGGTACCCGCCTAAGCATTACCCGCGGGTGCCCACCGGTCCTCGCCCCAGCCGAAGCTAGGGGCGCCCTCTCCGATGGGGAGGCCGAATACGCACAGCCATCCCCTATCCTCTTGGTGACTCGTTGAAAGGCGAGCGGGGGACTCCCATCCCCCGCCCGCAGTCACCGGGGGGTCAGGGCAGCGGGCCTCAGCCGCCCCTTAAGACCCCCCTCCTCTGTGGGACCCCCGGTGCACCGGGGGCCCACGGCGTACGGCGGCATCCGGCCCTCATTGCCAGACGCCGCCTGCCGCCCCTCTGGCGTTTTTTATAGAGGTTTTCTCCTCGCAGCCCAGGCCATACGTGACCCGGGCCCCCGGTCCCGATTGCTCAGGATTACGGGTTGGCAGACGGCTGGGCATAAAAACCAGCCGCCGCCCTCCCGTCCCCCCACGCTGCCGCCGGATACCGGACAGACGCAGCGCAGGTGGGACGCCCTCCTCCGCGGCGCCAGCCGCCCCTCTCCCCCGACTACGTGCCCACGCTGCCGCCGGACTCCGGACAGACGCAGCGGGCACGAGTCACCCTCCTCCTCGGCGCAAAGCGCCCCTCCTCACCACCGACTACGTGCCCTCTGCCGCCGGACTCCGGACAGACGCAGCGCGGGCACGAGTCCCCCTCTCCGGTGGCTACAGCCACCCCTCATTCGCGCTGTACCACCGCGCTGACGCCGAATATCGGACAGACGCAGCGCGGGCATCAGTCGCCTCCGCGGCGGGCCTCAGCCGCTCCGACACCTACCACCATAGGTGCGGTGGCGCTATTGCGCCCCTCCCCACGCGGCGCGAGCCGCTCCGATCCCCACTGGCAGCAGGTACCCAGTTGCAGGGCACGGAGCTCCCCCTTTCGGGGTATCCGGTTGCAGAGCTGGGGCTTCCCGGCCTTGTGGGTTACGGTACGGCTTCGCCGCCCCTCCCGAACGGCGCGAACCGCTGCGACCCCCGCAGGCTGCGGGACTAATATCCGGTTGCAGGGCACGGAGCTCCCCCTTTCGGGGTATCCGGTTGCAGAGCCGGTAGTCCCCCGTCCAGTGGCCTTGCGGGTTACGCTACGGCGCGAGCCGCCCCCTCCCGAATGGCGCGAGCCGCTTCGACCGCTTCGACCCCCGCACGGAAGCAGGACTCCGGATGCATATGGCGGATCCCTCATTGACCCGCCTGCAGAGCCGGTAGTCCTTACGGGTTACGTCGCGGCTTAGCGGCCGCCCCTCCCGGTGTTGAGATCAGCCGCCGGCCCAAGTGTGGTGGCACTCGAAACCGACGTTGCCCAGGGTGCGCCACGAGGAGGCTCTCAACCTGCACCCCAACCTAACCTAACCTTTTTTTTTTTTTTTTTTTTTTTTTTTTTTGACAGGGGAAATGCGTTACGCATACCACCGCGTCAGGGCAGGCGCGGTGGTTATGTGGGACTCCCTCCCGGGCCCCCCCCCACTAGGACAAAAGTCCCAATGGGGAGGGGCCCGGGAGGTATACCCACTAAAACCCCTGTGTTGGCCCGTCTTGATGGCCTGTTGACGTTGCGGGTACGCTTGCGCATTCAACTTCGCTAGCGTCAGCAAGCCCTCGGTTCGCACACTCGGAACCGCTTCTTAGTGTGGGGCCTGGCCCCTGGCTTCTTTGTACGGACATTACGTGTCCGTTTCCTTCTTGGGCTTGTAGCTGGTCGGGTGACAGGGTGCCCTCCCTATCACCCGCAGGCCCGACCTTATGGAGGTCTTTGATCATCTCGCCGGCGTCGGCCGGCGCGTCTTTGGCGGGACAAGAGCTGGCTGGTTGCCTCTCTGGCCCTTTCCGCCTCTTCCTTGGCTGCCATGACTACCTCGCAATATGTGGCGAAGGCTTGCCAGGCGTCGTCATTTCGTACTATGGCACGAACGATAGTTGTAAGCGCCAGGTCCTGTACATTCATCTTCGTAACGAGGTCCTGTCGCTCGTTCGACCACGCAGGACACAGCTGGAGTGTGTGTGTCGCCGTGTCTGAGGGTTCCCCGCAATGGTGGCAGCCCTCGTTGAGTTCACGACCGATCCGACAGAGGTACCGACCGAAACAGCCATGTCCGGTCAGTACCTGAGTCATCCGGTACGTGAGGGCACCGTGTCGTCTTGTAAGCCATTCATCCATTACGGGGAGTATGGCCGATATGGTGTGCACTCCAGCTGTGGGATGGCTGAGCAGCTCGCTCCATTCTGCGGTTGCTGCGTCGCTGAACTCCTTCTTTTTCCGGGCGAGCTCTTCGAGCTCGATGGCCCGCGGTTGGGATTTGTACCAGTGGTACGTGCGGGCCAGAGCTTTCGCCTCCAAGTTCCATGGCGTTGTTCCCGCCATTAGACAGGCCGCCTCGCATGAGACCGTGCGGTAGCCTCGGCTCACTCTGATGGCCATAGCGCGCTGCGGTCTCCGCAGCGCAGCGATGTTGTGGGCCGTCAGGTTTTCCCCCCATATTGGGGAGCCATAGAGGGCCATTGACCGCACGACCCCATGGTATAGTCTTCGGCAGCTTGTGTTAGGTCCGTCAAGGTTGGGCAGCAATCGCGAAAGCGCAGCCGCCGTCCGTATGAGTTTGGGCGCCAGAAGATCGAAGTGGCGCCCAAAGTCCCATCGACCGTCAAGGTGCAGGCCGAGGTATTTGAGCGACGGCCCGACGGCAATGCTGACACCGCCAACCACGATTGCACCATTCGCCGGTGGCTTGTTCCGGGGCCCGTGGAAGCATAGGGCCTCGGATTTATTGAGTGCCACCTTTAGTCCGAGCCTTCGGATCTTATCTACCACCTGTGCAACCCCGGCCGTGGCTAGTATGGTCGCTTGGCGGTATGATTTGGCTCGTGCCGCTACGAGGGTGTCATCGGCGTAGCAGTACACCGAGACTCCCCGCAGCAGCGCCCCACGCAGGATCCAGTCGAACCCGATGTTCCACAGGAGCGGCCCGAGGACCGACCCCTGTGGGACACCGCACGACATTATTCGTCTGCTCCAACCGTCTTGGGTAGGGTATTCGACTGCCCGGTCGCTGAGGTAGTTGGAAACTATGCGGCGGAGATATGGTGGCACTCTATGGTAGTCGAGTGCCTCTCTAATGCATATCCAGGGCAAGGTGTTGAAAGCATTGGCAATGTCTAGTGACACTACCAATACCACCTCACCCCGGGACACCGCTTCCTCAGTCAGGTTCCTCACGTTTTGGATGGCGTCGATTGTGGATCGACCCCGTCTGAAGCCAAATTGATTTTCGGCCAGGTTTGGTCCCACGTTGTTTAGGTGTTCGACGAGGCGGTCTGCAATTATTTTTTCAAAGACTTTGCCCACCTCGTCGAGCAAAACTATAGGCCGGTACGCTGAGGGAGACTCTGCGGGCCGTCCCTCCTTCTTTATTAGGACCAGCTTCCCAGTCTTCCATTTTTTGGGGAAAACACCACTCCTTAGACTGGCGCTCAGGAGTCTTCGGTATCTTGGCTCTAGCTCCTTAAGGGCCAGAGCCAGAGCTCGGCCTGGAACGCCGTCCGGTCCAGGGGCAGTGTTTTTGCCCTGCAATCGTCTTATTGCCACCTGAAGCTCGTCCTCGGTGACCTCTGGAGCTTCTTCGTGGGCGTTGCTGTCGCTCTGCGTATCTTGACCCATGTAGGGAGGACGGAAGTTGTTGTCCTCTCTGTCGGGGAACAAGGCGCAGACGATCTCCTCGACTAATTGCGGTCTTAGGTTCTGTGTCAGGGGGGGGGCCATCGGTCGGAGCTTTCCTCTAACCATCAGATAAGGCCGCCCCCATGGGTCTCGCTCTAGTGTTTGTAGCAGCTCCTCTAGAGCCCGCGATTTGGCAGTCTTGATGGCAGTCTGTAGCGCCTTTTTGGCTGCTCTGTAAGTCTCGTAGAGCTCCTGCTCGCGGGCTGCAGAGTACTGCGTGCCTCTCCGTCTCCTCCGGTGTCTTGTGTACTGGCGGCGCCTGACGGTGCACGTTCGTCGCAGACTTGCGATTTCCGGCGACCACCAGTACACTTGTTTCTTGGCCCGTCGACCGCGAACCCTCGGCATTGCCGCATCACAGATGGTCGTGAGTGCGGTTTTAAGCCATTCTGCCTCCTCGTTTACGTTCTCCAGTTGTTCGGGAGTTGGTTGCCAGGCTTGGACGATCGAAGCCTCTTTCAAGAGTTCGCGGTCCATTTTGCAGAGAGCCCATCGTGGGCCTGATCCTCCCGTATTGGTTTGGGCCGGCCGGTCCGAGGTTTGGGCTGAGACGCTGAATCGGATGTACCGATGGTCGGACAACGTCTCTACCTCCTCAACTACCCGCCAGTCCAAAATTCTACGCGCCAGTGCTGGGCTCGAGAAGGAGAGGTCGACAATCGAGCCTCCGTTCTGTCGCACACACGTGAGCACCGATCCGCGATTAAGGATGCTCAGGCCCATTTCTATGACCCACTCCTCCAAGAGTTGTCCTCTCACGTCCGTTACCGTCGAACCCCACGCAGAGGACTTTGCGTTAAAATCGCCCAACAAAATCACTGGGCGGGGTCGAGCGCGGAGGACGAGCGCTTCTAGCGTCGTGAGGAATGCTTCAAAATCAGACAGCGGTCGGTTTGGCGAGAAGTAGATGCCGATCACTGTCATGTGGGCTATTTGGACTCCCACGCATCCCCTCTCCCTCGTGATGTTCTCGAGGGATGGTGACCCGGAGGAGGGCGGCGATATTATTGCCACTGTGCCGTCTAGGTCCCCTATCCAGTCGTCCCTGGGGGGAATGAAGTAGGGTTCCCCTATTACTGCAAGGTTTATCGACCACTCTGCCAGGGTTTGCAGCATGAGATCTTGTGCTCTGGCAGAGTGGTTGATATTCGCCTGGAGGAACTGGAGGTTCATAGCTGACACTCCGTTTCCATAGCCTGTCCTTCTTGGTCTGCCACTGGCGCTGTTTCCCGTGGCCGTATCGTCTTTTTCACGTTTCGAGGGGTGCCTCTTTTCTGTGTGACCTTGTTAGCCACGCAGTCCTTACTGCCGGGCAGGTGATTGGGCGGCTTCCCTAGATCTGCACACGCTGGGCAGTGTGCTGGGGCTGAGCAGGTGCCAGCCTGGTGTCCGGGCTTAGCACATCTAAAGCACTTATTGGTGCAGTCGATCGTAGATGTGCAGCTAGCCCCGACATGACCGTCCAGAAGGCAGCGGTAGCAGCGTATCGGTCTGGCCTTCAGAAGCCGGACCTGAGCTGATACCCAACCCACCAAGAGCCTGCGGCCTTCCACAAGCTTCTGAGCTGCCATGACTGGGCAGTTGACGATTGCCGTCCCCATGCCGTTCGGGCCCCGCCGTATTGTTCCCGACTTGACGTCCCCGGCTGGGCACTCTCCAGCCCGGGCTACGGCGGCCACGAGTTCCTCTTGGGACACGGAGTCGTCCAGGCCAGCGATACGTAGGTCCGACGTTTTTGTTGGCCTCGATATGCGTACGTCTTCCCCGTTCAGCGATGCCCTAAGTTTTTCCGCAAGGGCATCCGCCTTTGGGCCGCTAGTAGCACCAGGTATTTCCAGGAGTCGTGCTCCTGTGGCCGTCACTTTGCATCGGACTCCCGGGATGTCCAGTTCGTCCAGCTTTATGAGGGTTTTGGCTTCACCCAGTATGTCACCGTAGGTGATGCCCTTTGCCTCCGCTCCGTCTTTGAGGGTCAGCACGACCGCTGCTGATCTTGGTGGCCGCAGTCTGTCTGTTTCCTTCGTTTTCTTTTTGGAGGCGTCCTTTTTCGCCTTCTTTCTTTTCTTCTTCAGTCGTTTGTCTTCCCCCACGACTTTCCATCCGCTTTTCTGCGCTTTGGGCACGGTCGGTTCTATGGGGGTGGGGTTACCCTGGGTGCTCTTTGGCGGCTTCTTGCTGGTTTTGGTGATCGCTTTCTCCTTTGGAGTCGGCGTGGTCACCGGTTGCCTTATTGCCGGTTTTTTGGCCGACGAGGCCATTCCGGCATAGCTGGTCGAGGGCTCACTGACTCTTTTAGCGTCCCCAGCCAGCGGTGGACGGAGGATTTTCGCCTCAAGGAATGAGACCCTGGAGAGGACCTTTCCTATCTCTTCTCTCATGATTTGGGCTAAGTTTGTTTCCGCAGGTTGCGGGCCCGTCTTCTCTTCTTGTGTTTGCCTCCTTTTAATGGCGGACACTTCGGATCTTACGTCAGTCAGATCTTTCTGAAGTTCCGCCATTTGGTTTTTGAGGCGAGAGTTCTCCGCTTGTAGCCGTTTGGTCTCTTCCGAGGAGGTACGAGCCATCAGTTCTTCCATGATCTCCTCGAAGGAGTTTGCGGCGTCTTTCAGCTCTTTTTGACTCGTACCTTTTAATCCTTTCGAGATTTTGGCGACTTTTCTGACTGCTGCCGCCGACATCTCTACCCTCTTCTGCAGGTCGTCTGCTGTCATCTTTTCAGGAATGAGCACAGGTGATCGTGACAGTCTGATGCTCTGAGCGCTCGCCATTTTTCTGGCTGCCTCTGCGATTTGCCGGTCTTCGTCGGCGATTTGAACCTTAAGGAAGTCCGCTTTTCTGGCGGCTTCCAGTTCCTTTTGGGCCTTGCCAAAACCGATGTATTGTCCAGTTGTTGGCGGCCTTCCTCTTCCACGTTTTGAGCTCGTGGATGCCATCGATGTAACACTTACCTCGTCACAGGAAGATGACTCGGATAGTGTACATCCCTCTATTCTTCGTTTTTTGCGCTGTGTCCACAGCCTCGACGGTTGCTCGTCACAACCTTGCGCGCTTACGACGCTCATTACGGATTCCAAATCCGAGTCGGTTTCCCGACTCCCCACCTCCTCCACATCAACTACGTCTGTTGGTTTGTTATTTATTTGCTCCATTTTTTATTCCCACGAGAACGGGACGAATTAAATGTCGACCCCCGGGTGACGCCCTTTCCGGGGGCAAGGCTAAGGTGCCGAAGCCTGTGCAGGTCGCCAAGTATGCACAGGGTTTTAACGTCTTATCCTGACGGGTTTTATAGACTTGTCCTGTCGCGGGCCGGCCAATTAAGGCAAGCCCTCCGCTCCGGGCTCCCACTACTCCACAACGCCGTTGTGGTGGAGGTCGTTGTGGGATGCACCGGGCTACGGGTTCAGAGGAGCGGCGTTTCTCACTCTGTTTGGGCGGTTATTCCCGACGACAGTGTTACCTGCCGCCAGGCCCGCCCGGGAAAGGGTGAGGGGGGGGTGGGAAGGAAGGGGGGAAGGATAAGGGTTTTCCCTTAAAGAGGATGGGAGTGGAAGGATGGGAAGAGGACCGAAGGGAAGAATGTGAGAGTCAGCCGCCAGCGCCGAGTGTCCACCAAAAGCTGGTGGGCACTCGGAGCTGACGTTGCCCAGGGTGCGCCACGAGGAGGCCTCTCACCTGCACCCCAACCTAACCTAACCTAACCTAACCTTTTTTTTTTTTTTTTTTTTTTTTTTTTTTTTTTGTTGCTGGGTGGAAAAACGTGCAGCACGTTCTCCCCGCCTTGGGAGCGGCGGGGGGATATGTGGGGTTCCCTCTCGCAAACTCCCCTTCTCCTAGTGAGAAGGGGCCCGAGAGGGGTACCCACTAAAAAACCACCCAGGCGTACTTCCTCTCACCGGTTTGGTAGGGGAGCAGTGGCAATCGCGAAACGCATAATCCAAGACTGCTCCCCCGCCGGATCGGCCCCGCGCCCGGGGCCTCCTCATTTTGTTGGGGAGATGGCCGTACGCAGACCATCTCCCAGCCGCCCAGTGGTTTGTAGGCGGGCGAAGGACTCCCATCCTCCGCCCGCAGCCACTAGGGGTCAGGGCCACTCCCCAACCCCTGCCCTCTGCCTAACGTCGACAGTTTCGCCGCAGGACGTCAAACACCGATATGTCGGCATCTATTCGTCCATGCGGCTCTCCCCCGAAGGGCCGGCGGCCTCTGCTTCAGCGGTAGGGCGGGGGGGGCGGGTTGGACCCCGCCACGTCCCCTTGCCCCTCGTCGTAGGTGGGGAACACTTGAACCCCCCCATCGCGTGGCCGGCTGGGAGGTCGGCGTGGTGGCAAACTGCGCACCACACCTTTTCCTCCCAGCAATCTTTTGAGACGTGCCCCTCTTTGCCGCACCGGAAGCACATTTTGCTCCGGTCGACGCTTGAGGGACACGTCTCCCTCGTATGACCGACACCCATGCACCTGTAACAGCGCAAGGGCGTCGGCCCGATCAAGCGGATCCTGGCAGATGACCATCCGACCAGGATCCGTCCACGCTCCAGGAGGGCCTTCGCCGTCTCCACCGGGCACTGGACCAATGTCGATCCAGTGCCGTCATACAGGGGACGGATGCCCCCCACCTTCACTTGGGCCTCGGGGATACCCCCTGCTGAGGTGATGGCCACCGTCAAGGACTCTATGGTCGTTGACTCGTCCAGACCGGCGATCTGGACGGTGGCCATCTTCGTCGGGCGGCTTACGTTGGCGACGTCGCCCACTATTGCTTGCAGCTTAGCTGCAAGCGCGTCCGCCGCCCTACCGCTGTCAGCTCCTGGGACCTCGATGATTCGGCCCCCCGTCATGGAGACCCGCACTTTGACGTGCTGCAGGCCCACCTCGTTTAGGCTGCAGCCATTAATGGCTTTAGCCATAACGGCCTGCAGCGTTGTGGCGGTGGCTAGGTCCTTTTTTAAGGTGATCGCCACCGCCGCCGTCCTCGGGACCTTCAGCGCCCTTTTGGGCGCTGCCTTCCTGACAGGGGGCACTTGGGCGGGGGGGGCACTCTTGCCCTTGCCCTTTCCCTTACCCCCACCCTTTCGGGTCACCACGGCCCAGGTTTCCTCGGGCTGTTGGCCCGATGGGCCCGGTCCCTCCTCCGAAGCCGCCGGAGCGGCCGCTGCCGCCAAGGCAGTCGTAGCCGGGGCGGACTTCTTGGCGGACCTCTTGGGAGCCTTGGCCTTTTTAGGCCGGCCATCACCCAACCTAGCCCTATCAGGCTCCCTCTGTGGCGGTGTCGGCGCGGCCTGTCCCGCAGCCCTCCTTCGATCGGCCGCCAAGGGGGGGCGGATAATGGGCTCCGCAGGAAGAGCCCTGTTCACCTCCTCTAGCCTGGTGTTAATCATGTCACCCAGGGAGGTGAACAGGTCCCTCTTTAATTGCTCAAAGGCCTCGGCGATGTCCGCAACGCTAAGGTGCTGCTCCGACGGAGCCGGGGCCCGAGGGGCAGGGGTGGCTCGTTTAGGCGGGGGGGCCGGAGGAGCCATTGACCCGCGCTTGGAGGCCGCGTGGAGCTTCTTCAGCTCCTCGTCACGGATGAGCATCTGCTCCCGCAGCCTCCAGTTATCCAATTTGAGAGCGCGGATCTCCTCGCTCTCCGTCCTCTTTGCCTCGACCGCCTCCATGGAGGCCAAGATCGTTTTGCAGGCCCGGTTGATCTGGCCCCAGATCTCTCCTTTTAGGTGCCCGGATTTACGGGCCCCCTCCAAGATCGTGCCCGTGGCCCTGCGGGTTGCCCCGATCGGGTCGACCACGGGTTCCTCGACGTCGAATCTCCTCCCCGCCCCAGGACGGGCCCCCGAGCAGTCCCCCCCCGGGGCAAGGGTAAGATCCTCCTCGCCGCCCTCGGCTCCAGACGACGGCGCCCCGACGGCTCCGCCAGCCCGGACACCGCACGCGGCCTCCATTATGGAGCGGCAGGCCTTCTCTATTTGGGCCTGAGCCCCCGCATCGACACCCGACTTGCGAGTCTCCTCAAGGATCTCTCGCACTGCCTTGCGGGTCCCCTCGAGCTCGCCTCCCCGGCTCACCGACTCCATTATGGAGCGGCAAGCCTGGTGCATTTGGGCCTGAGCCCCCCCCGTTATGGCAAGTATCTCCCGGATCGCTTTGCGGGTCATATCGAGCCAGGGGTCCTCAGTTTCCTCAGGGAGGTCCCACACGCAGGAAGGACCCGCTCTCGCCCCATCCTCCTCTCCGTCCCCGTCGTCCGGGCCAGACTCATGATCAGAGCCCACGCGCCCTAGGGCGCGGGGCTTCGCCCTCGCCGTCGCAATCCCGGCGTAGGTGCCGCCGGGCTTGCCTCTGCGGGCGGAGCTGACCTTGGCCTCGTAGTCGGGTCTAGGGTCGTCCACCCGGTCCTCATGTGCCCTCTTTTGGGGCTGTACGGGCATTAATACTACCTCGGGGAGGTCGTCGTCATCAATGATGTCCTCGCAGACGATCTCCTCGCACTCGCTGCTCGAAGTGTATGCGCCAACTTCTGCCCTCCTCTCTCTACGCCGGGGGGCGCTTTTCTCCTTTTTGGACGTGGCAGCATCGGCCGCGTCCACCCGCTGTCCAAGTTGGACCAGCAATTGTTTTGTGCCTGCACGTGTTTGACTTCTTGCCACGTCAGGCACCCTCGTCTTCTCCTTCCTCCTCTCCTCTCTCTCGACCACTGTCGTGTCCTCCCTACTCCTCACCTTCGCACCTTTTTTGTTTAAAGAATTCATATCTTAAACCCACGAGAATTGGACGAACTAAAGGTCGACCCCCGGGTGACGCCGTTCCGGGGGCAAGGCTATTACCGTGAGGCTGCTGCACAGGTCGCCAGGTATGTGCAGTGTTTTAACGTCTTGTCCTGACGGGTTTTTATAGAGTTTTCCTTTCTCGCGGGCCGGCCAATCAAGGCAAGCCCTCCGCTCCGGGTCCCACTACTCCACAACGCCATTTGGTGGAGGTCGTTGCAGGGTGCCCGGGCTACGGATCGCAGAGGAGCGGCGTACCTCCTCCGGTTTGGGCGGTTATTCCCGACGACAGTGTTACCTGCCGCCAGGCCCGCCTGGGAAAGGGGGAGGGGGGGGGTGGGAAGGAAGGGGGGAAGGATAAGGGTTTTCCCTTAAAAAGGATGGGAGTGGAAGGATGGGAAGAGGACCGAAGGGAAGGATGTGAGAGTCAGCCGCCAGCGCCAAGTGTCCACCAAAAGCTGGTGGGCACTTGGAGCTGACGTTGCCCAGGGTGCGCCACGAGGAGGCCTCTCACCTGCACCCCAACCTTTTTTTTTTTTTTTTTTTTTTTTGTCTGGGTGGAAAAACGTGTTGCACGTTCTACCCCCCGCCTTGGGAGCGGCGGGGGGGATATGTGGGGGTCCCTCTCGCGAACTCCCCTTCTCCTAATGAGAAGGGGCCCGAGAGGTATACCCACTAAAAAACCACCCAGGCGTACTTCCTCTGTCCGGTTTTGGTTCGGGGGAGCCGTGGAACCCGCGCTAGGCATTCTCCAAGACGACTCCCCCACCGGTTCAGCCCCACACATCGGGGCCCCTCTTTTGATGGGGAGATGGTCGTACGCGAACCATCTCCCGGCCGCCCAGTGACTTGCAAGGCGGACGGAGGACTCCCACCCTCCGCCCGCAGTCACTAAGGGTCGAGGCGAGCGTTGAAATGTCGCCGCCTCAACCCCGGCCGCCTACGACGGAGGGGATGCGCGAGAGGATCGTCCTCGCGCTCCCGCTCCGCGGTCTCCTTCTGCGAGATTACTGTTTCGCAGAAGGAGACCACTGCCTCCCAGGACCTCTCGCTGCTCAGCATCGCAGACACGACGCTATGCAGCGAGAGGTCCGCCCGCTGAATTGTGTGTGCCATGAGGCTACGCTCCGTGTCCCAACGACTGCACACCTGAAGGGTGTGCTCGGCCGTGTCGTCGGGACCTCCGCACTCATGGCACCGCGGGCTCGGTTCCCTCTTTATATTGTGCAGGTGATGACCGAAACAGCCGTGTCCGGTCAACACCTGCACCAGACGATACGTCGTCGCGCCGACTGCCCTCTCACACCATTGGTCCATCACTGGAAGGATCGCCCCCAAAGTACGAGTACCGTAGGGGGAATCCTCCAGGATGGACTTCCACCTCTCCCGCAGCCGGCGCGCCGTCATCCGGCGGGTGGCCTCTACCTCCTCAGGGTCCGGGCGTTCCCCTCTTGCCCGGGCCCTGGACCTAACTAGGTAGGTTTCCGCCTGCACCTCCGCGTCCAGCTCCCACGGAGGGGTGCAGGCGAGGAGGCAGGCCGCTGCGTAGGCCACAGAGACGTAGGCCCTTATCATCCTCTGGGCCACAGTCCGCTGTGGCCCCCGCAGCAACGCCCTGTTCCGGGCGGACAATCTGTCCGCCCATATAGGGGCCCCGTACAGGGCCATACTTCGTACGACCCCGGCGAAAAGCCGCCGGCACGGGGAGCTCGGCCCAGCGACGTTGGGCAGAAGTCTGCCCAGCGCCTGTGCGGCGCCCTTGATTCGGGGAGCTAGAGTGGTGAAGTGCTCCCCGAAATCCCACCTGCGGTCCAGAGTTAGCCCCAAATACTTTAGGTGGGGCCTTATCTGGACCGCATTTCCCTCCACACCCCAACCTAACCTAACCTAACCTTTTTTTTTTTTTTTTTTTTTTCGGAGGGGAAATGCATTACGCATACCACCGCGCCCGGGGAGAGACGCGGTGGTTATGTGGGACTCCCACTCGCAAACTCCCCTTCTCATATCAAAAATGAGAAGGGGCCCGAGGGTATACCCACTAAAACCCCTCCGATGTTCCTTCGCACACTTGAGCGCCGAGGGTCGCGGGCACGAATTCAGCTTCCGCAACCCCCGGCTGGTGCCGGCCCGCCACCGCGGGCCCCGTCTGGTCGAGGGGGGGGAGCGAGGTGTTAACTCCTCCCCCCCCGACTTCTCTGAGGGGCGCGCGTGGAACATCACACGCGCGCCGCCACCTCGGGTCCTTATGATGTTGTGGGGCGACAGACGTATCCCCGTGTCTGACGCCCCTGGACCCATTTAGGGGGGCTGGAAGAGGGCGTTGTCCGCCCTCCGCCGACGCCTGGTGCGTCTGCTGCGGATCGGGTGAGGGGTTGAAATCTCCCTCTCCCTTTCCGCAGCCTCCTTCTGCGAGATAACCGTCTCGCAGAAGGTTACCACTGCGTCCCAGGCCTCTTCGCCGCCGACCATAGACTCGATCACGGCCGGCAGCGAGAGGTCCGGGCCTACTCCGGCGATGAGGGCACGGCGCGGCTCCTCCCAAGCGGCACACTCTGCCAGCGTGTGCCGCGCCGTGTCCTCCCGGCAATGGACGCAGTGGTGACACCGGGCGTCCGGCTCCCTGTTTATGCGACACAGGTACTTCCCGAAGCAACCGTGCCCCGAGAGCACCTGCGTCGCCCGAAACGACAGGGAGCCGTGCCTCCTCCCGAGCCAGCGCTCGAGCACCGGCCGGATCGCCCCGACTATGTCGAGGCCGGCGGTAGGGCGCGAAAGCCTGTCCCGCCATTCCGCCACTAGGACCTCGCGGAGCTGAGACCGACGCAGCTCGACTTGACGCTGCATCGGTCGTTCGCCCCGCTCCGCCTCTTCCTCGCGCCACTGATACAGCGACGCGAGTAACCTAACCTAACCTAACCTAACCTTTTTTTTTTTTTTTTTTTTTTTTTTTTTTTTTTTTTTTTTTTTTTTTTTTTTTTTTTTTTTTTTTTTTTTTTTTTTTTTTTTTTTTTCGGAGGGGAAATGCATTACGCATACCACCGCGCCCGGGGAGAGACGCGGTGGTTATGTGGGACTCCCACTCGCAAACTCCCCTTCTCATATCAAAAATGAGAAGGGGCCCGAGGGTATACCCACTAAAACCCCTCCGATGTTCCTTCGCACACTTGAGCGCCGAGGGTCGCGGGCACGAATTCAGCTTCCGCAACCCCCGGCTGGTGCCGGCCCGCCACCGCGGGCCCCGTCTGGTCGAGGGGGGGGAGCGAGGTGTTAACTCCTCCCCCCCCGACTTCTCTGAGGGGCGCGCGTGGAACATCACACGCGCGCCGCCACCTCGGGTCCTTATGATGTTGTGGGGCGACAGACGTATCCCCGTGTCTGACGCCCCTGGACCCATTTAGGGGGGCTGGAAGAGGGCGTTGTCCGCCCTCCGCCGACGCCTGGTGCGTCTGCTGCGGATCGGGTGAGGGGTTGAAATCTCCCTCTCCCTTTCCGCAGCCTCCTTCTGCGAGATAACCGTCTCGCAGAAGGTTACCACTGCGTCCCAGGCCTCTTCGCCGCCGACCATAGACTCGATCACGGCCGGCAGCGAGAGGTCCGGGCCTACTCCGGCGATGAGGGCACGGCGCGGCTCCTCCCAAGCGGCACACTCTGCCAGCGTGTGCCGCGCCGTGTCCTCCCGGCAATGGACGCAGTGGTGACACCGGGCGTCCGGCTCCCTGTTTATGCGACACAGGTACTTCCCGAAGCAACCGTGCCCCGAGAGCACCTGCGTCGCCCGAAACGACAGGGAGCCGTGCCTCCTCCCGAGCCAGCGCTCGAGCACCGGCCGGATCGCCCCGACTATGTCGAGGCCGGCGGTAGGGCGCGAAAGCCTGTCCCGCCATTCCGCCACTAGGACCTCGCGGAGCTGAGACCGACGCAGCTCGACTTGACGCTGCATCGGTCGTTCGCCCCGCTCCGCCTCTTCCTCGCGCCACTGATACAGCGACGCGAGTACTTTGGCCTCCAGGTCCCAGGGCGGGGATCCGGCCAGTGCACAAGCCCCCTCATACGAGATCGTGCGATACCCCCGTATGACTCTGACGGCCATGGCTCTTTGCGGTTTCCGAAGAACCGCAATCGAGCCGGCCGTCAGGTCGTGGGCCCAGATCGGGGCCCCGTACAGGGCCATGGATCGCACGATACCCGTATAGAGCCGTCTACAGACGGAGCTCGGGCCCCCCAGATTGGGAAGCAGCGTTGCGAGCGCTCCCGCCGCGCCCAACAGCTTGGGCGCCAGCCGTCGAAAATGGGGTCCGAAGTCCCACCGGCTGTCGAGCACCAATCCTAGGTACTTCATGGTGGGCTCGACAGCGATTCGGACCCCCCCGACCATGATGTGTGAGTCGGGCGGCGGCGCCCGCCGGGGGCCATGGAACGTCATGGCCTCCGACTTGCTGAGGGCCACCTCCAGGCTCAGGCGACGGATGCGGCTCACCACCTGTGACACCGCAGCCGTCGCCAGCAACGCTGCTTCCCTGTGCGAGCTCCCCCGGGCGGTGACCAGCGTGTCGTCCGCGTAACACGTCAGGTCCACCCCCGGGCTGAGCTCGCCCCTCAGCACCCAGTCGTAGCCGATGTTCCACAGGAGCGGCCCAAGAACTGAACCCTGTGGAACACCGCACGACATCGGGCGCTGGTGAACGCCATCACGTCCCTCGTAGGTGACACACCTCTCGGACAGATAAGCCCCAACTATGCGGCGGAGGTAAGGAGGCACTCTATGGTATCGCAGTGCCTCCCGGATACAACTCCAGGGCAGGGTGTTAAACGCGTTGGCGATGTCTAAAGACACCGCCAACATCACCCCGCCCCGGGACACCGCTTCCTCCGCCAGGGCTCTTACCCGTGACACAGCGTGCACGGTGGAGCGCCCCTGCCGAAACCCGAACTGACTACCGTCCAGGTCCGGCCCCTCTTGGCACAAGTGGCTGACGAGGCGGGCTGAGAGAACTCTCTCGAACAACTTGCCCACCTCGTCCAGCAGCACTATGGGCCGGTACGCGGACGGTGAGTCCGCAGGGCGCCCCGCCTTTCCGAGCAGGACCAGTCGACCAGCCTTCCACAGACTGGGAAACTGGCCCCGCTCGAGGCACGCTGTGAAGAGCCCTCTCAGTTGGGGCTCTAGCTCCTTCAGAGCGAGGGCTAACACGCAGCCGTGGATCCCATCGGGCCCCGGAGCCACATTCTTGGCCCGGAGCCGGATCACGGCAGCCCCCAACTCTGGGTGTGTCACCTCAGGGACGTCGATGGCGCTCTCCGTCGTGGACTCTGCGGCCGAGGGCAATGCCATCTGCGGCGGAGTATGCTCGCCTCGTGCCGGGAAGAGGGCTGCTACCACCTCCTCGAGCAGCTCGGGTTGGAGACTCTCGGTGACCGGGGGCGCCGCGGTCCGAAGTTGATTTCGGACCGTGCGATAGGGCCGCCCCCACGGATCTCCGTCTAGAGTCTCCAACATCTCCTCCCTGGCACGCGTCTTCGACTCGCAGATGGCCAGCCACAGAGTCCCCTTCGCCGCGCTGTACACCTCATACAGCGCGGCCTCCTCCTCCGGGACCCGTCGACGTCTTCGCCGGTATCGGGTGTACTGGCGCCTGACCGCCACGCACTCGACGCGCAGCTGCGCGATCTCGGCGGTCCACCAGTACACCTGGCGCTTTGCGGACTGAGCGTGGACGCGGGGCATGGACGCGTCGCTGATTTGCGTCATCGCCCCGCGAAACCACAGCGCTTCCCGCTCGACGTCGACGGGTCCGTTCGACCCCCGGACCCAGGCCTGGACAATGGCGGCCTCCTCGAGTAGTCCCCTGTCGATGCGCTTGCGCGACCAGCGCGGACCGTCCGATCGCCGGGTCGGCGGGCGGCTGCCGCCCGTGGTCTGGGCGGAGACGTCGAAGCGGATGTATCTATGATCCGACAACGTCTCCACCACCACGGCGACATGCCAGCCCGAGACACGGCTCGCGACAGCGGGGCTAGCGAACGAAACGTCCACTATAGACCCGCCCCGCTGCCGCACGCACGTGTGTACCGAACCCCGGTTGAGGACGATCAAGCCTGTCGCGACCGCCCACTCCTCCAGCGCATCGCCCCTAGCATCGGTCACTGGGGATCCCCACGCCGAAGATTTGGCGTTGAGATCACCCAGCAACAGCACGGGGCGAGGGTGGAGTCGGCCCACGACGGCACCCAACTCGACAAGGAACACCTCGAAGTCGGCGAGGCTCTTGTTGGGCGAGAAATACGCCCCAACAGTGCCGATCCCATCCACGAGGGCGGCCACCCAGCCGTGACCTCGGGAAGGACCGACCAGAGCCCCACCGATGATGGCCACCAAACCGTCAAGGTCACCCACCCAGTTGTCCCTGGGGGGGACGAAATACGGCTCGGCGACCACCGCCGCACGAATCGACCACTCTGCCATGCTCTGGAGCAAGAGATCCTGAGCTCTGGCACAGTGGTTGATATTGCCCTGGAGGAAATGGTATTGCGCCGTTATGCGCAATCCATTCCCTCCGCACCATCCCTAGGCCGGGGGTCGGCCTGAGGGCCGCCAGGCTGCGGGGGGGGTAAAGAGCCCCCGGCAGCTTTGGCAGCCCCTCTCCTCTTCTTCGGGGCGGGCGCAGCGCACGCCTTGCCCCCCGCCCTGTGCCCCGCGGGCCTCCCTGCAGCTGTACAGAGGCTGCAGTTCGGCGCCGCCGAGCACTCCGCCGCCTTGTGGCCGGCCTGACCGCAGCGATAACACAAATCGCTGCGGTCGACTTCAGCGGTGCACCGTGCCCGGACATGCCCCATGTCCAGGCAGCGGTAGCACCGCAAGGCCCTGGGCTGCAGCCGCTTCACCCGCGCTGCAGCCCACCCCACCAACAGGCGCCCGGCGTCGGCGACTTTATTCGCCGCCGCCACCGGGCACCGCACCCAGATCGTGCCGAGCCCGGATCGCTCGGCGCGGATCTCACCGGTCCGCACCTCCTCCGGCGAACACCCACCGGAGCGGGCGATGGCCGCCACGACCTCACCCGGGGTCGTCGAGTCGTCCAGGCCATCGACACGCAGTTCTGCGGTCTTCACGGGCCTGGACACCCGAACGTCCTCCGGGTTGAGGACCTCCCTCAATTTGGCGGCCAATACGTCCGCCTTCTCCGCGCTGGCGTCACCGGACACCTCGAAGAGCCGCGCTCCCGTGATCGCCGGCCTCACCTTGAGGCCCGACGATATCCCTATGTCAGGGAGCGCGACTTTCTCTTTCGCCTCTTTTAGGACCGCACTATATGTGATGCCCCTTTCGACGGCTCCGGGCTGCAGCGTGATGACTACAGCCGCGGAGCGTGGGGCCCTAGGCGGTCCTTTGGCCTTCTTCTTTTTTTTCCCCTTTGGTGCCGGTGGCGCTTTGGCGGGTGCCGGTGGTGCCGCCTTCTTCTTACGGCGGCCCCTCTTCACGACCGTCGTCCAGGTCTCTGCGGGAGACCCGGACGCGGCCGCCGAGGGCGCGTTCGCCGGGGGTGCGGCCGTCCGGGGAGCGGATGTGGGCTTTCCGCCCTTTGGTTTGCCGGCTGTGGCTGCAGGGCCTGGCCTCGTAGCCTCCTCCATTCTCCTCCTGTCCGCAGCGAGCGGCGGACGGAGGGTCTGCGCGGGGAGGAGCCTCGACTCCAGGCCCTGCAGACGGGCATTCACCATGCCCCCACACTGCAACATGCAGACGCGGACGATCTTTTCGATCTCCGCGTCCGTTCGCTGTGTGGGGGCAGGACGCGACGACTCGCCCGACGACGTGGCCGACGGTTTCGGGTCGGCGACAGGGGCGGAACCGGAGGCAGCAGGACGCCTCTGCTGCCATTCCGCCCTCTGGGCGGCAAGCTCCTGCCGCAGGTCCTCCAGCTCGGAGCGGAGACGGCCGTTCTCCTCCCATAACTTTGCCGTCTCCTCCGAGCTCGTCCTGTTCAGGAGGACCCCTGTCGCCTCCTTAATATCGTCTGCCGCCTCCTTCAGGGCGCGCGTGAAGGTGCCCTTTAGGCTGCCAGATTTTGTGGCAACCTTCAGGATGACATCCACGCCACCCAGAACTTGGCGGCTGAGCGCCACCGCCGACAGGCCCTCTCCAGTGGCCGCAAGTGCAGAGCGTCGCTCTCGAGCCAGCCGGGCCATCTCGCTGACCTCATCTTCTGCGATCGCCTTCCTTTGCGCCCGCTTCGCCGCGCTCGCCTCCGCCCTATTGCTTTGCAGCAACAGCGGGGACGCAGACGCGGCGGAGTCGTCGCTCGGTCTGTCTCCAGAGTGACGCGAGTCACTCTCCACGCCATCTACGGGCATCGGCAACGGTGTGGGGGGGCGTAAGAAGCGACCCCGCAGGTCGCGCGCCACCCGACCACGCCCCCTTTGCGCGGTTCCTATTTTGGGGGCCGTTAGGTCCTCCTCGCTAGAGGAGACCCCTGACGGCCCCAATTCTCCACTGCGGGGACGCTTTCTCCAAAATTTGGAGGAGCTCCCCGTGTCCCTATCGGGATTTGAGCCTCCCCGGCCCTTGTTGCCGTCGTTTCCGACGACGGCAAGCGGTTGGCGTGTGGGGCACAGTTGCTCCAGGCTGACCCGGAGCTCCCTTTCTTGCCCAGCACGCGGTTGACGGGAGTCGGCGGTGTTGTGCCGACCCACGAGACTATTGTTGCCCCCCCCAGATACGGTGGGGCAGCCTTCCGAGGAAGGGCGGGATTCTCCCTCCTTTAAAAGGAGGGTACCCGCCTGGGGTAGTGTTTCAATAGCCTTTTTGTCCATTATGTCCTTTTTAGGGGTGAGGTCCCCTCCACTGCGCTAATGACCGGGTTCCCCCCCGGCCACTCATCCCCTCGGCACGCTAGACCTTGGGATTGGGGTTATTTATTATAGAGGTTTTCTTCCTCGCGGCCTTGCGGCCTCCGATCCCGACTGGGATTGCGGATTGTCCGACGTCGGCAAAAGCCGAGTGCACCTGGCACATCGTCGCACGAAATGGCCTTGTTTTTTAGAGAGGTTTCCATCCTCTTGTCCGGCGTCGGCAGAAGCCGAGTGCACTTGGCAAACGCACCGCACCCGCTGCATCCCCTGTTCCCTCTCATACAAAGAGGGATAGGAGCAGCGTCGCCCCCTCACTGGGGCCCACCTCGCCCCTCACTGGGGCCCACCTCACCTTCTAGCGGGTCTCGGCCCGACGGGGCCGGACGCACCGCTTGCCAACCCCCCAATATGGCCCAGTTCCCTTCACCGACCATCAAAGATGATCGGTGACTAGAACTGGGCCCTTCCCCGTGTGTTGAGATCAGCCGCCGGCCGCAAGTGTATTGTGGCACTTGAGACCGGCGTTGCCCAGGGTGCGCCACGTGGAGGCTCTCAACCTGCACCCCAACCTAACCTAACCTAACCTAACCTAACCTTTTTTTTTTTTTTTTTTTTTTTTTTTTTTTATAGATGGGAAATGCATTACGCATACCACCGCGCCAGGGGAGACGCGGTGGTTATGTGGGACTCCCTCTCGCAAACTCCCCTTCTCATATCAAAAATGAGAAGGGGCCCGAGAGGTATACCCACTAAAACCCATCTTTTGCCGTCAGTGTCATACTCCGCCGGGACGAGGGTACACTCTTACGAGCACTCGTCTACTCGCCCGGCGGTGACCGGCATGACGCCCCGACTTGCTGCCGCGGGTGTTTCCACCCGCGGCTACGACGCCATTCGCGCGTATGCGCGCCTTCGCCGACTCTCTAGGAGTGGCGGGCTTCCCCTAGCCCGCCACTCGAGTCACTGTTAGGGCGGGGGAGCGTTGCGCGCATACGCGCGCCTCCTCCTGCCCAAGCGGCGGCTTCGGATCGGGTCGGGGGCATTCGCCTCCCGCACCCTTTCCGCCTCCTCCTTCAGCCCCATGACCGCCTCAGCGAACTTCTGGGCGGCACCCCATGCACGGTCAGTCTCCACCATGGAGGTCACAATGACCGGCAATGTGGGGTTGCCGCCCACGACGGCCACGAGCTCCCGGCGCTGGTCTGCCCACGCCGGACACTCCTCCAGCGTGTGCTGGGCGGTGTCCTCCAGGCAGCCGTCACAGTGGTGGCACACCGCCGATGGCTCCCTCCCGATCCGGTGCAGGTACTTGCCGAAGCATCCATGCCCCGACAGCACCTGCGACAACCGGAAGGTGAGCGCACCGTGCCTCCGTTCCAGCCACTGCACCAGGACCGGACGGACTGCCTCCACCGTCCAAACACCAGCGCTCGGGTTTCGGAGATTCCGCCGCCACCTGAGTACGGCGGACGCTCGCCGCTCCTCCCTCACCCTTTCGACCGCCTCCACTGCCGGCGGGAGCCGGTGTGTGGCGATCTGGTTCTCGCGCCAAGAGAAAACGGACGCGAGAACCCCCGCCTCCAGTTCCCACGGCAGGGAGCCGGCCAGGACGCACGCCGCGTCGAAGGACACCGTGCGGTATCCACGGGCCACCCTGATGGCCATCGCCCTCTGCGGTCTGTGTAGGAGGGCGATTGTCCGGCTATTCAGGGCGCCGTCCCACACGGGTGCCCCATACAACGCCATCGAGCGGATGACGCCCAGGTACAGGCGCCGGCAGGCCGCCTTCGGGCCGTTCAGATTCGGCAGAAGGCTACCGAGTGCGGCCGCCGCGCGCAACAGCCTGGGCACCAACCGACGAAAGTGGCTCTCCCACGTCCAGCGGCTATCGAGCGTGAGCCCCAAATATTTCATCTGGGGCGCCACGTCGATCCGCACGCCGCCGACCACGATATGGGATCCCGAAGGTGGCCCGTTCCGAGGTCCGTGAAAACACAGAGCCTCGGACTTGTTTAAGGCCACCTCGAGACCCAACGCACGAATGCGGCCCACGACTTGAGCCACTCCCGCCGTCGCCCGAATGGCGCACTCACGGTGCGTGCCGCCCCGGGCCGTCACGAGGGTGTCGTCCGCGTAGCAGGTGACGCTCACCCCGCGGAGGAGGACACCCCGCAACGCCCAGTCGTAACCGATGTTCCACAGGAGCGGTCCGAGGACTGACCCCTGTGGAACACCGCACGACACCTCGTGGCGGCACCACGCCTCGCGGCCCCGATACGCCACGGACCTCCCCGACAGGTAGTCGGCGATGACGCGGCGGAGGTAGTTCGGCACCCGGTGATACCGGAGTGCCTCCCTAATGCAACTCCAGGGCAAGGTGTTAAAGGCGTTGGCGATGTCAAGAGACACCGCCAAGACGACCTCGCCCTGTGCGACCGCTTCCTCCGCCATCGCCTTCACCCGCAGAATCGCGTGCACGGTGGACCTGCCCACTCTGAAGCCGAACTGTTTGTCGTCCAGGTTCGGACCGACCCTCTCCAGATGCTCGACGAGGCGGTTGGCTATTATGCGCTCAAAGAGCTTCGCCACCTCGTCGAGGAGCACGATCGGCCGATACCCGGACGGCGAGTCGACCGCACGGCCTTCCTTCCTCAACAGGACCAACGTGCCGCTCTTCCACGCCTGCGGGAAGCGTCCTTGGACGAGGCATGCGTCCATCAGGCTGCACACCCTCTCCTCATACGCGTCCGCCGCCAGCACCCACGCCCGGCCGGGAACACCGTCCGGACCCGGGGCCGTGTTCTTGGCGCGGAGCCGAAGAATTGCGGCCCCGAATTCCCCGGCAGATACCGGCGGTATCTCCTCGGGCCCAACGATAGGCTCACGCCTTGCGGGCGGCGCCATTGATGGAGGGGTGTGCTCGCCCCTTCGAGGGAAGAGTGCCGCCACCACCGCTTCCAGCAGCTGTGGGTGGAGACTCTGTGTCAGGGGGGGCGCCCACTGCCGGAATCTCCCCTGCACCATCCGGTAGGGGCGACCCCACGGATCTTGGTTTAGGGACTCCACCATCTCCTCCCTCGCCCCGTCCCGTGACTCGCCGATGGCGATACGAAGGGCGCGTTTGGCCGCCCCGTAGGCCGCGCGCAGCGATGACTCCGCCGACTCGTCTTGCCGTCTCCTCCGCCGTTGCCGCTGGTACTGGCGTCTTGCCGCTACGCACTGTATGCGTAGTACAGCGATGTCGGCAGACCACCAGTACACTTGGCGTCTCGGCGGAAGGAGACCCTGACGCGGCATCGATGCGTCACACACCCGAGTCACCGACTGGCGCAGCGCCAACGCCTCTTCGTCGACGCTCCTCGAGCTGTCGGGGGGCGTCCACGTTTCGACGAGGGAAGCCTCGATGAGGACTTCCCTGTCTAGACGCTTCAGCACCCACCGAGGCCCGTCGCCGGGCAGCGCGCCGCGTTCCGAATGGAACGGAGCCGCGGAGGACGCAGAGACCTCGAAGCGGATGTAGAGGTGGTCAGACAGTGTCTCCACGTCCTCAACGACCCCCCACCCGTGTACTCGGCGCGCTATTGTAGGGCTGGCGAAGGATAAGTCTACGATCGAGCTACCCTGTGGCCGAACGCAGGTCGGTCGCGTGCCGCGGTTCAGCAGGCTGAGCCCCGCCGCCAGTGCCCACTCCTCGAGTACTGCACCCCTTGCATCGGTGGCCAGACATCCCCACGCGGAGTTTTTGGCGTTGAAGTCACCCATTACCAGAGCTGGATGTGGGTGACTCCTGCCGATGAGGGCCTCGACTTGGCTGAGGAGGCCCTCGAACTCCGCGAGGGTTCTGCTCGGGGGGCAGTACACGCCGACGACGGTGACTCCTCCCACGACCGCCGCAACGCATCCGCGGCCCTTCTGGACGCATTCGACCACCGGGGAGCCGGCGGACTTCGGCACAATGAGTGCGACCAAACCGTCCTCATCGCCCAACCAATCGTCCCTATTGGGGAGGACGAAGTAGGGTTCCGCAACCACCGCCACGTGCGTCGACCACTCGACCATGCTCTGAAGGAGCAGGTCTTGGGCTCGAGCGCAGTGGTTAATGTTGGCCTGTAGAAGTTGTAGGGCCATTATTCGGTGGCTGCGGATCCGTCTCCATCGCTACCTCTACAGGTAGCTGGCGTTTTAATAGAGGCTGCGACGAAGCCTTCCTTCTTGTGACTTTGGGGGCTGGTGCAGTGCAGGCCTTGCCCCCCAGCAGGTGGTCGGCTGGTCTCTTCGCAGCCGCACATATCGAGCAGTGCGGCTTTGTCGAGCACCCCTTTGCCTTGTGGCCAGCCACTCCGCAGCGGAAGCACTCCTGGCTGCGGTCGACCTCCGCGCTGCATTGTGCCCTGATGTGCCCCCTCTGCAGGCATCTAAAGCACCGCAGAGGTTTGGGCTCCAGGAGCTTCACGGAGGCCGACACCCAGGACAATGTGAGGCGACCCGCTGCGGCGATGCGCTGGGCGGCTGCCACAGGGCACTCGACCCACATCTGCCCCACACCGTATGGGTCCTTTACCACCCCGCCGCTGTTCCTGAGGCTGCTTTTGGGGCAGCCCCCCGCCTCGGCGACCGCGCTCAGCACTTCCTCAGCCGAGATGGAGTCATCCAGGCCGGAGATTTTGATCTCTGTCGATTTGACCGGCCTGGAGACGCGTGCTGTCTCCCGACTGAGGACTTCCTCTAACTTCGTGGCGAGCGCGTCGGCCTGGGGGCCGCTGTTCGATCCGGCAACCTCGAACATCCGGGCTCCCGTGGCACTCACGCGGAAGCGAACCCCGGTGGTGATGCCCAGCTCCGACAGCTTGATCTTGGCCTTGGCCTCTGCGATTACGGCCTCGTATGTCACCCCCTTTTCGATGGCCTCCGGTGTAAGGGTGACCATCACCGCGGCCGATTTCGGGGGGGCGAGTCTTGCCGGACCTTTGCCAGGCTTGCGGGAAGGGGGGGCTTGCTTTGCCTGGGCCTTCTTTTTGTTGTTGGCCCCCTTCCTCACCACCACGCTCCAGGTCTGCTCCTCAGGCTGGGACGGGGTCGCCTGGTTTCCGGGCTGCGGCGCGGTCGGATCGGGCCGGGGCTCTGCTGCCCTCTCGCGAGGAGTGCCCACCGAGGCTTGCCCCTTCTTCGCCGGCTTCTTTTTTGGCTTCGGAGCCCTTTGTGGCTTCGGAGCCTCCGGTCCACCAGAGCTGACCCAGATCGGAGCAGCCTCGGTCGGGGCGGTCGATGGCCCGGGAGGGATCTCGGGCGGATCATTGGCCCGTCTGTCTACCGCCAGTGGTGGGCGAAGCCGCTTTTCCGGCAGCAGCCTCTCCTCAAGAGCCTCAAACCTGGCGCTGACCATCGTGCCCACTTGGCACAGGATGGTGCGCACCAGGTCTTCGGCATCGAGGGGTGCCGGTTTAGGCTGACTCGCCACAACTTCAGCTTGCGGGCGCGGCCCGTCCAGGCGCTCCCGCATCTCGGCCACCTCCTTGCGGAGCTGCGCGATCTCCGATTTGAGACGGGCATTGTCCTCCTGCAGGCCCCGCGTCTCCTCCGAGGTGCAGCGGCTTTGGAGGATCAGCGCAGCCTTGCCGATGTCGTCGGCGGCGTCCTTCAGGGCCTTCATAAAGGTCCCCTTTAGGTTCCCCGACGTGGCGGCGACCCTCCTTATTAAGGCGACATTATCATAGATCGCGCGGCTTAGCGCGGTCGCCGTTTGGAAGTCGTCGTCGCCACCCGAGGACACCTCCGACAGGGAGAGATCCCGTGTCCGCGCCCGAGTTTCTCGAGAGGCTGCCGACACTTCAGCCTCAGCCCGCTGTTGTTCCGCCAGTCTCTCGGCCTCGACGAGCGCCAGCTTGGCCTTCGCCAGGCCCACGTAGTGGCCCGTAGTTGGCGGCCGGCCTCGTCCTCGCTTCCTCATGTTCGGGCTCGCAACCCCATCCACACTGGAGTCTGGGTCCGAGCCATCACTACCATTTCTGGTCCGTTTATGAGTTTGCCGGGTCGTTTTTGAAGCGACACTGACCATCGAGTCAGTGTCCCCTTCCTCCTCGCTGCTCACCATCATTTTCCGGTTTGTGTTGCTAAATTCCATTTTTGTTCCCACGATTATGGGACGAAATAAATGTCGACCCCCGGGTGACGCCCTTTCCGGGGGCAAGGCTAGTGCCCTTGCGGGCTACTGTACAGGTCGCCTGGTGTGTACAGGGTTTTTACGTCTTGTCCTGACGGGTTTTTATAGAGTTTTCCTTTCTCGCGGGCCGGCCAATGAAGGCAAGCCCTCCGCTCCGGGTCCCACTACTCCACAACGCCATTTGGTGGAGGTCGTTGCAGGATGCCCGGGCTACGGATTTCAGAGGAGCGGCGTGCCTCACTCTATCTTGGGCGGTTATTCCCGACGACAGTGTTACCTGCCACCGGGCCCGCCCGGGAAAGGGGGAGGGGGGGTGGGAAGGAAAGGGGGAAGGATAAGGGTTTTCCCTTAAAAAGGATGGGAGTGGAAGGATGGGAAGAGGACCGAAGGGATGTGAGAGTCAGCCGCCAGCGCCAAGTGTCCACCAAAAGCTGGTGGGCACCTGGAGCTGACGTTGCCCAGGGTGCGCCACGAGGAGGCCTCTCACCTGCACCCCAACCTAACCTTTTTTTTTTTTTTTTTTTTTTTTTTTTTTTTTTTATACAGGGGAAATGCTTTACGCATACCACCGCGCCTTGGGGAAAGACGCGGTGGTTATGTGGGACTCCCTTCCCGCAAACTCCCCCCCTCATATCAAAAATGAGAGGGGGCCCGGGAGGTTTACCCACTAAAACCCCTGTTTTGCCGTCGTTGTCATTCTCCGCCGGGGCGAGGGTACACTCTTTTGAGCACTCGTCACTCGCCCGGCGGTGACCGGCCTGGCGCCACGTCTAGCTGCCGCGGGTGAAAACACCCGCGGCTACGTCGCCATTCGCGCAGAAGCGCGACCTCGCCGACTCTCTAGGAGTGGCGGGCTTCCCCTAGCCCGCCACTCGAGTCGCTGTGGTTTTTTATAGAGGTTTTCTCCTCGCGGCCCAGGCCATGTATGGCCCGGGCCCCCGGACCCGATTGCTCGGGATTACGGGTTGGCCGACGGCTGGACACAAAAAGCACAGCCGCCGCCCTTTCGTCCCCCCCCACGCTGCCGCCGGATGCCGGACAGACGCAGCGCGGGTAGGACGCCCCCTTCCGCGGCGCGAGCCGCCACTCACCTTTCACTGAGTGCCCGCGCTGCCGCCGAATGTCGGACAGACGCAGCGCGGGCACCAGTAGCCCCCATCGTCGGCGCAAAAGCGCCCCCCTCACACCTCGGTGGTGGCGGGGCCCGTCTCCATCGCCACCTCCACAGGCAGGGGCTGTGGGGCCCTTCCTCTGCCGGCTTTGGGGGCTGGCGCGTGGCACGCCTTGCCCCCCAGCAGATGGTCTGCCGGTTTGTTGGCGGCGGCGCATAACGAGCACCGCGGCTTCGCCGAGCACCCCTTCGCTTTGTGGCCAGCCACCCCGCAGCGGAAGCACTCCTCGCTCCTGTCGACCTCCGCCTTGCACTGGGCTCTAATGTGCCCCCTCTGCAGGCATCTGTAGCACCGCAGAGGTCTGGGCTCAAGGAGCTTGACGGAGGCCGACACCCACGACAGATTGAGGCGGCCCGCTGCGGCGATGCAGTTAGCGGCTGCCACCGGGCACTCGACCCACATGTGCCCCACGCCGAAAGGGTCCTTCACCACCCCGCCGCTGTTCCTGAGGCTGGTCACGGAGCAGCCGCCCGCCTCGGCGACCGCGCTCAAAACCTCCCCGGCCGAGATCGAGTCGTCCAGGCCGGAGATCTTGATCTCCGTCGTCTTTACCGGCCTGGAGACGCGGATTGTGTCCCGGCCGAGGACCTCCCCCAATTTGGTGGCGAGCGCGTCGGCGAGTGGGCCGCTGTCCGGGTCCGCAACCTCGAACATGCGGGCCCCGGTCGCACACACTCGGAAACGTACGGCGGTGATCCCGAGGTCCGCTAGCCTGATTTTGGCCTTTGCCTCGGCGATCACCGCCTCGTACGTCACGCCTCTCTCAACGGCCTCCGGCATGAGGGCAACCACCACCGCAGCCGTTTTGGGAGGGGTCAGTTTGACCGACCTCCCCTTGGCAGGCTTGCGGGGGGGGGCCTGCTTTGTCTGGCCCCTCTTTTTGGCTCCCTTTTTGACGACCACGCTCCAGGCCAGTTCCGTGGACTGGGTTGTGGCCGTCTGGTCTGCGGGTCTCGGCGCTGTTGCTGTGTTCTGTGGCTCTGTCGCCCTCTCACGGGGAGCGCCCACCGAGCCTCGTCCCTTTTTCCCCGGCTTTTTCTCCTTGGGCTTCTTTGCCCCTTTTAGCTTTTGAGCCTCCGGTCCACCAGTGTTGGCCTGGACCGGAGCAGCCTCGATCGGGGCAGAAGATAGCCCCGGGGAGATCTCGCGGACCTCGCTGGCCCGCCTGTCAGCCGCTAGCGGAGGGCGAAGTCGCCTTTCAGGCAGCAACCTCTCCTCGAGAGCCTCAAACCTGGCGCTGACCATCGTGCCCACCTGGCAGAGGACGGCGCGCACCAGGCCATCGGCGTCTAGAGGTGCTGCATTCGGCTGACTCGCCGCAACCGTATCGGTCTGAGGGTGCGGCCTCTCCATGCGCTCCCGCATTTCCGCAACCTCCTTCCGGAGCTGCGCGACCTCAGACTGGAGGCGGGCATTGTCCGCCTGCAGGCCACGCGTCTCCTCGGAGGTGCATCGGCTCTGGAGGATTAGGGCGACTTTCCCAATCTCGTCCGCCGCGTCCTTCAAGGTCTTGATGAAGCCACCTTTCAGGTTCCCCGACGTGACTGCGACCCTCTTTATTATGGCGACATTATCCTCTATCGCGCGGCTCAGCGCGGTCGCCGTCATAAATTCGTCCCCATCTGAGGACACCTCCGACAGGGAGAGATCCCTGTGGCGAGCCCGAATCTCTCGGGAGGCCGCCGTCACCTCCGCCTCGGCCCTCTGCTGCTCGGCCAATCTCTCAGCCTTAGCGAGCGCCAGCTTGGCCTTTGCCAGGCCCACGTAGTGGCCCGTGGTTGGCGGCCGACCTCGCCTCTTCCGCGTCGTAGGGCTCGCGACCCCATCCAAGTCTGGGTCCGAGTCGCTGTTCCGTGTCCTTTTATACGTATGCCTGTTCGTTGTTGATGCGACACTGACCATCGAGTCAGTGTCCCCATCCTCCTCGCTGCTCACCATCATCGTTCCTTTTTTGGTTGCCATTGTCATTATGAATCCCACGAGTAGTGGACGAAAGGGTGGTCGACCCCCGGGTGACGCCGTTCCGGGGGCAAGGCTAGTGCCCGTGAGGGCTACTGTGCATTTCGCCCGGTGTGCACAGGGTTTTTACGTCTTGTCCTGACGGGTTTTTATAGAGTTTTCCTTTCTCGCGGGCCGGCCAATCAAGGCAAGCCCTCCGCTCCGGGTCCCACTACTCCACAACGCCATTTGGTGGAGGTCGTTGCGGGATGCCCGGGCTACGGATCGCAGAGGAGCGGCGTACCTCCTCCGGTTTTGGGCGGTTATTCCCGACGACAGTGTTACCTGCCGCCAGGCCCGCCCGGGAAAGGGGGAGGGGGGGGTGGGAAGGAAAGGGGGAAGGATAAGGGTTTTCCCTTAGAAGGATGGGAGTGGAAGGATGGGAAGAGGACCGAAGGGAAGGATGTGAGAGTCAGCCGCCAGCGCCAAGTGTCCACCAAAAGCTGGTGGGCACCTGGAGCTGACGTTGCCCAGGGTGCGCCACGAGGAGGCCTCTCACCTGCACCCCACCCCAACCTAACCTAACCTTTTTTTTTTTTTTTTTTTTTTTTTTTTTTTTTATACAGGGGAAATGCTTTGCGCATACCACCGCGCCTTGGGGAAAGACGCGGTGGTTATGTGGGACTCCCTCCCGCAAACTCCCCCCCTCATATCAAAAATGAGAGGGGGCCCGGGAGGTTTACCCACTAAAACCCCTGTTTTGCCGTCGTTGTCATTCTCCGCCGGGGCGAGGGTACACTCTTTTGAGCACTCGTCACTCGCCCGGCGGTGACCGGCCTGGCGCCACGTCTAGCTGCCGCGGGTGAAAAACACCCGCGGCTACGTCGCCATTCGCGCAGAAGCGCGACCTCGCCGACTCTCTAGGAGTGGCGGGCTTCCCCTAGCCCGCCACTCGAGTCACTGTGGTTTTTTATAGAGGTTTTCTCCTCGCGGCCCAGGCCATGTATGGCCCGGGCCCCCGGACCCGATTGCTCGGGATTACGGGTTGGCCGACGGCTGGACACAAACACCAGCCGCCGCCCTTTCGTCCCCCCCCACGCTGCCGCCGGATGCCGGACAGACGCAGCGCGGGTAGGACGCCCCCCTCCGCGGCGCGAGCCGCCACTCACCTTTCACTGGGTGCCCGCGCTGCCGCCGAATGTCGGACAGACGCAGCGCGGGCACCAGTCGCCCCCCATCGTCGGCGCAAAAAGCGCCCCCCTCACACCTCGGTGGTTGCGGGGTCCGTCTCCATCACCACCGCCTCCACCACCTCTACAGACAGCTGGCGTGTTGTCAGGGGCTGTGGGGCCCTTCCTCTGCCGGCTTTGGGGGCTGGCGCGTGGCACGCCTTGCCCCCCAGCAGATGGTCTGCCGGTTTGTTGGCGGCGGCGCATAAAGAGCACCGCGGCTTCGCCGAGCACCCCTTCGCTTTGTGGCCAGCCACCCCGCAGCGGAAGCACTCCTGGCTCCTGTCGACCTCCGCCTTGCATTGTGCCCTTATGTGCCCCCTCTGCAGGCATCTGAAGCACTGCAGAGGTCTGGGCTCAAGGAGCTTGACGGAGGCCGACACCCACGAAAGTTTGAGGCTGCCCGCTGCGGTAATGCAGTAGGCGGCTGCCACCGGGCACTCAACCCACATGTGCCCCACGCCGAAGGGGTCCCTCACCACACCGCCGCTGTTCTTGAGGCTGCCCCTTGGACAGCCTCCCGCCTCGGCGACCGCGCCCAACACCTCCTCAGCCGAGATGGAGTCATCCAGGCCGGAGATTTTGATCTCGGTCGTTTTGACCGGCCTGGAGACGCGGACTGTGTCCCGGCCGAGGACCTCCTCCAATTTTGTGGCGAGCGCGTCCGCCCGCGGGCCGCTGTCCGAGCCCGCAACCTCAAACATACGGGCTCCCGTGGCGCTCACGCGGAACCTTACGGCGGCGATCCCGAGGTCCGCTAGCCTTATCTTGGCCTTTGCCTCGGCGATCACCGCCTCGTATGTCACGCCTTTTTCTACAGCCTCCGGCGTGAGGGCGACCACCACCGCAGATGATTTGGGCGGGGTGGGCCTGGCCGGACCTTCTTTGGTCGGCTTGCGGGGAGGACCCTGCTTCGCCTGGGTCTTCTTTTTACGGCCCTTCTTGACCACGACGTTCCAAGCCAGTTCTTTTGGCTGTGTCGGGTTCGGTTGGTCCTCCGGCTGCGATGTTGTTGGCAGGGGTTCGGTCTCTGTTGTCCTCCCACGAGGAGTTCCGACCGATTTGGCCCCCTTCTTCTCCGGCTTCTTGGTAGGTTTTTTGGCCCTTTGCGGCTTCGGGGCCGCGGGGCCGCTAGAGCCAGCCTGCATCGGGGCATCCTCGGTCGGGGCATATGATGGCCCAGGAGTGGTGTCTGGGGGGTCATCCGCCCGCCTATCCGCTGCCAGTGGAGGGCGAAGTCGCCTCTCGGGCAGCAGCCTCTCTTCGAGAGCCTCGAATCTGGCGCTGACCATCGTGCCCACCTGGCAGAGGATGGTGCGCACCAGGCTGTCGGTGTCGAGAGGCGCTTGCCCGGGCTGACTTACCACGGCCGCTTCAGTCTGTGGGCGCGGTCTGTCCATTCGCTCCCGCATTTCTGCGACCTCCTTTCGGAGCTGCGCGACCTCCGACTGCAGGCGGGCGTTGTCCGCCTGTAGTCCACGCGTCTCCTCCGAGGTGCAGCGGCTCTGCAAAATGGAGGCGACCTTGCCGATTTCGTCGGCGGCGTTCTTCAGGGCCCGCGAAAAGGTCCCCTTGAGGTTCCCCGACTTGACGGCGACTTTCTTAATGAGGGCGACGTTGTCTTCGATCGCGCGGCTCAACGCGGTCGCCGTCATAAAATCGTCGCCTCCCGAGGACGCCTCCGACAGGGAGAGATCCCTGTGGCGCGCCCGAATCTCTCGGGAGGTTGCCGTCACCTCCGCCTCAGCCCTCTGTTGTTCGGCCAATCTTTCGGCCTCTACCAGAGCCAGCTTCGCCTTCGCCAGGCCAACGTAGTGGCCCGTGGTTGGCGGCCGCCCCCGCTTCTTCCTCACCGTTGGGCTCGAGACCCCATCCATGCTTATTTCCGGGTCCGAGTCACTGTTTCGAGTCCGTTTTTGTGTTCGCCGGTTCGTCGTTATTGATTCGACACTGAATATAGATTCAGTGTCCCCCTCATCGCTGCTGTCCATCATCGTTCCTTTTTTGTATGCCAGTTCCATTTTTGATCCCACGAGTAGTGGACGAATTAAAAGGTCGACCCCCGGGTGACGCCGTTCCGGGGGCAAGGCTAGTGCCCTTGCGGGCTACTGTGCATTTCGCCCGGTGTGCACAGGGTTTTTACGTCTTGTCCTGACGGGTTTTTAGAGAGTTTTCCTTTCTCGCGGGCCGGCCAATCAAGGCAAGCCCTCCGCTCCGGGTCCCACTACTCCACAACGCCATTTGGTGGAGGTCGTTGCGGGATGCCCGGGCTACGGATCGCAGAGGAGCGGCGTACCTCCTCCGGTTTTGGGCGGTTATTCCCGACGACAGTGTTACCTGCCGCCGGGCCCGCCGGGGAAGGGGGAAGGGGGGGTGGGAAGGAAGGGGGGAAGGATAAGGGTTTTCCCTTAAAAGGATGGGAGTGGAAGGATGGGAAGAGGACCGAAGGGAAGGATGTGAGAGTCAGCCGCCAGCGCCAAGTGTCCACCAAAAGCTGGTGGGCACCTGGAGCTGACGTTGCCCAGGGTGCGCCACGAGGAGGCCTCTCACCTGCACCCCAACCTAACCTAACCTAACCTTTTTTTTTTTTTTTTTTTTTTTTTTTTTTTTTTTTTTCAAGGTGGGAAACCCATTATGAGTGCCCCCCGCCCTGGGAGAGGCGGGGGGGTATGTGGGGCTCCCTGCATCTCCCCTTCTCCTAGTGAGAAGGGAAGATGAGGTTTACCCACCAAAACCCACCTTGGCGTGCTCCGCATACCGGTTTGTTGGACACCGTGGTACCGCTGTAGCATTGCCCACGGTGTCCACCGGTCTCGCCCCAGCTAGTGCCGGGGCCTTCCTCTCCGGAGGGGGAGATGGCCGGGCACGCGTGGCCATCTCCCTGACGCCCAGTGACTCGTCGCGGCGGGCGGAGGACTCCCATCCTCCGCCCGCAGTCACTCCGGGTCGGGGCACGCGGCCCCGATCCCTGCCGTCTGCGCCGCAAGTGGCACCCAGCCGCAGGACGTAAAAATGCCGTATGTTGGCATTTAGACGTCCATGCGGCCGTCTTCCACTTCCGGCCGGCGAGCGTCTTCGGCTGCAGGTTGGGGTCTGGGGGGGCGGGCCGGTCTCGGCCTCGTCTCCCTGCCCCTCGTCCCGGGTGGAGAGCACCTGGTCCCTCCCATTACATGGTCTGCCGGGAGGTTGGCGTGGTGGCAGACTGCACACCACAGCTTTACCTCCCAGCATTCTCTCGCTGCGTGCCCCTCCTTACCGCACCGGAAGCAAAGCTTGCTCCGGTCGATAGTCGAGGGGCACAACTCTCTGGTGTGCCCGATACCCATGCACTTAAAGCAGCGCATGGGTGCCGGGCCCAACGAGTTGACCCTGGCAGACGACCAGCCTACCAGGATCCGACCATGGTCAAGGAGGGCCTTCGCCGCCCTTATCGGGCACCGGATCAGAACTGACCCGGTGCCGTCATTGAGGGTGCGGATGCCCCCCACCTTCACCTGTGCCACGTCGCAGCCCCCGGCTTTGACGACGGCCGCCGCCACCGACTCCGCGGTCGCCGACTCGTCGAGTCCGGCGATTTGGACGGCGGCCATCTTCTGCGGGCGGCTCACATTGGCGACGTCGCCCACGATGGCCTGCAGCCTCTCCGCGAGCGCGTCCGCCGTCCGCACGTTGTCCTCGCCGGGGACCTCTATCACCCGGCCCCCCGTCATGGAGGCCCGAACCCTCACGTGCTGCAGGCCCACCTCCTCGAGGCGTACGCCATCGATGGCTCTCGCCATGGTGGCCTGCAGCGTGGTGGCGGTGGTGATATCCTTTCTGAGGGTTATCAACACCGCCGCCGTTCTCGGGACTTTCAGCGCCCTTTTTGGCTTGGGCGCTGTCTTCCTGACGGGGGGCGCCGGGGCGAGAGGAGTGGGCGTGGCCTTGGCCTTGCCCTTCCCCCTTCCCGTGCCCTTCCGGGCCACCGTGGCCCAGCTCTCCTCCGTCGGCTGCCAGCCCGAGGGGCCCGGTCTCTCGTCCGGGGCCGCCGGGGGGACAACCGGGGCGTCTTCTGACGCCGGGGCGGGCGCCCTGGTCGACTTGGCCTTTGTCTTTTTGGCCTTTTTAGGCCGGCCGTCTCCCAGTCTCGCCCTCCCCGCCTCAGGATCAGCTGCCACGATCGCAGTGGGGACTGACGTGTCCGGTCCCCAAGTCGTCCTCTCATCGGCCGCCAGCGGAGGGCGAACGACGGGCACAGCGGGCAGGCGCCTGTTCATCTCCTCCAGGCGGACATTTAACATGTCACCTAGGGAGACGAACAGGTCCTTCCTCAATTCCCCTAATGCCTCCGCCAGGTCTGTAGCGCTGAGCTGCAGGGACGGGGGGGCCGGGGTCTCGCGTCTGGAAGAGGAGGTGCGGAGCTTCTTCAACTCCTCCTCGCGGAGGAGGACCCGCTCTCGCAGCCTCCAATTGTCGGCCTTGAGGGCGCGGACCTCCTCGCTCTCCGACCTGCCAGCCTCCACTTCGTCCATCGAGGCCAGAATGGTGCGGCAGGCCTGATTGATTCGGCCCCAAATCTCACCTTTCAGGTGGCCAGACTTGCGGGCCCCATCTATGATCTGGCCCGCCGCTCTGCGGGTCGCCCCAACCGGGTCGACCACTGCGTCCCGCTCCGCTGTCCTCTCCGTCCCCCCAGGAGGGAGCCCCGAGGACTCCCCCCCGTGGGCGGGGGCAACGTCATCGACGTCCCGTCCGGACGGGAGACCGCCGCGCTCCGTCCGCGCCTCGGCTTGGGCGGCCCGGGCCTCGACGATGACTCTCATGGCCGACTGGCAGGCCCGCTCGATCCGGGCCCCGAACACCTCATCTATACTCTCATGAGTCGCCTCCTGCCGGAGTCCCTCCACCGACTTTTGGGCCCTCTCGAGCCCCGCGTCGTCGATGAGACCACTCGCAACCTCGGTGAGGGAGTTGCACCGGTGGAATATCCTGACCCGAGCGGTCGGACACATGTCCCGGTCCATGATCCCTTCTGTGATCCGCATTATAACACGGCGGACCACGTCGTCGGGTCTGTCAAACTCTTCGTACCGGCAGTCCGAGTCCCCGTACGAATCATCACACGAGGTCCCGCCCCGCCACGGCTCGAAGGTCCGGAATCTGGCCCTCGCCGCCGCCGATCGCGCGTTCGGCCCTAAGGGTTTTCCCCTTCGAGCCGAGTTGACCTTAGGCCCACTCTCCGGCCTTGGGTCGTCCTCCTCATCGGTATGCCCCCTCTTTTGGGGGGGCTGACGGGTCTCCACCTCGGGAAGGTCCATTTCGGACTCGGAGGAGTCGACCACAAAGCCGCCGCTCCTCCGAGGACTCTTTGGCACGCTCATAGGCGCAGCCGTTGCAGCCCCGCTTGTCTCTTTTCTGAAGAGGATTTTCATCCCCTCCGCCTCTTTTTTGGTGCCTGCCCGTGTTTGCACCCTTTCCACGGCAGGCACGTTCCTCCTCTCTACTTCCTCCTCTCTCTTTCTCTCCTCTCCTTTGGCTTTCGCTCTTCCCTTCATCGTATTGGTGTTCCTTCGCATTCTTCGCATATATAGCTCCGCTGTACAGTTCTCTTTAGCCGTCCCAGTTCTGCCACTCCGTTACGGTGGTCAGAACTGGGCCGTTACCAGGGGACGCGACGTGGACGCAAGAACTGTGGGGGGTCCCCCAACCTAACCTAACCTAACCTAACCTTTTTTTTTTTTTTTTTTTTTTTTTTTTTTTTTTTTTTTATTTTTTTTTTATTTTTTTTTTACATGGTGGGAAACCCATTACGAGTTCGACCCCCGCCCTGGGAGAGGCGGGAGGATATGTGGGCCTCCCTGCATCTGCCCTTCTCCTAGTGAGAAGGGAAGATGAGGTATACCCACCAAAACCCACCATGGCGTGCTACCGCATACCGGTTTGTTGGACACCGTGGTACCGCTGTAGCATTGCCCACGGTGTCCACCGGTCTCGCCCCAGCTAATGCCGGGGCCTTCCTCTCCGGAGGGGGAGATGGCCGAGCACGCGTGGCCATCTCCCTGACGCCCAGTGACTCGTCGCGGCGGGCGGAGGACTCCCATCCTCCGCCCGCAGTCACTCCGGGTCGGGGCACGCGGCCCCGATCCCTGCCGTCTGCGCCGCAAGTGGCACCCAGCCGCAGGACGTAAAAATGCCGTATGTTGGCATTCAGACGTCCATGCGGCCGTCTTCCTCTTCCGGCCGGCGAGCGTCGTCGGCTGCAGGTTTGGGTCTAGGGGGGCGGGCCGGTCTCGGCCTCGTCTCCCTGCCCCTCGTCCAGGGTGGGGAGCATCTGGTCCCTCCCATCACGTGGTCTGCCGGGAGGTTGGCGTGGTGGCAGACTGCACACCACACCTTTTCCTCCCAGCATTCTCTCGCCAGGTGCCCCTCTTTACCGCACCGGAAGCAAGATTTACTCCGGTCGGTAGTCGAGGGGCACAGCTCTCTCGTGTGCCCGATTCCCATGCACCTAAAGCAGCGCATGGGTGCCGGGCCAATCGAGTTGACCCTGGCGGACGACCAGCCCACCAGGATCCGACCACGGTCAAGGAGGGCCTTCGCCACCCCAATCGGGCACCGGATCAGAACCGACCCGGCGCCGTCATAGAGGGTGCGGATGCCCCCCACTTTCACGTGGGCCACGTCGCAGCCCCCGGCTTTGACGACGGCCGCCGCCACCGACTCCGCGGTCGCCGACTCGTCGAGCCCGGCGATTTGGACGGCGGCCATCTTCTGCGGGCGGCTCACGATGGCGACGTCGCCCACGATGGCCTGCAGCCTCTCTGCGAGCGCGTCCGCTGCCCGCACGTTGTCCTCCCCGGGGACCTCTATCACCCGGCCCCCCGTCATGGAGGCCCGCACCCTCACGTGCTGCAGGCCGACCTCATCGAGCTTAACGCCTTCGATGGCTCTTGCCATGGTGGCCTGCAGCGTGGTGGCGGCGGTGACGTCTTTTCTGAGGGTTATCATCACCGCCGCCGTTTTCGGGACTTTGAGCGCCCTAGGCTTGGGCGCTGCCTTCCTGACGGGGGGCACCGGGGCGAGAGGAGTCGGCGTGGCCTTGGCCTTGCCCTTCCCCCTTCCCGTGCCCTTCCGGGCCACCGTGGCCCAGCTCTCCACTGTCGGCTGCCGGCCCGAGGGGCCCGGTCTCTCGTCCGGGGCTGCCGGGGGGGCAACCGGGGCGTCTCCCGATGCCGGGGCGGGCGTCCTGGTCGACTTGGCCTTTTTCTTTTTGGCCTTTTTAGGCCGGCCGTCTCCCAGTCTCGCCCTCCCCGCCTCAGGATCCGCCGCCGTCCTCTTATCGCCCGCCAGCGGAGGGCGGACAACGGGCTCAGCGGGTAGGCGCCTGCTCATCTCCTCCAGGCGGACGTTCAACATGTCACCTAGGGAGACGAACAGGTCCCTCCTCAACTCCCCCAAGGCCTCCGCCAAGTCTGCGGCACTGAGCTGCAGGGACGGGGGGGCCGGGGGGGCCGGGGTCTCTTGCCTCGAGGAGGCGGTGTGGAGCCTCTTCAATTCCTCGTCGCGCAGGAGGGCCCGCTCTCGCAGCTTCCAATTGTCCGCCTTGAGAGCGCGGACCTCCTCGCTTTCGGGCCTGCCGACCTCTACTGCGTCCATTGACGCCAGTATGGTGCGGCAGGCCCGATTGATCTGGCCCCACACCGACCCCTGTAGGTGTCCTGACTTGCGGGCCCCCTCCAAGATCTGGCCCGCCGCCCTGCGGGTCGCCCCGACCGGGTCAAGCTCGGACTCCTGCGCCACCGTGTCGTCCCCCCCCTCAGGAAGGAGCTCCGAGGAGTCCCCCCCGTGGGCGGTGGCGGTGCCAGTATCGACCCGGTCCTGATCCTGACCGGACGGGAGACCGCCGCGCTCCGTCTGCTCTCCGGTCTGGGCGGCCCAGGCCCCGGTGATGATCTTCAGGGCGACCTGGCAGGCCCGCTCGATCCGGGCCCCGAGAACTCCGCCTATGCCCTCATTGGCGGCCTCCTCCCGGAGCGCCTCCACCGACTTGTGGGCCCTCTCGAGCCCCGCGTCGTCGATGTGACCGCTCGCAACATCGGTGAGGGAGTTGCACCGGAAGATCATCCGGACCCGAGCGGTCGGGCACATGTTCCGGTCACTCAACCCCTTCGTGACCGGCATTATAGCCCGACGGACCACGTCGTCGGGTCTGTCGAACTCCTCGTACCGGCAGTCCGAGTCCTCGTATGAATCGTCATACGAGGTCTCGCCCCGCCATGGCACGGAAGTCCGAAGCTTAGCCCTCGCCGCCGCTGAACGCGCGTGCGGCCCGAAGGGTTTTCCCCTTCGGGCCGTGCTGACCTTGGGCCCGCTCTCCGGCCTTGGGTCGTCCTCCTCATCGGTGTGCCCCCTCTTTTGGGGGGGCTGGCGGGTTTCGACCTCGGGGAGGTCCATCTCGGACTCGGAGGAGTCGACAACGAAGCCCGCCCTCCTCCGAGGACTCTTCGGTACGCATGTGGGCGCGGCCGTTGCGGACCCGCCCTCCTCTTTTCGGAAGAGGATTCGCATCCCCTCCGCCTCTTTTGTGCCTGCCCGTGTTTGCACTCTTTCCACGACAGGCACCATCGTCTCCATCTTCCTCTCCACTGTTCCCACTTCAACTTCCACGTTCTTCCTCACCTTTCCATTGCCAGTATTGTTGTTGTTTTTTTTGTTTTGTTTGGTTGTCTTCTTCATATTCTTAAACCCACGAGAAATGGACGATTTAAATGTCGACCCCCGGGTGACGCCTTCCGGGGGCAAGGCTATACCTACTAGAGGCTGCTGCACAGGTCGCCAGGTATGTGCAGTGTTTTAACGTCTTGTCCTGACGGGTTTTTAAAGAGTTTTCCTTTCTCGCGGGCCGGCCAATCAAGGCAAGCCCTCCGCTCCGGGTCCCACTACTCCACAACGCCATTTGGTGGAGGTCGTTGCGGGATGCCCGGGCTACGGATTTCAGAGGAGCGGCGTGCCTCACTCTATCTTGGGCGGTTATTCCCGACGACAGTGTTACCTGCCGCCAGGCCCGCCCGGGAAAGGGGGAGGGGGGGTGGGAAGGAAGGGGGGAAGGATAAGGGTTTTCCCTTAAGAAGGATGGGAGTGGAAGGATGGGAAGAGGACCGAAGGGAAGGATGTGAGAGTCAGCCGCCAGCGCCGAGTGTCCACCAAAAGCTGGTGGGTACTCGGAGCTGACGTTGCCCAGGGTGCGCCACGAGGAGGCCTCTCACCTGCACCCCAACCTAACCTAACCTTTTTTTTTTTTTTTTTTTTTTTTTTTTTTTTTTTCGGAGGGGAAATGCTTTGCGCATACCACCGCGTCCGGGGAGGCGCGGTGGTTATGTGGGACTCCCACTCGCAAACTCCCCTTCTCATATCAAAAATGAGAAGGGGCCCGAGGGTATACCCACTAAAACCCCTCCGGTGTTCCTTCACACACCTAAGCGCCGGGGGTCGCGGGCACGAATTCAGCTTCCGCAACCCCCGGCTGGTGCTGGCCCGCCATCGCGGGCCCCATCTCGTCGAGGGGGGGGAGCGAGGTGTTAACTCCTCCCCCCCCGACTTCTCTGAGGGGCGCGCGTGGAACACCACACGCGCGCCGCCACCTCGGGTCCTGATGTTGTAGGGGGCGAGGGACTTCCCCGAGTCCGTCGCCCCTGGACCCATTTAGGGGGGCTGGAAGAGGGCATTATCTGCCCTCCGCCGACGCCCGGTGCGTCGGCTGCGGGCCGGGTTGAGGGTCAAAATCTCCCTCTCCCTTTCCGCAGCCTCCTTCTGCGAGATAACAGTTTCGCAGAAGGTTACCACTGCGTTCCAGGCCTCCTCGCTGTCGACCATCGACTCGACCACGGCCGGCAGCGAGAGGTCCGGGCCTACTTCGGCGATGAGGGCACGACGCGGCTCCTCCCAAGCGGCACACTCTGCCAGCGTGTGCCGCGCAACCTAACCTAACCTAACCTAACCTAACCTAACCTTTTTTTTTTTTTTTTTTTTTTTTTTTTGTTGACGTGGTGGGAAACCCATTATGAGTTCGACCCCCGCCCTGGGAGAGACGGGGGGATATGTGGGGCTCCCGCTCGCAAACTCCCCTCCTCATATCAAAAATGAGCAGGGGCCCGAGGGTATACCCACCAAAACCCACCACGGCGTATTTCCGCCTACCGGTTCGTTGGACACCCACGGTACCCGCCTAAGCATTACCCGCGGGTGCCCACCGGTCCTCGCCCCAGCCGAAGCTAGGGGCGCCCTCTCCGATGGGGAGGCCGAATACGCACAGCCATCCCCTATCCTCTTGGTGACTCGTTGAAAGGCGAGCGGGGGACTCCCATCCCCCGCCCGCAGTCACCGGGGGGTCAGGGCAGCGGGCCTCAGCCGCCCCTTAAGACCCCCCTCCTCTGTGGGACCCCCGGTGCACCGGGGGCCCACGGCGTACGGCGGCATCCGGCCCTCATTGCCAGACGCCGCCTGCCGCCCCTCTGGCGTTTTTTATAGAGGTTTTCTCCTCGCAGCCCAGGCCATACGTGACCCGGGCCCCCGGTCCCGATTGCTCAGGATTACGGGTTGGCAGACGGCTGGGCATAAAAACCAGCCGCCGCCCTCCCGTCCCCCCACGCTGCCGCCGGATACCGGACAGACGCAGCGCAGGTGGGACGCCCTCCTCCGCGGCGCCAGCCGCCCCTCTCCCCCGACTACGTGCCCACGCTGCCGCCGGACTCCGGACAGACGCAGCGGGCACGAGTCACCCTCCTCCTCGGCGCAAAGCGCCCCTCCTCACCACCGACTACGTGCCCTCTGCCGCCGGACTCCGGACAGACGCAGCGCGGGCACGAGTCCCCCTCTCCGGTGGCTACAGCCACCCCTCATTCGCGCTGTACCACCGCGCTGACGCCGAATATCGGACAGACGCAGCGCGGGCATCAGTCGCCTCCGCGGCGGGCCTCAGCCGCTCCGACACCTACCACCATAGGTGCGGTGGCGCTATTGCGCCCCTCCCCACGCGGCGCGAGCCGCTCCGATCCCCACTGGCAGCAGGTACCCAGTTGCAGGGCACGGAGCTCCCCCTTTCGGGGTATCCGGTTGCAGAGCTGGGGCTTCCCGGCCTTGTGGGTTACGGTACGGCTTCGCCGCCCCTCCCGAACGGCGCGAACCGCTGCGACCCCCGCAGGCTGCGGGACTAATATCCGGTTGCAGGGCACGGAGCTCCCCCTTTCGTGGTATCCGGTTGCAGAGCCGGTAGTCCCCCGTCCAGTGGCCTTGCGGGTTACGCTACGGCGCGAGCCGCCCCCTCCCGAATGGCGCGAGCCGCTTCGACCGCTTCGACCCCCGCACGGAAGCAGGACTCCGGATGCATATGGCGGATCCCTCATTGACCCGCCTGCAGAGCCGGTAGTCCTTACGGGTTACGTCGCGGCTTAGCGGCCGCCCCTCCCGGTGTTGAGATCAGCCGCCGGCCCAAGTGTGGTGGCACTCGAAACCGACGTTGCCCAGGGTGCGCCACGAGGAGGCTCTCAACCTGCACCCCAACCTAACCTAACCTAACCTAACCTAACCTAACCTAACCTAACCTTTTTTTTTTTTTTTTTTTTTTTTTTTTTTTTTTTTTTTTTTTTTTTTTTTTTTTTTTTTTTTTTTCGGAGGGGAAATGCATTACGCATACCACCGCGCCCGGGGAGAGACGCGGTGGTTATGTGGGACTCCCACTCGCAAACTCCCCTTCTCATATCAAAAATGAGAAGGGGCCCGAGGGTATACCCACTAAAACCCCTCCGATGTTCCTTCGCACACTTGAGCGCCGAGGGTCGCGGGCACGAATTCAGCTTCCGCAACCCCCGGCTGGTGCCGGCCCGCCACCGCGGGCCCCGTCTGGTCGAGGGGGGGGAGCGAGGTGTTAACTCCTCCCCCCCCCGACTTCTCTGAGGGGCGCGCGTGGAACATCACACGCGCGCCGCCACCTCGGGTCCTTATGATGTTGTGGGGCGACAGACGTATCCCCGTGTCTGACGCCCCTGGACCCATTTAGGGGGGCTGGAAGAGGGCGTTGTCCGCCCTCCGCCGACGCCTGGTGCGTCTGCTGCGGATCGGGTGAGGGGTTGAAATCTCCCTCTCCCTTTCCGCAGCCTCCTTCTGCGAGATAACCGTCTCGCAGAAGGTTACCACTGCGTCCCAGGCCTCTTCGCCGCCGACCATAGACTCGATCACGGCCGGCAGCGAGAGGTCCGGGCCTACTCCGGCGATGAGGGCACGGCGCGGCTCCTCCCAAGCGGCACACTCTGCCAGCGTGTGCCGCGCCGTGTCCTCCCGGCAATGGACGCAGTGGTGACACCGGGCGTCCGGCTCCCTGTTTATGCGACACAGGTACTTCCCGAAGCAACCGTGCCCCGAGAGCACCTGCGTCGCCCGAAACGACAGGGAGCCGTGCCTCCTCCCGAGCCAGCGCTCGAGCACCGGCCGGATCGCCCCGACTATGTCGAGGCCGGCGGTAGGGCGCGAAAGCCTGTCCCGCCATTCCGCCACTAGGACCTCGCGGAGCTGAGACCGACGCAGCTCGACTTGACGCTGCATCGGTCGTTCGCCCCGCTCCGCCTCTTCCTCGCGCCACTGATACAGCGACGCGAGTACTTTGGCCTCCAGGTCCCAGGGCGGGGATCCGGCCAGTGCACAAGCCCCCTCATACGAGATCGTGCGATACCCCCGTATGACTCTGACGGCCATGGCTCTTTGCGGTTTCCGAAGAACCGCAATCGAGCCGGCCGTCAGGTCGTGGGCCCAGATCGGGGCCCCGTACAGGGCCATGGATCGCACGATACCCGTATAGAGCCGTCTACAGACGGAGCTCGGGCCCCCCAGATTGGGAAGCAGCGTTGCGAGCGCTCCCGCCGCGCCCAACAGCTTGGGCGCCAGCCGTCGAAAATGGGGTCCGAAGTCCCACCGGCTGTCGAGCACCAATCCTAGGTACTTCATGGTGGGCTCGACAGCGATTCGGACCCCCCCGACCATGATGTGTGAGTCGGGCGGCGGCGCCCGCCGGGGGCCATGGAACGTCATGGCCTCCGACTTGCTGAGGGCCACCTCCAGGCCCAGGCGACGGATGCGGCTCACCACCTGTGACACCGCAGCCGTCGCCAGCAACGCTGCTTCCCTGTGCGAGCTCCCCCGGGCGGTGACCAGCGTGTCGTCCGCGTAACACGTCAGGTCCACCCCCGGGCTGAGCTCGCCCCTCAGCACCCAGTCGTAGCCGATGTTCCACAGGAGCGGCCCAAGAACCGAACCCTGTGGAACACCGCACGACATCGGGCGCTGGTGAACGCCATCACGTCCCTCGTAGGTGACACACCTCTCGGACAGATAAGCCCCAACTATGCGGCGGAGGTAAGGAGGCACTCTATGGTATCGCAGTGCCTCCCGGATACAACTCCAGGGCAGGGTGTTAAACGCGTTGGCGATGTCTAAAGACACCGCCAACATCACCCCGCCCCGGGACACCGCTTCCTCCGCCAGGGCTCTTACCCGTGACACAGCGTGCACGGTGGAGCGCCCCTGCCGAAACCCGAACTGACTACCGTCCAGGTCCGGCCCCTCTTGGCACAAGTGGCTGACGAGGCGGGCTGAGAGAACTCTCTCGAACAACTTGCCCACCTCGTCCAGCAGCACTATGGGCCGGTACGCGGACGGTGAGTCCGCAGGGCGCCCCGCCTTTCCGAGCAGGACCAGTCGACCAGCCTTCCACAGACTGGGAAACTGGCCCCGCTCGAGGCACGCTGTGAAGAGCCCTCTCAGTTGGGGCTCTAGCTCCTTCAGAGCGAGGGCTAACACGCAGCCGTGGATCCCATCGGGCCCCGGAGCCACATTCTTGGCCCGGAGCCGGATCACGGCAGCCCCCAACTCTGGGTGTGTCACCTCAGGGACGTCGATGGCGCTCTCCGTCGTGGACTCTGCGGCCGAGGGCAATGCCATCTGCGGCGGAGTATGCTCGCCTCGTGCCGGGAAGAGGGCTGCTACCACCTCCTCGAGCAGCTCGGGTTGGAGACTCTCGGTGACCGGGGGCGCCGCGGTCCGAAGTTGATTTCGGACCGTGCGATAGGGCCGCCCCCACGGATCTCCGTCTAGAGTCTCCAACATCTCCTCCCTGGCACGCGTCTTCGACTCGCAGATGGCCAGCCACAGAGTCCCCTTCGCCGCGCTGTACACCTCATACAGCGCGGCCTCCTCCTCCGGGACCCGTCGACGTCTTCGCCGGTACCGGGTGTACTGGCGCCTGACCGCCACGCACTCGACGCGCAGCTGCGCGATCTCGGCGGTCCACCAGTACACCTGGCGCTTTGCGGACTGAGCGTGGACGCGGGGCATGGACGCGTCGCTGATTTGCGTCATCGCCCCGCGAAACCACAGCGCTTCCCGCTCGACGTCGACGGGTCCGTTCGACCCCCGGACCCAGGCCTGGACAATGGCGGCCTCCTCGAGTAGTCCCCTGTCGATGCGCTTGCGCGACCAGCGCGGACCGTCCGATCGCCGGGTCGGCGGGCGGCTGCCGCCCGTGGTCTGGGCGGAGACGTCGAAGCGGATGTATCTATGATCCGACAACGTCTCCACCTCCACGGCGACATGCCAGCCCGAGACACGGCTCGCGACAGCGGGGCTAGCGAACGAAACGTCCACTATAGACCCGCCCCGCTGCCGCACGCACGTGTGTACCGAACCCCGGTTGAGGACGATCAAGCCTGTCGCGACCGCCCACTCCTCCAGCGCATCGCCCCTAGCATCGGTCACTGGGGATCCCCACGCCGAAGATTTGGCGTTGAGATCACCCAGCAACAGCACGGGGCGAGGGTGGAGTCGGCCCACGACGGCACCCAACTCGACAAGGAACACCTCGAAGTCGGCGAGGCTCTTGTTGGGCGAGAAATACGCCCCAACAGTGCCGATCCCATCCACGAGGGCGGCCACCCAGCCGTGACCTCGGGAAGGACCGACCAGAGCCCCACCGATGATGGCCACCAAACCGTCAAGGTCACCCACCCAGTTGTCCCTGGAGGGGACGAAATACGGCTCGGCGACCACCGCCGCACGAATCGACCACTCTGCCATGCTCTGGAGCAAGAGATCCTGAGCTCTGGCACAGTGGTTGATATTGCCCTGGAGGAAATGGTATTGCGCCGTTATGCGCAATCCATTCCCTCCGCACCATCCCTAGGCCGGGGGTCGGCCTGAGGGCCGCCAGGCTGCGGGGGGGGTAAAGAGCCCCCGGCAGCTTTGGCAGCCCCTCTCCTCTTCTTCGGGGCGGGCGCAGCGCACGCCTTGCCCCCCGCCCTGTGCCCCGCGGGCCTCCCTGCAGCTGTACAGAGGCTGCAGTTCGGCGCCGCCGAGCACTCCGCCGCCTTGTGGCCGGCCTGACCGCAGCGATAACACAAATCGCTGCGGTCGACTTCAGCGGTGCACCGTGCCCGGACATGCCCCATGTCCAGGCAGCGGTAGCACCGCAAGGCCCTGGGCTGCAGCCGCTTCACCCGCGCTGCAGCCCACCCCACCAACAGGCGCCCGGCGTCGGCGACTTTATTCGCCGCCGCCACCGGGCACCGCACCCAGATCGTGCCGAGCCCGGATCGCTCGGCGCGGATCTCACCGGTCCGCACCTCCTCCGGCGAACACCCACCGGAGCGGGCGATGGCCGCCACGACCTCACCCGGGGTCGTCGAGTCGTCCAGGCCATCGACACGCAGTTCTGCGGTCTTCACGGGCCTGGACACCCGAACGTCCTCCGGGTTGAGGACCTCCCTCAATTTGGCGGCCAATACGTCCGCCTTCTCCGCGCTGGCGTCACCGGACACCTCGAAGAGCCGCGCTCCCGTGATCGCCGGCCTCACCTTGAGGCCCGACGATATCCCTATGTCAGGGAGCGCGACTTTCTCTTTCGCCTCTTTTAGGACCGCACTATATGTGATGCCCCTTTCGACGGCTCCGGGCTGCAGCGTGATGACTACAGCCGCGGAGCGTGGGGCCCTAGGCGGTCCTTTGGCCTTCTTCTTTTTTTTCCCCTTTGGTGCCGGTGGCGCTTTGGCGGGTGCCGGTGGTGCCGCCTTCTTCTTACGGCGGCCCCTCTTCACGACCGTCGTCCAGGTCTCTGCGGGAGACCCGGACGCGGCCGCCGAGGGCGCGTTCGCCGGGGGTGCGGCCGTCCGGGGAGCGGATGTGGGCTTTCCGCCCTTTGGTTTGCCGGCTGTGGCTGCAGGGCCTGGCCTCGTAGCCTCCTCCATTCTCCTCCTGTCCGCAGCGAGCGGCGGACGGAGGGTCTGCGCGGGGAGGAGCCTCGACTCCAGGCCCTGCAGACGGGCATTCACCATGCCCCCACACTGCAACATGCAGACGCGGACGATCTTTTCGATCTCCGCGTCCGTTCGCTGTGTGGGGGCAGGACGCGACGACTCGCCCGACGACGTGGCCGACGGTTTCGGGTCGGCGACAGGGGCGGAACCGGAGGCAGCAGGACGCCTCTGCTGCCATTCCGCCCTCTGGGCGGCAAGCTCCTGCCGCAGGTCCTCCAGCTCGGAGCGGAGACGGCCGTTCTCCTCCCATAACTTTGCCGTCTCCTCCGAGCTCGTCCTGTTCAGGAGGACCCCTGTCGCCTCCTTAATATCGTCTGCCGCCTCCTTCAGGGCGCGCGTGAAGGTGCCCTTTAGGCTGCCAGATTTTGTGGCAACCTTCAGGATGACATCCACGCCACCCAGAACTTGGCGGCTGAGCGCCACCGCCGACAGGCCCTCTCCAGTGGCCGCAAGTGCAGAGCGTCGCTCTCGAGCCAGCCGGGCCATCTCGCTGACCTCATCTTCTGCGATCGCCTTCCTTTGCGCCCGCTTCGCCGCGCTCGCCTCCGCCCTATTGCTTTGCAGCAACAGCGGGGACGCAGACGCGGCGGAGTCGTCGCTCCGTCTGTCTCCAGAGTGACGCGAGTCACTCTCCACGCCATCTACGGGCATCGGCAACGGTGTGGGGGGGCGTAAGAAGCGACCCCGCAGGTCGCGCGCCACCCGACCACGCCCCCTTTGCGCGGTTCCTATTTTGGGGGCCGTTAGGTCCTCCTCGCTAGAGGAGACCCCTGACGGCCCCAATTCTCCACTGCGGGGACGCTTTCTCCAAAATTTGGAGGAGCTCCCCGTGTCCCTATCGGGATTTGAGCCTACCCGGCCCTTGTTGCCGTCGTTTCCGACGACGGCAAGCGGTTGGCGTGTGGGGCACAGTTGCTCCAGGCTGACCCGGAGCTCCCTTTCTTGCCCAGCACGCGGTTGACGGGAGTCGGCGGTGTTGTGCCGACCCACGAGACTATTGTTGCCCCCCCCAGATACGGTGGGGCAGCCTTCCGAGGAAGGGCGGGATTCTCCCTCCTTTAAAAGGAGGGTACCCGCCTGGGGTAGTGTTTCAATAGCCTTTTTGTCCATTATGTCCTTTTTAGGGGTGAGGTCCCCTCCACTGCGCTAATGACCGGGTTCCCCCCCCGGCCACTCATCCCCTCGGCACGCTAGACCTTGGGATTGGGGTTATTTATTATAGAGGTTTTCTTCCTCGCGGCCTTGCGGCCTCCGATCCCGACTGGGATTGCGGATTGTCCGACGTCGGCAAAAGCCGAGTGCACCTGGCACATCGTCGCACGAAATGGCCTTGTTTTTTAGAGAGGTTTCCATCCTCTTGTCCGGCGTCGGCAAAAGCCGAGTGCACTTGGCAAACGCACCGCACCCGCTGCATCCCCTGTTCCCTCTCATACAAAGAGGGATAGGAGCAGCGTCGCCCCCTCACTGGGGCCCACCTCGCCCCTCACTGGGGCCCACCTCACCTTCTAGCGGGTCTCGGCCCGACGGGGCCGGACGCACCGCTTGCCAACCCCCCAATATGGCCCAGTTCCCTTCACCGACCATCAAAGATGATCGGTGACTAGAACTGGGCCCTTCCCCGTGTGTTGAGATCAGCCGCCGGCCGCAAGTGTATTGTGGCACTTGAGACCGGCGTTGCCCAGGGTGCGCCACGTGGAGGCTCTCAACCTGCACCCCAACCTAACCTAACCTAACCTAACCTTTTTTTTTTTTTTTTTTTTTTTTTTGTTGACGTGGTGGGAAACCCATTATGAGTTCGACCCCCGCCCTGGGAGAGACGGGGGGATATGTGGGGCTCCCGCTCGCAAACTCCCCTCCTCATATCAAAAATGAGCAGGGGCCCGAGGGTATACCCACCAAAACCCACCACGGCGTATTTCCGCCTACCGGTTCGTTGGACACCCACGGTACCCGCCTAAGCATTACCCGCGGGTGCCCACCGGTCCTCGCCCCAGCCGAAGCTAGGGGCGCCCTCTCCGATGGGGAGGCCGAATACGCACAGCCATCCCCTATCCTCTTGGTGACTCGTTGAAAGGCGAGCGGGGGACTCCCATCCCCCGCCCGCAGTCACCGGGGGGTCAGGGCAGCGGGCCTCAGCCGCCCCTTAAGACCCCCCTCCTCTGTGGGACCCCCGGTGCACCGGGGGCCCACGGCGTACGGCGGCATCCGGCCCTCATTGCCAGACGCCGCCTGCCGCCCCTCTGGCGTTTTTTATAGAGGTTTTCTCCTCGCAGCCCAGGCCATACGTGACCCGGGCCCCCGGTCCCGATTGCTCAGGATTACGGGTTGGCAGACGGCTGGGCATAAAAACCAGCCGCCGCCCTCCCGTCCCCCCACGCTGCCGCCGGATACCGGACAGACGCAGCGCAGGTGGGACGCCCTCCTCCGCGGCGCCAGCCGCCCCTCTCCCCCGACTACGTGCCCACGCTGCCGCCGGACTCCGGACAGACGCAGCGGGCACGAGTCCCCCCCATCTCCGGCGCGAAGCGCCCCTCCTCACCACCGACTACGTGCCCACTGCCGCCGGACTCCGGACAGACGCAGCCCGGGCACGAGTCCCCCTCTCCGGTGGCTATAGCCACCCCTCATTCGCGCTGTGCCGCCGCGCTGCCGCCGAATATCGGACAGACGCAGCGCGGGCATCAGTCGCCTCCGCGGCGGGCCTCAGCCGCTCCGACACCTACCACCATAGGTGCGGTGGCGCTATTGCGCCCCTCCCCACGCGGCGCGAGCCGCTCCGATCCCCACCGGCAGCAGGTACCCAGGTGCAGAGCCGCGAGCTCCCCCTTTCGGGGTATCCGGTTGCCCTGGCCTACCCCGCCTTGCGGGTTACGGTGCGGCTTCGCAGCCGCCCCCTCCCGAACGGCGCGAGCCGCTTCGATCCCCCACCGGCAGCAGGTACCCAGGTGCAGAGCCGCGAGCTCCCCCTTTCGGGGTATCCGGTTGCCCTGGCCTACCCCGCCTTGCGGGTTACGTCGCGGCTTCGCAGCCGCCCCCCCTCCCGAGTGGCGCGAGCCGCTTCGACCGCTTCGACCCCCGCACGGAAGCAGGACTCCGGATGCATATGGCGGATCCCTCATTGACCCGCCTGCAGAGCCGGTAGTCCTTACGGGTTACGTCGCGGCTTAGCGGCCGCCCCTCCCGGTGTTGAGATCAGCCGCCGGCCCAAGTGTGGTGGCACTCGAAACCGACGTTGCCCAGGGTGCGCCACGAGGAGGCTCTCAACCTGCACCCCAACCTAACCTTTTTTTTTTTTTTTTTTTTTTTTTTTTTTTTTTTTTTTTTTTTTTTTTTTCCGGAGGGGAAATGCATTACGCATACCACCGCGCCCGGGGAGAGACGCGGTGGTTATGTGGGACTCCCACTCGCAAACTCCCCTTCTCATATCAAAAATGAGAAGGGGCCCGAGGGTATACCCACTAAAACCCCTCCGATGTTCCTTCGCACACTTGAGCGCCGAGGGTCGCGGGCACGAATTCAGCTTCCGCAACCCCCGGCTGGTGCCGGCCCGCCACCGCGGGCCCCGCCTGGTCGAGGGGGGGGAGCGAGGTGTTAACTCCTCCCCCCCCGACTTCTCTGAGGGGCGCGCGTGGAACATCACACGCGCGCCGCCACCTCGGGTCCTTATAATGTTGTGGGGCGACAGACGTATCCCCGTGTCTGACGCCCCTGGACCCATTTAGGGGGGCTGGAAGAGGGCGTTGTCCGCCCTCCGCCGACGCCCGGTGCGTCTGCTGCGGATCGGGTGAGGGGTTGAAATCTCCCTCTCCCTTTCCGCAGCCTCCTTCTGCGAGATAACCGTCTCGCAGAAGGTTACCACTGCGTCCCAGGCCTCTTCGCCGCCGACCATAGACTCGATCACGGCCGGCAGCGAGAGGTCCGGGCCTACTCCGGCGATGAGGGCACGGCGCGGCTCCTCCCAAGCGGCACACTCTGCCAGCGTGTGCCGCGCCGTGTCCTCCCGGCAATGGACGCAGTGGTGACACCGGGCGTCCGGCTCCCTGTTTATGCGACACAGGTACTTCCCGAAGCAACCGTGCCCCGAGAGCACCTGCGTCGCCCGAAACGACAGGGAGCCGTGCCTCCTCCCGAGCCAGCGCTCGAGCACCGGCCGGATCGCCCCGACTATGTCGAGGCCGGCGGTAGGGCGCGAAAGCCTGTCCCGCCATTCCGCCACTAGGACCTCGCGGAGCTGAGACCGACGCAGCTCGAATTGACGCTGCATCGGTCGTTCGCCCCGCTCCGCCTCTTCCTCGCGCCACTGATACAGCGACGCGAGTACTTTGGCCTCCAGGTCCCAGGGCGGGGATCCGGCCAGTGCACAAGCCCCCTCATACGAGATCGTGCGATACCCCCGTATGACTCTGACGGCCATGGCTCTTTGCGGTTTCCGAAGAACCGCAATCGAGCCGGCCGTCAGGTCGTGGGCCCAGATCGGGGCCCCGTACAGGGCCATGGATCGCACGATACCCGTATAGAGCCGTCTACAGACGGAGCTCGGGCCCCCCAGATTGGGAAGCAGCGTTGCGAGCGCTCCCGCCGCGCCCAACAGCTTGGGCGCCAGCCGTCGAAAATGGGGTCCGAAGTCCCACCGGCTGTCGAGCACCAATCCTAGGTACTTCATGGTGGGCTCGACAGCGATTCGGACCCCCCCGACCACGAACCCCAACCTAACCTAACCTAACCTAACCTTTTTTTTTTTTTTTTTTTTTTTTTGTTGACTGGGTGGAAAAACGCATTTTCACGTTCCCCCCGCCTTGGGAGCGGCGGGGGGATATGTGGGGCTCCCTCTCGCGAACTCCCCTTCTCCTAGTGAGAAGGGGCCCGAGAGGTATACCCACTAAAAAAACCACCCAGGCGTACTTCCTCTCACCGGTTTGGTAGGGGAGCAGTGGCAATCGCTTTCGCATAATCCAAGACTGCTCCCCCGCCGGATCGGCCCCGCGCCCGGGGCCTCCTCATTTGGTTGGGGAGATGGCCGTACGCAGACCATCTCCCCGCCGCCCAGTGGCTTGTGAGGCGGGCGAAGGACTCCCATCCTCCGCCCGCAGCCACTAAGGGTCGGGCATCTTCCCGACCCCTGCCCTCTGTCTCACTCTGAGACTCAGCCGCAGGACGTCAGACACCGAAATAACGGCGCCTAAACGTCCATGCGGCTTTCCTCCGACGGGCCGGCGGCCGCTGCATCTTGGAAGGGGCGTGGAGGGCGAGCGGACCTCAGTCCTACCGTCCCACCCCTCACCACAGGTGGGGAGCATCTATACCCCCCCATGACATGGCCGGCCGGGAGTTTAGCATGGTCACAAATTATGCACCATGCTTTCTCCTCCCGGCACTCCCTCGAAACGTGCCCCTCTTTACCGCACCGGAAGCACAACGAGCTCCGGTCGATGTTGGAGGGGCACAACTCCCTTGTATGTCCGACGCCCATGCATTTAAAACACCGCATAGGCGTCGGAGCAGTCGGAGTGACCCTGGCGGACGACCAGCCCACCAGGATCCGGCCAAGCCCCAGGAGGGCCTTAGCCGTTTTCACCGGGCACCGGATCAAAGCCGATCCAGTGCCGTTGTACCGGGGACGTATGCCCCCCACCTTAATGTGTGCCTCTTGGCACCCCCCCGCCTTGACGATGGCCGCCATCAGGGACTCCTTCGTTGTGGAGTCATCTAGGCCAGCTACCTGAAGGGCGGCCATCTTCTGCGGGCGGCTTATGTGGGCGACGTCGCCCACGATGGCCTGCAGCTTCGCCGCAAGCGCATCAGCCGCCCGCTCGCCGTTTTTTTTTTTTTTTTTTTTTTTTTTTTTTTTTTTTTTTTTTTTTTTTTTTTTTTTACATGGTGGGAAACCCATTACGAGTTCGACCCCCGCCCTGGGAGAGGCGGGAGGATATGTGGGCCTCCCTGCATCTGCCCTTCTCCTAGTGAGAAGGGAAGATGAGGTATACCCACCAAAACCCACCATGGCGTGCTACCGCATACCGGTTTGTTGGACACCGTGGTACCGCTGTAGCATTGCCCACGGTGTCCACCGGTCTCGCCCCAGCTAGTGCCGGGGCCTTCCTCTCCGGAGGGGGAGATGGCCGAGCACGCGTGGCCATCTCCCTGACGCCCAGTGACTCGTCGCGGCGGGCGGAGGACTCCCATCCTCCGCCCGCAGTCACTCCGGGTCGGGGCACGCGGCCCCGATCCCTGCCGTCTGCGCCGCAAGTGGCACCCAGCCGCAGGACGTAAAAATGCCGTATGTTGGCATTTAGACGTCCATGCGGCCGTCTTCCACTTCCGGCCGGCGAGCGTCTTCGGCTGCAGGTTGGGGTCTGGGGGGGCGGGCCGGTCTCGGCCTCGTCTCCCTGCCCCTCGTCCCGGGTGGAGAGCACCTGGTCCCTCCCATCACATGGTCTGCCGGGAGGTTGGCGTGGTGGCAGACTGCACACCACACCTTTTCCTCCCAGCATTCCCTCGCGGGGTGCCCCTCCTTACCGCACCGGAAGCAAAGCTTGCTCCGGTCGAAAGTTGAGGGGCACAGCTCCCTAGTGTGCCCGATACCCATGCACCTAAAGCAGCGCATGGGTGCCGGGCCCAACGAGTTGACCCTGGCAGACGACCAGCCTACCAGGATCCGACCATGGTCAAGGAGGGCTTTCGCCGCCCTTATCGGGCACCGGATCAGAACTGACCCGGTGCCGTCATTAAGGCTGCGGATGCCCCCCACCTTCACGTGGGCCACGTCGCAGCCCCCGGCTTTGACGACGGCCGCCGTCACCGACTCCGCGGTCGCCGACTCGTCGAGTCCAGCGATTTGGACGGCGGCCATCTTCTGCGGGCGGCTCACGATGGCGACGTCGCCCACGATGGCCTGCAGCCTCTCCGCGAGCGCGTCCGCTGCCCGCACGTTGTCCTCCCCGGGGACCTCTATCACCCGGCCCCCCGTCATGGAGGCCCGCACCCTCACGTGCTGCAGGCCGACCTCATCGAGCTTAACGCCTTCGATGGCTCTTGCCATGGTGGCCTGCAGCGTGGTGGCGGCGGTGACGTCCTTTCTGAGGGTTATCATCACCGCCGCCGTTTTCGGGACTTTGAGCGCCCTAGGCTTGGGCGCTGCCTTCCTGACGGGGGGCACCGGGGCGAGAGGAGTCGGCGTGGCCTTGGCCTTGCCCTTCCCCCTTCCCGTGCCCTTCCGGGCCACCGTGGCCCAGCTCTCCACTGTCGGCTGCCGGCCCGAGGGGCCCGGTCTCTCGTCCGGGGCCGCCGGGGGGGCAACCGGGGCGTCTCCTGATGCCGGGGCGGGCGTCCTGGTCGACTTGGCCTTTTTCTTTTTGGCCTTTTTAGGCCGGCCGTCTCCCAGTCTCGCCCTCCCCGCCTCAGGATCCGTCGCCGTCCTCTTATCGCCCGCCAGCGGAGGGCGGACAACGGGCTCAGCGGGTAGGCGCCTGCTCATCTCCTCCAGGCGGACGTTCAACATGTCACCTAGGGAGACGAACAGGTCCCTCCTCAACTCCTCCAAGGCCTCCGCCAAGTCTGCGGCACTGAGCTGCAGGGACGGGGGGGCCGGGGGGGCCGGGGTCTCTTGCCTCGAGGAGGCGGCGTGGAGCCTCTTCAATTCCTCGTCGCGCAGGAGGGCCCGCTCTCGCAGCTTCCAATTGTCAGCCTTGAGAGCGCGGACCTCCTCGCTTTCGGACCTGCCGACCTCTACTGCGTCCATTGACGCCAGTATGGTGCGGCAGGCCCGATTGATCTGGCCCCACACCGACCCCTGTAGGTGTCCTGACTTGCGGGCCCCCTCCAAGATCTGGCCCGCCGCCCTGCGGGTCGCCCCGACCGGGTCGAGCTCGGACTCCTGCGCCACCGTGTCGTCCCCCCCCTCAGGAAGGAGCTCCGAGGAGTCCCCCCCGTGGGCGGTGGCGGCGCCAGTATCGACCCGGTCCTGACCGGACGGGAGACCGCCGCGCTCCGTCTGCACACCGGGCTGGGAGGCCCAGGCCTCGGTGATAATTTTCATGGCGGACTGACAAGCCCGCTCGATCCGGGCCCCGAGCGCTCCGCCTATGCCCTCATTGGCGGCCTCTTCCCGGAGCGCCTCTACCGACTTGCGGGCCCTCTCGAGCCCCGAGTCGTCGATGTGACCGCTCGCGACATCGGTGAGGGAGTTGCAACGGAAGACCATCCTGACGCGAGCGGTCGGACACATGGTCAGGTCATTAAGCCCCCTCGTGATCGGCATTATGACTCGACGGACCACGTCGTCGGGTCTGTCAAACTCCTCGTACCGGCAGTCCGAGTCCTCGTACGAATCGTCGTACGAGGTCTCGCCCCGCCACGGCACGGAAGTTCGGAGCCTAGCCCTCGCTGCCGCCGATCGCGCGTGCGGCCCTAAGGGTTTTCCCCTTCGGGCCGTGCTGACCTTGGGCCCACTCTCCGGCCTTGGGTCGTCCTCTTCATCTGTGTGCCCCCTCTTTTGGGGGGGCTGGCGGGTCTCGACCTCGGGAAGGTCCATCTCGGACTCGGAGGAGTCGACAACAAAGCCGGCTCTCCTCCGAGGACTTTTCGGCACGCTTGTAGACGCGGCCGTTGCGGCCCCGCCCTCCTCTTTTCTAAACAGGATTCTCATCCCGGTCTCCGCTTCTTTTGTGCCTGCCCGTGTTTGTATTCTTTCCACGACAGGCACCATCGTCTCCAACTTTCTCTTCTCTGTTTCCGCTTCAACTTCCACGTTCTTCCCCACTTTCCGATTGCCATTGTTGTTGGTTTTTTTGGTTTTATTTTTCTTCATTATAAATCCCACGAGTATTGGTCGATTTAAATGTCGACCCCCGGGTGACGCCTTTCCGGGGGCAAGGCTATATACTGTACAGGTCGCCAGGTATGTACAGGGTTTTAACGACTTGTCCTGTCGGGTTTTATAGAGTCTCCATCTCGCGGGCCGGCCAATTAAGGCAAGCCCTCCGCTCCGGGTCCCACTACTCCACAACGCCGTTGTGGTGGAGGTCGTTGCAGGATGCCCGGGCTACGGATCGCAGAGGAGCGGCGTGCCTCCTCCGGTTTGGGCGGTTATTCCCGACGGCAGTGTTACCTGCCGCCAGGCCCGCCTGGGAAAGAGGGAGGGGGGGGTGGGAAGGAAGGGGGAAGGATAAGGGTTTTCCCTTAAAAAGGATGGGAATGAGAGGATGGGAAGAGGACCGAAGGGAAGGATGTGAGAGTCAGCCGCCAGCGCCAAGTGTCCACCAAAAGCTGGTGGGCACTTGGAGCTGACGTTGCCCAGGGTGCGCCACGAGGAGGCCTCTCACCTGCACCCCACCCCCAACCTTTTTTTTTTTTTTTTTTTTTATTTACATGGTGGGAAACCCATTACGAGTTCGACCCCCGCCCTGGGAGAGGCGGGAGGATATGTGGGCCTCCCTGCATCTGCCCTTCTCCTAGTGAGAAGGGAAGATGAGGTATACCCACCAAAACCCACCATGGCGTGCTACCGCATACCGGTTTGTTGGACACCGTGGTACCGCTGTAGCATTGCCCACGGTGTCCACCGGTCTCGCCCCAGCTAATGCCGGGGCCTTCCTCTCCGGAGGGGGAGATGGCCGAGCACGCGTGGCCATCTCCCTGACGCCCAGTGACTCGTCGCGGCGGGCGGAGGACTCCCATCCTCCGCCCGCAGTCACTCCGGGTCGGGGCACGCGGCCCCGAGCCCTGCCGTCTGCGCCGGAAGTGGCACCCAGCCGCAGGACGTAAAAATGCCGAATGTTGGCATTCAGACGTCCATGCGGCCGTCTTCCTCTTCCGGCCGGCGAGCGTCGTCGGCTGCAGGTTTGGGTCTAGGGGGGCGGGCCGGTCTCGGCCTCGTCTCCCTGCCCCTCGTCCAGGGTGGGGAGCATCTGGTCCCTCCCATCACGTGGTCTGCCGGGAGGTTGGCGTGGTGGCAGACTGCACACCACACCTTTTCCTCCCAGCATTCTCTCGCCAGGTGCCCCTCTTTACCGCACCGGAAGCAAGATTTACTCCGGTCGGTAGTCGAGGGGCACAGCTCTCTCGTGTGCCCGATTCCCATGCACCTAAAGCAGCGCATGGGTGCCGGGCCAATCGAGTTGACCCTGGCGGACGACCAGCCCACCAGGATCCGACCACGGTCAAGGAGGGCCTTCGCCACCCCAATCGGGCACCGGATCAGAACCGACCCGGCGCCGTCATAGAGGGTGCGGATGCCCCCCACTTTCACGTGGGCCACGTCGCAGCCCCCGGCTTTGACGACGGCCGCCGCCACCGACTCCGCGGTCGCCGACTCGTCGAGCCCGGCGATTTGGACGGCGGCCATCTTCTGCGGGCGGCTCACGATGGCGACGTCGCCCACGATGGCCTGCAGCCTCTCTGCGAGCGCGTCCGCTGCCCGCACGTTGTCCTCCCCGGGGACCTCTATCACCCGGCCCCCCGTCATGGAGGCCCGCACCCTCACGTGCTGCAGGCCGACCTCATCGAGCTTAACGCCTTCGATGGCTCTTGCCATGGTGGCCTGCAGCGTGGTGGCGGCGGTGACGTCCTTTCTGAGGGTTATCATCACCGCCGCCGTTTTCGGGACTTTGAGCGCCCTAGGCTTGGGCGCTGCCTTCCTGACGGGGGGCACCGGGGCGAGAGGAGTCGGCGTGGCCTTGGCCTTGCCCTTCCCCCTTCCCGTGCCCTTCCGGGCCACCGTGGCCCAGCTCTCCACTGTCGGCTGCCGGCCCGAGGGGCCCGGTCTCTCGTCCGGGGCTGCCGGGGGGGCAACCGGGGCGTCTCCCGATGCCGGGGCGGGCGTCCTGGTCGACTTGGCCTTTTTCTTTTTGGCCTTTTTAGGCCGGCCGTCTCCCAGTCTCGCCCTCCCCGCCTCAGGATCCGCCGCCGTCCTCTTATCGCCCGCCAGCGGAGGGCGGACAACGGGCTCAGCGGGTAGGCGCCTGCTCATCTCCTCCAGGCGGACGTTCAACATGTCACCTAGGGAGACGAACAGGTCCCTCCTCAACTCCCCCAAGGCCTCCGCCAAGTCTGCGGCACTGAGCTGCAGGGACGGGGGGGCCGGGGGGGCCGGGGTCTCTTGCCTCGAGGAGGCGGTGTGGAGCCTCTTCAATTCCTCGTCGCGCAGGAGGGCCCGCTCTCGCAGCTTCCAATTGTCAGCCTTGAGAGCGCGGACCTCCTCGCTTTCGGACCTGCCGACCTCTACTGCGTCCATTGACGCCAGTATGGTGCGGCAGGCCCGATTGATCTGGCCCCACACCGACCCCTGTAGGTGTCCTGACTTGCGGGCCCCCTCCAAGATCTGACCCGCCGCCCTGCGGGTCGCTCCGACCGGATCAAGCTCGGTCTCCTGCGCCACCGTGTCGTCCCCCCCCCCAGGAAGGAGCTCCGAGGAGTCCCCCCCGTGGGCGGTGGCGACGTCGGCGTCGTCCCGGTCCTGATGACCGGACGGGAGACCGCCGCGCTCCGTCTGCTCTCCGGTCTGGGCGGCCCAGGCCCCGGTGATGATTTTCAGGGCGACCTGGCAGGCCCGCTCGACCCGGGCCCCGAGAACTCCGCCTATGCCCTCATTGGCGGCCTCCTCCCGGAGCGCCTCCACCGACTTGTGGGCCCTCTCGAGCCCCGCGTCGTCGATGTGACCGCTTGCAACATCGGTGAGGGAGTTGCACCGGAAGATCATCCGGACCCGAGCGGTCGGGCACATGTTCCGGTCACTCAACCCCTTCGTGACCGGCATTATAGCCCGACGGACCACGTCGTCGGGTCTGTCGAACTCCTCGTACCGGCAGTCCGAGTCCTCGTATGAATCGTCATACGAGGTCTCGCCCCGCCATGGCACGGAAGTCCGAAGCCCAGCCCTCGCCGCCGCTGAACGCGCGTGCGGCCCGAAGGGTTTTCCCCTTCGGGCCGTGCTGACCTTGGGCCCGCTCTCCGGCCTTGGGTCGTCCTCCTCATCGGTGTGCCCCCTCTTTTGGGGGGGCTGGCGGGTTTCGACCTCGGGGAGGTCCATCTCGGACTCGGAGGAGTCGACAACGAAGCCCGCCCTCCTCCGAGGACTCCTCGGTACGCATGTGGGCGCGGCCGTTGCGGACCCGCCCTCCTCTTTTCGGAAGAGGATTCGCATCCCCTCCGCCTCTTTTGTGCCTGCCCGTGTTTGCACTCTTTCCACGACAGGCACCATCGTCTCCATCTTCCTCTCCACTTTTCCCACTTCAACTTCCACGTTCTTCCCCACCTTCCGATTGCCATTGTTGTTGTTTTTTTTTGTTTTGGTTGTCTTCTTCATATTTGGACCCACGAGAAATGGACGATTTAAATGTCGACCCCCGGGTGACGCCTTCCGGGGGCAAGGCTATACCTACTAGAGGCTGCTGCACAGGTCGCCAGGTATGTGCAGTGTTTTAACGTCTTGTCCTGACGGGTTTTTATGGAGTTTTCCTTTCTCGCGGGCCGGCCAATTAAGGCAAGCCCTCCGCTCCGGGCTCCCACTACTCCACAACGCCGTTGTGGTGGAGGTCGTTGCAGGATGCCCGGGCTACGGATCGCAGAGGAGCGGCGTGCCTCCTCCGGTTTGGGCGGTTATTCCCGACGACAGTGTTACCTGCCGCCAGGCCCGCCTGGGAAAGGGGGAGGGGGGGGGTGGGAAGGAAGGGGGGAGGATAAGGGTTTTCCCTTAAAAAGGATGGGAGTGGAAGGATGGGAAGAGGACCGAAGGGAAGGATGTGAGAGTCAGCCGCCAGCGCCAAGTGTCCACCAAAAGCTGGTGGGCACCTGGAGCTGACGTTGCCCAGGGTGCGCCACGAGGAGGCCTCTCACCTGCACCCCGACCCCACCCCCAACCTAACCTTTTTTTTTTTTTTTTTTTTTGGTAACTGGGTGGAAAAACGCTTTTCCGCGTTCCCCCCCGCCTTGGGAGCGGCGGGGGGGATATGTGGGGCTCCCTCTCGCAAACTCCCCTTCTCCTAGTGAGAAGGGGCCCGAGAGGTATACCCACTAAAAAACCACCCAGACGTACTTCCTCGCACCGGTTTGATGGGGGAGCAGTGGCAATCGCTTTCGCATAATCCAAGACTGCTCCCCCGCCGTATCGGCCCCGCGCTCGGGGCCCCCTCATTTTTGTTAGGGAGATGGCCGTACGTGAACCATCTCCCGGCCGCCCAGTGACTTGAAAGGCGGGCGGAGGACTCCCATCCTCCGCCCGCAGTCACTAGGGTCGGGGGGCAACCTCAGCCACCCCAGCCCTGCCGTCCTCGGGGATGCTGGTAAATCACCGCAGGGACGCCCGGACGCCGAAGTTCGGCATCTAGACGTCCATGCGGTTATCCTCCGTTCGGCCGGCGGCCGATTCCGTTGAAGTGGGGCGTTGGGGGCGGGCCCTCTGCCACGCCACCTTGCCCCTCGCCGTGGGCGGAGAACATCTCCGCCCTCCCATGATGTGGTCTGCTGGTTGTCCGGCGTGGTTGCAGACCGCGCACCACGCCTTTTCCACACAGCAGACCCTCGCAAAGTGCCCCTCTTTGCCGCACCGGAAGCATAATTTGCTCCGGTCGACGTTGGAGGGGCACAACTCCCTGGTATGACCAACGCCCATGCACTTGTAGCACCGCATGGGCGCTGGTCCAATCGGGGTGACCCTGGCGGACGACCAGCCCACCAGGATCGTGCCTTTCTCCAGCAAGGCCCTCGCCGCCCTCACCGGACACTGGATCAGGACCGACCCAGTGCCGTTATAAAGGGGGCGGATAGTCCCCACCTTTAAGTTGGCCTCATCACAGCCCCCGGCTTTCGCGACGGCCGTCGTCAGTGACTCCTTAGTCGCCGCTTCATCAAGGCCGGCCAGTTGGACGGCGACCATCTTCTGCGGACGGCTGATGTGGGCGACATCGCCCACGATGGCTTGCAGCTTCGCTGCAAGCGCATCAGCCGCCCGCTCACTATCGGCACCGGGGACCTCGATCACCCGGCCCCCCGTCATGGATGCCCGCACCCTCACGTGTTCAAGGCCTACCTCGTCCAGTCTGCAGCCGTTAATGGCCTTGGCCATCGTGGCGTACAGCGTGGGGGCGGTGGTGAGGTCCTTCCTCATGGAAATCACCACCGCCGACGTCTTCGGCAGCTTTGGCACCTTAGGTTTGGGCGCCGGTCTTCTAACGGGGGGCACTTGGGCGGAGGGGGCAGGTGGGGCCTGGGCCTTTCCTTTTTTCCCCCTCTTGGTCACCGTTGCCCAACCTTCCTCCGGTGGCGGGCCCGAGGGGCCCGGTCTCTCTTCAGGGGCCGCCGGAGCGACCGAGGCCGCCGGGGCAGAAGCCTTGGCAGCCTTGGGCCTCTTGGGACGGCCGTCTCGCTTCTTGGGACGGCCGTCGCCCAGCCTCGCCCTTTCGGGTTCCTTCCGGGTGGGGGCCGGTGCCGTTGTAGTCGGTCCCGCGGCCCTCCTAGCGTCTGCCGCCAGCGGAGGACGAATGACGGGTTCCGCCGGCAGGCGCCTGTTTACCTCCTCTAAGCGGGTGTTTATCATGTCACCCAGGGAAGTAAACAGGTCCTTCTTCAATTCCCCGATGGCCACCGTCAGTTCCGCCGCGCTGAATTGCAGCGACGGAGGGGCCGGGGGGGCCGGGGTCGTTTTACTTGGCGGCGGAGACACCATTCGGAGGGTGTCGCACTCCGCTATGGCGGACCGGAGCTCCTGTATCTCCTCCTCATACAGGCGGAGCCGGTCCCGCAACATTTCATTCGACTCCTTTAGGAGTCGCACCTCTTTATCCGCCAGCACGGCGGGCTCCGGCTTCTTGGTAGGCCGTGCTGCGGCCAATGCCACCATGATGGAGCGGCAGGACTCCACGACCTCCTCCCGTCCGCTCGTTCCACGGGCCCTCTCCAAGGCCTTCAAGACCGCCTTGTTGGCGGTCATGTACGCCAGATCGTACAGATCCAGTCCGTCCGGCTCGTCGTCCTCATCATCGTCCGAGTCCACCAGACAGGAAGGGCCCGGATTCCGGAATCCCGATCTCGTCATTGTGGTGGAGCCGGCGTGCGCATTGTGGGGCTTACCTCTGCGGGCAGAGCTGACCTTTGGCCCGTTATCGGGCCTCGGGTCATCCTCCCCGTCCTCGTGTCCCCTTTTTTGGGGGTGTGAGTCCAATGGGGCGACCTCTGGGAGATCGTCCAAAACGGAGTCGTCCTCTGACTCTGAGGGGGTGGCAACAAAGCCCGCCTTCCTCCGAGGACTACTCCCCCTCTTTGACGACGTGGCCTTTGTGGCCCCGTCCACCTTTCCACCAAACTGGAGCGTGAGCCCCAGCTTTTTTGTGCCTGCCCGTGTTAGCACTCTTTCCACGGCAGGCACCTTTGTAGTCTCCTCCTTCCTCTTCCCCTCTCCTGCGACCACTGTCGCCTCCTCCCTATTCCTCCTCATCTCCTCACCTTTTTTGTTTTGAGTCTTATCCATATTAAGCCCACGAGAATGGGACGAACTAAATGTCGACCCCCGGGTGACGCCCTTTCCGGGGGCAAGGCTATACCTACGAGAGGCTGCTGCACAGGTCGCCAGGTATGTGCAGTGTTTTAAACGTCTTGTCCTGACGGGTTTTAAAGACTTTTCCTTGTCGCGGGCCGGCCAATTAAGGCAAGCCCTCCGCTCCGGGCTCTCGCTACTCCACAACGCCAATACGGTGGAGGTCGTTGCGAGAGACACCGGGCTACGGGCCACGGAGGATCGGCGTGAGTCCTCCGTTTTGGGCGGTTATTCCCGACGACAGTGTTACCTGCCACCAGGCCCGCCCGGGAAAGAGGGAGGGGGAGGAAGGATAGGAAGGGGGAAAGGATAAGGGTTTTCCCTTAAAAAGGATGGGAGTGGAAGGATGGGAAGAGGACCGAAGGGAAGGATGTGAGAGTCAGCCGCCGGCGCCGAGTGTCCACCAAAAGCTGGTGGGCACTCGGAGCCGACGTTGCCCAGGGTGCGCCACGGGGAGGCCTCTCACTTGCACCCCACCCCCAACCTAACCTAACCTAACCTTTTTTTTTTTTTTTTTTTTTTTTTTTTTTTTTTTTTTTTTTTTTTTTTTTTTTTTTCGGAGGGGAAATGCATTACGCATACCACCGCGCCCGGGGAGAGACGCGGTGGTTATGTGGGACTCCCACTCGCAAACTCCCCTTCTCATATCAAAAATGAGAAGGGGCCCGAGGGTATACCCACTAAAACCCCTCCGATGTTCCTTCGCACACTTGAGCGCCGAGGGTCGCGGGCACGAATTCAGCTTCCGCAACCCCCGGCTGGTGCCGGCCCGCCACCGCGGGCCCCGTCTGGTCGAGGGGGGGGAGCGAGGTGTTAACTCCTCCCCCCCCGACTTCTCTGAGGGGCGCGCGTGGAACATCACACGCGCGCCGCCACCTCGGGTCCTTATGATGTTGTGGGGCGACAGACGTATCCCCGTGTCTGACGCCCCTGGACCCATTTAGGGGGGCTGGAAGAGGGCGTTGTCCGCCCTCCGCCGACGCCCGGTGCGTCTGCTGCGGATCGGGTGAGGGGTTGAAATCTCCCTCTCCCTTTCCGCAGCCTCCTTCTGCGAGATAACCGTCTCGCAGAAGGTTACCACTGCGTCCCAGGCCTCTTCGCCGCCGACCATAGACTCGATCACGGCCGGCAGCGAGAGGTCCGGGCCTACTCCGGCGATGAGGGCACGGCGCGGCTCCTCCCAAGCGGTACACTCTGCCAGCGTGTGCCGCGCCGTGTCCTCCCGGCAATGGACGCAGTGGTGACACCGGGCGTCCGGCTCCCTGTTTATGCGACACAGGTACTTCCCGAAGCAACCGTGCCCCGAGAGCACCTGCGTCGCCCGAAACGACAGGGAGCCGTGCCTCCTCCCGAGCCAGCGCTCGAGCACCGGCCGGATCGCCCCGACTATGTCGAGGCCGGCGGTAGGGCGCGAAAGCCTGTCCCGCCATTCCGCCACTAGGACCTCGCGGAGCTGAGACCGACGCAGCTCGACTTGACGCTGCATCGGTCGTTCGCCCCGCTCCGCCTCTTCCTCGCGCCACTGATACAGCGACGCGAGTACTTTGGCCTCCAGGTCCCAGGGCGGGGATCCGGCCAGTGCACAAGCCCCCTCATACGAGATCGTGCGATACCCCCGTATGACTCTGACGGCCATGGCTCTTTGCGGTTTCCGAAGAACCGCAATCGAGCCGGCCGTCAGGTCCTGGGCCCAGATCGGGGCCCCGTACAGGGCCATGGATCGCACGATACCCGTATAGAGCCGTCTACAGACGGAGCTCGGGCCCCCCAGATTGGGAAGCAGCGTTGCGAGCGCTCCCGCCGCGCCCAACAGCTTGGGCGCCAGCCGTCGAAAATGGGGTCCGAAGTCCCACCGGCTGTCGAGCACCAATCCTAGGTACTTCATGGTGGGCTCGACAGCGATTCGGACCCCCCCGACCACGATGTGTGAGTCGGGCGGCGGCGCCCGCCGGGGGCCATGGAACGTCATGGCCTCCGACTTGCTGAGGGCCACCTCCAGGCCCAGGCGACGGATGCGGCTCACCACCTGTGACACCGCAGCCGTCGCCAGCAACGCTGCTTCCCTGTGCGAGCTCCCCCGGGCGGTGACCAGCGTGTCGTCCGCGTAACACGTCAGGTCCACCCCCGGGCCGAGCTCGCCCCTCAGCACCCAGTCGTAGCCGATGTTCCACAGGAGCGGCCCAAGAACCGAACCCTGTGGAACACCGCACGACATCGGGCGCTGGTGAACGCCATCACGTCCCTCGTAGGTGACACACCTCTCGGACAGATAAGCCCCAACTATGCGGCGGAGGTAAGGAGGCACTCTATGGTATCGCAGTGCCTCCCGGATACAACTCCAGGGCAGGGTGTTAAACGCGTTGGCGATGTCTAAAGACACCGCCAACATCACCCCGCCCCGGGACACCGCTTCCTCCGCCAGGGCTCTTACCCGTGACACAGCGTGCACGGTGGAGCGCCCCTGCCGGAACCCGAACTGACTACCGTCCAGGTCCGGCCCCTCTTGGCACAAGTGGCTGACGAGGCGGGCTGAGAGAACTCTCTCGAACAACTTGCCCACCTCGTCCAGCAGCACTATGGGCCGGTACGCGGACGGTGAGTCCGCAGGGCGCCCCGCCTTTCCGAGCAGGACCAGTCGACCAGCCTTCCACAGACTGGGAAACTGGCCCCGCTCGAGGCACGCTGTGAAGAGCCCTCTCAGTTGGGGCTCTAGCTCCTTCAGAGCGAGGGCTAACACGCAGCCGTGGATCCCATCGGGCCCCGGAGCCACATTCTTGGCCCGGAGCCGGATCACGGCAGCCCCCAACTCTGGGTGTGTCACCCCAGGGACGTCGATGGCGTTCTCCGTCGTGGACTCTGCGGCCGAGGGCAATGCCATCTGCGGCGGAGTATGCTCGCCTCGTGCCGGGAAGAGGGCTGCTACCACCTCCTCGAGCAGCTCGGGTTGGAGACTCTCGGTGACCGGGGGCGCCGCGGTCCGAAGTTGATTTCGGACCGTGCGATAGGGCCGCCCCCACGGATCTCCGTCTAGAGTCTCCAACATCTCCTCCCTGGCACGCGTCTTCGACTCGCAGATGGCCAGCCACAGAGTCCCCTTCGCCGCGCTGTACACCTCATACAGCGCGGCCTCCTCCTCCGGGACCCGTCGACGTCTTCGCCGGTATCGGGTGTACTGGCGCCTGACCGCCACGCACTCGACGCGCAACTGCGCGATCTCGGCGGTCCACCAGTACACCTGGCGCTTTGCGGACTGAGCGTGGACGCGGGGCATGGACGCGTCGCTGATTTGCGTCATCGCCCCGCGAAACCACAGCGCCTCCCGCTCGACGTCGACGGGTCCGTTCGACCCCCGGACCCAGGCCTGGACAATGGCGGCCTCCTCGAGTAGTCCCCTGTCGATGCGCTTGCGCGACCAGCGCGGACCGTCCGATCGCCGGGTCGGCGGGCGGCTGCCGCCCGTGGTCTGGGCGGAGACGTCAAAGCGGATGTATCTATGATCCGACAACGTCTCCACCTCCACGGCGACATGCCAGCCCGAGACACGGCTCGCGACAGCGGGGCTAGCGAACGAAACGTCCACTATAGACCCGCCCCGCTGCCGCACGCACGTGTGTACCGAACCCCGGTTGAGGACGATCAAGCCTGTCGCGACCGCCCACTCCTCCAGCACATCGCCCCTAGCATCGGTCACTGGGGATCCCCACGCCGAAGATTTGGCGTTGAGATCACCCAGCAACAGCACGGGGCGAGGGTGGAGTCGGCCCACGACGGCACCCAACTCGACAAGGAACACCTCGAAGTCGGCGAGGCTCTTGTTGGGCGAGAAATACGCCCCAACAGTGCCGATCCCATCCACGAGGGCGGCCACCCAGCCGTGACCTCGGGAAGGACCGACCAGAGCCCCACCGATGATGGCCACCAAACCGTCAAGGTCACCCACCCAGTTGTCCCTGGGGGGGACGAAATACGGCTCGGCGACCACCGCCGCACGAATCGACCACTCTGCCATGCTCTGGAGCAAGAGATCCTGAGCTCTGGCACAGTGGTTGATATTGCCCTGGAGGAAATGGTATTGCGCCGTTATGCGCAATCCATTCCCTCCGCACCATCCCTAGGCCGGGGGTCGGCCTGAGGGCCGCCAGGCTGCGGGGGGGGTAAAGAGCCCCCGGCAGCTTTGGCAGCCCCTCTCCTCTTCTTCGGGGCGGGCGCAGCGCACGCCTTGCCCCCCGCCCTGTGCCCCGCGGGCCTCCCTGCAGCTGTACAGAGGCTGCAGTTCGGCGCCGCCGAGCACTCCGCCGCCTTGTGGCCGGTCTGACCGCAGCGATAACATTGGTCGCTGCGGTCGACTTCGGCGGTGCACCGTGCCCGGACATGCCCCATGTCCAGGCAGCGGAAGCACCGCAAGGCCCTGGGCTGCAGCCGCTTCACTCGGGCTGCAGCCCATCCCACCAATAGGCGCCCGGCGTCGGCGACTTTATTCGCCGTCGCCACCGGGCACCGCACCCATATCGCGCCGAGCCCTGACCGCCCGACGCGGATCTCGCCCGTCCGCACGTCTTCCGGCGGACAACCACCGGTGCGGGCGACGGCCGCCACGACCTCAGCCGGGGTCGTCGAGTCGTCCAGGCCATCGACACGCAGTTCAGCGGTCTTCATGGGCCTGGACACCCGAACGTCCTCCGGGTTGAGGACCTCCCTCAATTTGGCGGCCAACACGTCCGCCTTCTCCCCGCTGGCGTCACCGGACACCTCGAAAAGCCGCGCCCCCGTAATCGCCGGCCTCACCTTGAGGCCCGACGATATCCCAAGGTCGGGGAGCGCGACTTTTTCTTTGGCCTCTTTCAGGACCGCACTGTAGGTGATGCCCCTTTCGACGGCTCCGGGCTGCAGTGTGATAACTACAGCCGCGGAGCGTGGGGCCCTAGGCGGTCCTTTGGCCTTTGCCTTCTTTCTCGGTGCCGGTGGCGCACTAGCGGGTGCCGGTGGCGCCGCCTTCTTTTTCCGGCGGCCCCTCTTGACGACCGCCGTCCAGGTCTCTGCGGGAGACCCGGTCGCGGCCGCTGGGGGCGCGTTCGCCGGGGGTGCGGTTGCCGGGGGCGCGGCCGTCCGTGAAGCGGGCTTCTTGGCCTTTTTGCCGGCCTTCTTGGCTGGCCTGCCTGTTGTCTCTGCAGGACCCGGCCTCGCGGCCTCCTCCCCTCTTCTCCTGTCCGCAGCGAGCGGCGGACGGAGGGTCTGAGCAGGGAGGAGCCTGGACTCCAGGCCCTGCAGACGGGCATTCACCATGCCCCCACACTGCAACATGCAGACGCGGACGATCTTCTCGATCTCCACGTCCGGTGTGGGGGCAAGAAGCGATGGCGCGCCCGATGACGGGGCCGACGGCTTCGGGACAGCGACAGGGGCGGAACCGGAGGCAGCAGGACGCCTCTGCTGCCATTCCGCCTTCTGGGCGGCGAGCTCCCGCCTTAGGTCTTCGAGCTCGGAACGGAGACGGCCATTCTCCTCCCACAGTTTAGCCGTCTCCTCCGAGCTCGTCCGGCTCAGGAGGACTCCAACCGCCTCCTTTATGTCGTCAGCCGCCTCCTTCAGGGCACGCGTGAATGTGCCCTTCAGACTGCCAGACTTCGTGGCAACCTTCAGGACGACATCCACGCCGCCCAGAACCTGGCGGCTGAGCGCCACCGCTGACAGGCCCTCTCCGGTGGCCGCGAGGGCAGAGCGTCGCTCTCGGGCCAGCCGGGCCATCTCGCTGACCTCGTCCTCCGCAACCGCTTTCCGCTGCGCCCTTTTAGCAGCGCTCGCCTCCGCCCTGTTGCTCTGCAACATTAGCGGAGACGCAGACGCAGACGCAGCGGAGTCCCCGCTCGGTCCGGAGTGACGAGAGTCACTTTCCGCGCTATTGACGCGCATGGGTAACGGCGTGGGGGGGCGCAAGAAGCGACCCCGCAGGTCGCGCGCCACCCGACCACGGCCCCTTTGCGCGGTACCCACTTTGGCGGCCGTCAGTTCCTCCTCGCTGGAGGAGACCCCCGACGGCCCCAGATCGCCGCTGCGGCGGCGCTTCCTCCAAAGTTTGGAGGAGCCCCCGCGTGTGTCCTCGTCGGACCTTTTGTCCCTTTCGGGACTTGAGCCTCCCCGGCTCTTGTTGCCGTCGTTTTCAACGACGGCAGGCGGTAGGCGTGCGTCGCACAGTCGCTCCAGGCTGACCCGGAGCTCCTTTTGTTGCAGCGCACGCAGTGGACAAGTGTTACGGGTCTCGGCGGTGTTCTGCGCACCCGTAGGACTAGTGTTGCCAACCTAACCTAACCTAACCTAACCTTTTTTTTTTTTTTTTTTTTTTTTTTCGGAGGGGAAATGCTTTGCGCATACCACCGCGTCCGGGGAGGCGCGGTGGTTATGTGGGACTCCCACTCGCAAACTCCCCTTTTCATATCAAAAATGAGAAGGGGCCCGAGGGTATACCCACTAAAACCCCTCCGGTGTTCCTTCACACACCTAAGCGCCGGGGGTCGCGGGCACGAATTCAGCTTCCGCAACCCCCGGCTGGTGCTGGCCCGCCATCGCGGGCCCCATCTCGTCGAGGGGGGGGAGCGAGGTGTTAACTCCTCCCCCCCCGACTTCTCTGAGGGGCGCGCGTGGAACACCACACGCGCGCCGCCACCTCGGGTCCTGATGTTGTAGGGGGCGAGGGACTTCCCCGAGTCCGTCGCCCCTGGACCCATTTAGGGGGGCTGGAAGAGGGCATTATCTGCCCTCCGCCGACGCCCGGTGCGTCGGCTGCGGGCCGGGTTGAGGGTCAAAATCTCCCTCTCCCTTTCCGCAGCCTCCTTCTGCGAGATAACAGTTTCGCAGAAGGTTACCACTGCGTTCCAGGCCTCCTCGCTGTCGACCATCGACTCGACCACGGCCGGCAGCGAGAGGTCCGGGCCTACTTCGGCGATGAGGGCACGACGCGGCTCCTCCCAAGCGGCACACTCTGCCAGCGTGTGCCGCGCCGTGTCCTCCCGGCAATGGACGCAGTGGTGGCACCGGGCGTCCGGCTCCCTGTTTATGCGGCACAGGTACTTCCCGAAGCAACCGTGCCCCGAGAGTACCTGCGTCGCCCGAAACGACAGGGAGCCGTGCCTCCTCCCGAGCCAGCGCTCGAGCACCGGCCGGACCGCCCCGACTATGTCGAGGCCGGCGGTAGGGCGCGAAAGCCTGTCCCGCCATTCCGCCACCAGGACCTCGCGGAGCTGAGACCGACGCAGCTCGATTTGACGCTGCATCGGTCGTTCGCCCCGCTCCGCCTCTTCCTCGCGCCACTGATATAGCGACGCGAGTACTTTAGCCTCCAGGTCCCAGGGCGGGGATCCGGCCAGTGCACAAGCCCCCTCATACGAGATCGTGCGATACCCCCGTATGACTCTGACGGCCATCGCTCTCTGCGGCCTCCGCAGCAGAGCGATCGAACCGGCCGTCAGGTCGTGGGCCCAGATCGGGGCCCCGTACAGGGCCATGGATCGCACGATACTCGTATAGAGCCGTCTACAGACGGAGCTCGGGCCCCCCAGATTGGGAAGCAACGTTGCGAGCGCTCCCGCCGCGCCCAACAGCTTGGGCGCCAGCCGTCGAAAGTGGGGTCCGAATGTCCACCGGCTGTCGAGCACCAATCCCAGATACTTCATGGTGGACTCGACAGCGATTCGGACCCCCCCGACCACGATGTGTGAGTCGGGCGGCGGCGCCCGCCGGGGGCCATGGAACGTCATGGCCTCCGACTTGCTGAGGGCCACCTCCAGGCCCAGGCGACGGATGCGGTTCACCACCTGTGACACCGCAGCCGTCGCCAGCAACGCTGCTTCCCTGTGCGAGCTCCCTCGGGCGGTGACCAGCGTGTCGTCCGCGTAACACGTCAGGTCCACCCCCGGGCCGAGCTCGCCTCTCAGCACCCAGTCGTAGCCGATGTTCCACAGGAGCGGCCCAAGAACCGAACCCTGTGGAACACCGCACGACATCGGGCGCTGGTGAACGCCATCGCGTCCCACGTAGGTGACACACCTCTCGGATAGATAAGCCCCAACGATGCGGCGGAGGTAGGGAGGCACCCCATGATATCTCAGTGCCTCCCGTATGCAACTCCAGGGCAGGGTGTTAAACGCGTTGGCGATGTCTAAAGACACCGCCAACATCACCCCGCCCCGGGACACCGCTTCCTCCGCCAGGGCTCTTACCCGCGACACAGCGTGCACGGTGGAGCGCCCTTGCCGAAACCCGAACTGACTCCCGTCCAGGTCCGGCCCTTCTCGGCACAAGTGGCTGACGAGGCGGGCTGAGAGAACTCTCTCGAACAACTTGCCCACCTCGTCTAGCAGCACTATGGGCCGGTACGCGGACGGTGAGTCCGCAGGGCGCCCCGCCTTTCCGAGCAGGACCAGTCGACCAGACTTCCACAAACTGGGAAACTGGCCCCGCTCGAGGCACGCTGTGAAGAGCCCTCTCAGTTGGGGCTCTAGCTCCTTCAGAGCGAGGGCTAACACGCAGCCGTGGATCCCATCGGGCCCCGGAGCCACATTCTTGGCCCGGAGCCGGATCACGGCAGCCCCCAACTCTGGGTGTGTCACCTCAGGGACGCTGATGGCGTTCTCCTCCGTGGACTCTGCGGCCGAGGGCAATGCCATCTGCGGCGGAGTATGCTCCCCTCGTGCCGGGAAGAGGGCTGCTACCACCTCCTCCAGCAGCTCGGGTTGGAGACTCTCGGTGAGCGGGGGCGCCGCGGCCCGAAGTTGATTTCGGACCGTGCGATAGGGCCGCCCCCACGGATCTCCGTCTAGAGTCTCCAACATCTCCTCCCTGGCACGCGTCTTCGACTCGCAGATGGCCAGCCACAGAGTCCCCTTCGCCGCGCTGTACACCTCATACAGCGCGGCCTCTTCCTCCGGGACCCGTCGACGTCTCCTCCGGTATCGGGTGTACTGGCGCCTGACCGCCACGCACTCGACGCGCAACTGCGCGATCTCGGCGGTCCACCAGTACACCTGGCGCTTTGCGGACTGAGCGTGGACGCGGGGCATGGACGCGTCGCTGATTTGCGTCATCGCCCCGCGAAACCACAGCGCCTCCCGCTCGACGTCGACGGGTCCGTTCGACCCCCGGACCCAGGCCTGGACAATGGCGGCCTCCTCGAGTAGTTCCTTGTCGATTCGCTTGCGCGACCAGCGCGGACCGTCCGATAACCGGGTCGGCGGACGGCGGTCGCCCGCGGTCTGGGCGGAGACGTCGAAGCGGATATATCTGTGATCCGACAACGTCTCCACCTCCACGGCGACACGCCAGCCCGAGACACGGCTCGCGACAGCGGGGCTAGCGAACGAAACGTCCACTATAGACCCGCCCCGCTGTCTCACGCACGTGTGTACCGAACCCCGGTTGAGGACGATCAAGCCAGTCGTGACCGCCCACTCCTCCAGCGCCTCACCCCTAGCATCGGTCGCTGGGGATCCCCACGCCGAAGATTTGGCGTTGAGGTCACCCAGCAACAGCACGGGGCGAGGGTGGAGCCGGCCCACGACGGCACCCAACTCGACAAGGAACACCTCGAAGTCGGCGAGGCTCTTGTTGGGCGAGAAATACGCCCCAACTGTGCCGATCCCATCCACGAGGGCGGTCACCCAGCCGTGACCTCGGGACGGACCGACCAGAGCCCCACCGATGATGGCCACCGAGCCGTCAAGGTCTCCCACCCAGTTATCCCTGGGGGGGACGAAATACGGCTCGGCGACCACCGCCGCACGAATCGACCACTCTGCCATGCTCTGGAGCAAGAGGTCCTGAGCTCTGGCAGAGTGGTTGATGTTGCCCTGGAGGAAATGGTATTGCGCCGTTATGCGCAATCCATTCCCTCCGCACCATCTCTAGGCCGGGGGTCGGCCGGGGGGCCGCCAGACTGCGGGGGGGGTAAAGAGCCCCCGGCAGCTTTGGCAGCCCCTCTCCTCCTCTTCGGGGCGGGCGCATCGCATGCCTTCCCGCCCGCCCTGTGCCCCGCGGGCCTCCCTGCAGCTGTACAGAGGCTGCAGTTCGGCGCCGCCGAGCACTCCGCCGCTTTGTGGCCGGTCTGACCGCAGCGATAACACTGGTCGCTGCGGTCGACCTCGGCGGTGCACCGTGCCCGGACATGCCCCATGTCCAGGCAGCGGAAGCACCGCAAGGCCCTGGGCTGCAGCCGCTTCACCCGGGCTGCAGCCCACCCCACCAACAGACGCCCGGCGTCGGCGACTTTGTTCGCCGCCGCCACCGGGCACCGCACCCAGATCGCGCCGAGCCCGGAACGCTCGACGCGAATCTCTCCCGTCCGGACGTCCTCCGGCGAACACCCGCCGCAGCGGGCGACGGCCGCCACGACCTCACCCGGGGTCGTCGAGTCGTCCAGGCCATCGACACGCAACTCAGCAGTCTTCATGGGCCTGGACACCCGAACGTCCTCCGGGTTGAGGACCTCCCTCAGTTTGGCGGCCAAAACGTCCGCCTTCTCCCCGCTGGCGTCACCGGACACCTCAAAGAGTCGCGCTCCCGTGATCGCCGGCCTCACTTTGAGGCCCGACGATATTCCAATGTCGGGGAGCGCGACCTTCTCTTTGGCCTCTTTAAGGACCGAGCCGTAGGTGATGCCCCTTTCGACGGCTCCGGGCTGTAGCGTGATGACTACAGCCGCGGAGCGTGGGGCCCTAGGCGGTCCTTTGGCCTTCCTTTTCCTCTTCGGTGCCGGTGGCGCTTTGGCGGGTGCCGGTGGCGCCGTCTTCTTTTTCCGGCGGCCCCTTTTTACGACCGTTGTCCAGGTCTCTGCAGGAGACCCGGACGTGGCCGCTGGGGGCGTGTTCGCCGGGGGTGCGGTTGTTGGGGGCCCGGCCGTCTGTGAGGCGGGCGAGGGCTTCTTGCCCTTTTTGCCCGCCTTCTTCTTGGCTGGCGCGCCGACTGTGGCCGCAGGGCCTGGCCTCGCGGTCTCCTCCATTCTTTTTCTGTCCGCAGCAAGCGGCGGACGGAGGGTCTGCGCGGGGAGGAGCCTAGACTCCAGGCCCTGCAGACGGGCATTCACCATGCCCCCACACTGCAACATGCAGACGCGGACGATCTTCTCGATGTCCGCGTCGGTCTGTGTGGGGGCAGGACGCGACGGCGCGCCCGACGATGTGGCCGACGACGTGGCCGACGGCTTCGGAGCAGCGACAGGGGCGGAACCGGAGGCAGCAGGACGCCTCTGCTGCCATTCCGCCCTCTGGGCGGCAAGCTCCCGCCGCAGGTCCTCCAGCTCGGATCGGAGACGGCTGTTCTCCTCCCACAGCTTCGCCGTCTCCTCCGAGCTCGTACGATTTAGGAGGACCCCGGCCGCCTCCTTTATGTCGTCGGCCGCCTCCTTTAGGGCGCGCGTGAACGTGCCCTTCAGGCTGCCAGATTTCGTGGCAACCTTCAGGACGACGTCCACGCCGTCCAACACTTGGCGGCTGAGCGCCACCGCCGACAGGCCCTCTCCGGTGGCCGCAAGAGCAGAGCGTCGCTCTCGGGCCAGGCGGGCCATCTCGCTCACCTCGTCCTCCGCAACCGCCTTCCGCTGCGCCCTTTTGGCAGCACTTGCCTCCGCCTTGTTGCTCTGCAACATCAGCGGAGAGGCAGACGCAGACGCAGCGGAGCCGTCGCTCGGAACTCCGGAGTGGCGAGAATCACTGTCCGCGCTATCTACGCGCATCGGCACGGGTGTAGGGGGCCGTAGGAAGCGACCCCGCAGGTCGCGAGTCGGCCGGCCTCGGCCCCTTTGCGCCGTTCCCACTTTGGGGGCCGACAGGTCCTCCTCGCTAGAAGAGACCCCTGACGGCCCCATATCTCCACTGCGCCGGCGCTTCCTCCAGAATTTGGAGGAGCTACTGCGCGTCTCCCGGTCGGACCTCTTGTCCTTCTCGGGACTTGAGCCTCCTCGGCCCTTGGTGCCGTCGACGACGGCAAGCGGTTGGCGCGCGTCGCACAGTTGCTCCAGGCTAACCCGGAGCTCCTTTTCTTGCGTTGCGCGCGGTTGACGGGGGTCGGCGGTGTTTTGCCGACCCACGAGACTGTTCTTGCCCCCCCCAGATACGGTGGGGCAGCCTTCCGTAGAAGGGCGGGATTCTCCCTCCTTGGGTAGGAGGGTACCCGCCTGGGGTAGTTTTAGAAGAGCCTGTTTGTCCATTTTTGTTGTTCCTTTTTAGGGGTGAGGTCCCCTCCGCTGCGCTAACGACCGGGTTCCCCCCCGGCCACTCATCCCCTCGGCACGCTAGACCTTGGGATTGGGGTTATTTATTATAGAGGTTTTCTTCCTCGCGGCCTTGCGGCCTCCGATCCCGACTGGGATTGCGGATTGTCCGACGTCGGCAAAAGCCGAGTGCACCTGGCACATCGTCGCACGAAATGGTCTTGTTTTTTAGAGAGGTTTCCATCCTCTTGTCCGGTGTCGGCAAAAGCCGAGTGCACCTGGCAAACGCACCGCACCTGCTGCATCCCCTGTCCCCTCTCACACAAAGAGGGGTACCGGGAGCAGCGTCGCCCCCTCACTGGGGCCCACCTCGCCCCCTCACTGGGGCCCACCTCACCTTTCTGCGGGTCTCGGCCCGACGGGGCCGGACGCACCGCTTACCACCCCCTAATATAGCCCAGTTCCCTTCACCGACCATCAAAAGATGATCGGTGACTAGAACTGGACCCTTCCCCGTGTGTTGAGATCAGCCGTCGGCCGCAAGTGTATTGTGGCACTTGAGACCGCCGTTGCCCAGGGTGCGCCACGTGGAGGCTCTCAACCTGCACCCCAACCTAACCTAACCTAACCTTTTTTTTTTTTTTTTTTTTTTTTTTTTTTTTTTTTTTTTTTTTTTTTTTTTTTTTTTTTTTTCTCGGAGGGGAAATGCATTACGCATACCACCGCGCCCGGGGAGAGACGCGGTGGTTATGTGGGACTCCCACTCGCAAACTCCCCTTCCCATATCAAAAATGAGAAGGGGCCCGAGGGTATACCCACTAAAACCCCTCCGGTGTTCCTTCACACACCTAAGCGCCGGGGGTCGCGGGCACGAATTCAGCTTCCGCAACCCCCGGCTGGTGCTGGCCCGCCATCGCGGGCCCCATCTGGTCGAGGGGGGGGAGTGAGGTGTTAACTCCTCCCCCCCCGACATCTCTGAGGGGCGCGCGTGGAACACCGCACGCGCGCCGCCACCTCGGGTCCTGATGATGATGGGGGGCGACAGACGGATCCCCGTGTCTGTCGCCCCTGGACCCATTTAGGGGGGCTGGAGGAGGGCGTTATCAGCCCTCCGCCGACGCCCGGTGCGTCTGCTGCGGATCGGGTGAGGGGTTGAAATCTCCCTCTCCCTTTCCGCAGCCTCCTTCTGCGAGATAACCGTCTCGCAGAAGGTTACCACTGCGTCCCAGGCCTCTTCGCCGCCGACCATAGACTCGATCACGGCCGGCAGCGAGAGGTCCGGGCCTACTCCGGCGATGAGGGCACGGCGCGGCTCCTCCCAAGCGGCACACTCTGCCAGCGTGTGCCGCGCCGTGTCCTCCCGGCAATGGACGCAGTGGTGACACCGGGCGTCCGGCTCCCTGTTTATGCGACACAGGTACTTCCCGAAGCAACCGTGCCCCGAGAGTACCTGCGTCGCCCGAAACGACAGGGAGCCGTGCCTCCTCCCGAGCCAGCGCTCGAGCACCGGCCGGATCGCCCCGACTATGTCGAGGCCGGCGGTAGGGCGCGAAAGCCTGTCCCGCCATTCCGCCACTAGGACCTCGCGGAGCTGAGACCGACGCAGCTCGACTTGACGCTGCATCGGTCGTTCGCCCCGCTCCGCCTCTTCCTCGCGCCACTGATACAGCGACGCGAGTACTTTGGCCTCCAGGTCCCAGGGCGGGGATCCGGCCAGTGCACAAGCCCCCTCATACGAGATCGTGCGATACCCCCGTATGACTCTGACGGCCATCGCTCTCTGCGGCCTCCGCAGCAGAGCGATCGAACCGGCCGTCAGGTCGTGGGCCCAGATCGGGGCCCCGTACAGGGCCATGGATCGCACGATACCCGTATAGAGCCGTCTACAGACGGAGCTCGGGCCCCCCAGATTGGGAAGCAGCGTTGCGAGCGCTCCCGCCGCGCCCAACAGCTTGGGCGCCAGCCGTCGAAAGTGGGGTCCGAATGTCCACCGGCTGTCGAGCACCAATCCCAGATACTTCATGGTGGACTCGACAGCGATTCGGACCCCCCCGACCACGATGTGTGAGTCGGGCGGCGGCGCCCGCCGGGGGCCATGGAACGTCATGGCCTCCGACTTGCTGAGGGCCACCTCCAGGCCCAGGCGACGGATGCGGCTCACCACCTGTGACACCGCAGCCGTCGCCAGCAACGCTGCTTCCCTGTGCGAGCTCCCCCGGGCGGTGACCAGCGTGTCGTCCGCGTAACACGTCAGGTCCACCCCCGGGCCGAGCTCGCCCCTAAGCACCCAGTCGTAGCCGATGTTCCACAGGAGCGGCCCAAGAACCGAACCCTGTGGAACACCGCACGACATCGGGCGCTGGTGAACGCCATCACGTCCCACGTAGGTGACACACCTCTCGGACAGATAAGCCCCAACTATGCGGCGGAGGTAAGGAGGCACTCTATGATATCGCAGTGCCTCCCGGATACAACTCCAGGGCAGGGTGTTAAACGCGTTGGCGATGTCTAAAGACACCGCCAACATCACCCCGCCCCGGGACACCGCTTCCTCCGCCAGGGCTCTTACCCGTGACACAGCGTGCACGGTGGAGCGCCCCTGTCGAAACCCGAACTGACTACCGTCCAGGTCCGGCCCCTCTCGGCACAAGTGGCTGACGAGGCGGGCTGAGAGAACTCTCTCAAACAACTTGCCCACCTCGTCCAGCAGCACTATGGGCCGGTACGCGGACGGTGAGTCCGCAGGGCGCCCCGCCTTTCCGAGCAGGACCAGTCGACCAGACTTCCACAAACTGGGAAACTGGCCCCGCTCGAGGCACGCTGTGAAGAGCCCTCTCAGTTGGGGCTCTAGCTCCTTCAGAGCGAGGGCTAACACGCAGCCGTGGATCCCATCGGGCCCCGGAGCCACATTCTTGGCCCGGAGCCGGATCACGGCAGCCCCCAACTCTGGGTGTGTCACCTCAGGGACGCTGATGGCGTTCTCCTCCGTGGACTCTGCGGCCGAGGGCAATGCCATCTGCGGCGGAGTATGCTCCCCTCGTGCCGGGAAGAGGGCTGCTACCACCTCCTCCAGCAGCTCGGGTTGGAGACTCTCGGTGAGCGGGGGCGCCGCGGCCCGAAGTTGATTTCGGACCGTGCGATAGGGCCGCCCCCACGGATCTCCGTCTAGAGTCTCCAACATCTCCTCCCTGGCACGCGTCTTCGACTCGCAGATGGCCAGCCACAGAGTCCCCTTCGCCGCGCTGTACACCTCATACAGCGCGGCCTCTTCCTCCGGGACCCGTCGACGTCTCCTCCGGTATCGGGTGTACTGGCGCCTGACCGCCACGCACTCGACGCGCAACTGCGCGATCTCGGCGGTCCACCAGTACACCTGGCGCTTTGCGGACTGAGCGTGGACGCGGGGCATGGACGCGTCGCTAATTTGCGTCATCGCCCCGCGAAACCACAGCGCCTCCCGCTCGACGTCGACGGGTCCGTTCGACCCCCGGACCCAGGCCTGGACAATGGCGGCCTCCTCGAGTAGTTCCTTGTCAATTCGCTTGCGCGACCAGCGCGGACCGTCCGATAACCGGGTCGGCGGACGGCGGTCGCCCGCGGTCTGGGCGGAGACGTCGAAGCGGATATATCTGTGATCCGACAACGTCTCCACCTCCACGGCGACACGCCAGCCCGAGACACGGCTCGCGACAGCGGGGCTAGCGAACGAAACGTCCACTATAGACCCGCCCCGCTGTCGCACACACGTGTGTACCGAACCCCGGTTGAGGACGATCAAGCCAGTCGTGACCGCCCACTCCTCCAGCGCCTCACCCCTAGCATCGGTCGCTGGGGATCCCCACGCCGAAGATTTGGCGTTGAGGTCACCCAGCAACAGCACAGGGCGAGGGTGGAGCCGGCCCACGACGGCACCCAACTCGACAAGGAACACCTCGAAGTCGGCGAGGCTCTTGTTGGGCGAGAAATACGCCCCAACTGTGCCGATCCCATCCACGAGGGCGGCCACCCAGCCGTGACCTCGGGACGGACCGACCAGAGCCCCACCGATGATGGCCACCAAACCGTCAAGGTCTCCCACCCAGTTGTCCCTGGGGGGGACAAAGTACGGCTCGGCGACCACCGCCGCACGAATCGACCACTCTGCCATGCTCTGGAGCAAGAGATCCTGAGCTCTGGCAGAGTGGTTGATATTGCCCTGGAGGAAATGGTATTGCGCCGTTATGCGCAATCCATCCCCTCCGCACCATCCCTAGGCCGGGGGTCGGCCGGAGGGCCGCCGGACTGCGGGGGGGGTAAAGAGCCCCCGGCAGCTTTGGCAGCCCCTCTCCTCCTCTTCGGGGCGGGCGCAGCGCACGCCTTCCCGCCCGCCCTGTGCCCCGCGGGCTTCCCTGCAGCCGTACATAGGCTGCAGTTCGGCGCCGCCGAGCACTCCGCCGCCTTGTGGCCGGTCTGACCGCAGCGATAACATTGGTCGCTGCGGTCGACTTCGGCGGTGCACCGTGCCCGGACATGCCCCATGTCCAGGCAGCGGAAACACCGCAAGGCCCTGGGCTGCAGCCGCTTCACTCGGGCTGCAGCCCATCCCACCAATAGGCGCCCGGCGTCGGCGACTTTATTCGCCGCCGCCACCGGGCACCGCACCCATATCGCGCCGAGCCCTGACCGCCCGACGCGGATCTCGCCCGTCCGCACGTCTTCCGGCGGACAACCACCGGTGCGGGCGACGGCCGCCACGACCTCAGCCGGGGTCGTCGAGTCGTCCAGGCCATCGACACGCAGTTCAGCGGTCTTCATGGGCCTGGACACCCGAACGTCCTCCGGGTTGAGGACCTCCCTCAATTTGGCGGCCAACACGTCCGCCTTCTCCCCGCTGGCGTCACCGGACACCTCGAAAAGCCGCGCCCCCGTAATCGCCGGCCTCACCTTGAGGCCCGACGATATCCCAAGGTCGGGGAGCGCGACTTTTTCTTTGGCCTCTTTCAGGACCGCACTGTAGGTGATGCCCCTTTCGACGGCTCCGGGCTGCAGTGTGATAACTACAGCCGCGGAGCGTGGGGCCCTAGGCGGTCCTTTGGCCTTTGCCTTCTTTCTCGGTGCCGGTGGCGCACTAGCGGGTGCCGGTGGCGCCGCCTTCTTTTTCCGGCGGCCCCTCTTGACGACCGCCGTCCAGGTCTCTGCGGGAGACCCGGTCGCGGCCGCTGGGGGCGCGTTCGCCGGGGGTGCGGTTGCCGGGGGCGCGGCCGTCCGTGAAGCGGGCTTCTTGGCCTTTTTGCCGGCCTTCTTGGCTGGCCTGCCTGTTGTCTCTGCAGGACCCGGCCTCGCGGCCTCCTCCCCTCTTCTCCTGTCCGCAGCGAGCGGCGGACGGAGGGTCTGAGCAGGGAGGAGCCTGGACTCCAGGCCCTGCAGACGGGCATTCACCATGCCCCCACACTGCAACATGCAGACGCGGACGATCTTCTCGATCTCCGCGTCCGGTGTGGGGGCAAGAAGCGATGGCGCGCCCGATGACGGGGCCGACGGCTTCGGGACAGCGACAGGGGCGGAACCGGAGGCAGCAGGACGCCTCTGCTGCCATTCTGCCTTCTGGGCGGCGAGCTCCCGCCTTAGGTCTTCGAGCTCGGAGCGGAGACGGCCATTCTCCTCCCACAGCTTAGCCGTCTCCTCCGAGCTCGTCCGGCTCAGGAGGACTCCAACCGCCTCCTTTATGTCGTCAGCCGCCTCCTTCAGGGCGCGCGTGAATGTGCCCTTCAGACTGCCAGACTTCGTGGCAACCTTCAGGACGACATCCACGCCGCCCAGAACCTGGCGGCTGAGCGCCACCGCTGACAGGCCCTCTCCGGTGGCCGCGAGGGCAGAGCGTCGCTCTCGGGCCAGCCGGGCCATCTCGCTGACCTCGTCCTCCGCGACCGCTTTCCGCTGCGCCCTTTTAGCAGCGCTCGCCTCCGCCCTGTTGCTCTGCAACATTAGCGGAGACGCAGACGCAGACGCAGCGGAGTCCCCGCTCGGTCCGGAGTGACGAGAGTCACTTTCCGCGCTATTGACGCGCATGGGTAACGGCGTGGGGGGGCGTAAGAAGCGACCCCGCAGGTCGCGCGCCACCCGACCACGGCCCCTTTGCGCGGTACCCACTTTGGCGGCCGTCAGTTCTTCCTCGCTGGAGGAGACCCCCGACGGCCCCAAATCGCCGCTGCGGCGGCGCTTCCTCCAAAGTTTGGAGGAGCCCCCGCGTGTGTCCTCGTCGGACCTTTTGTCCCTTTCGGGACTTGAGCCTCCCCGGCTCTTGTTGCCGTCGTTTTCGACGACGGCAGGCGGTAGGCGTGCGTCGCACAGTCGCTCCAGGCTGACCCGGAGCTCCTTTTGTTGCGGCGCACGCAGTGGACGGGTCTCGGCGGTGATCTGCCGACCCGTAGGACTAGTGTTGCCCCCCCCAGATACGGTGGGGCAGCCTTCCGTGGAAGGGCGGGATTCTCCCTCCTTCAAAAGGAGGGTACCCGCCTGGGGTAGTTTTACCTTAGTCTTGGCTTCCATGATGTTCCTTTGGAGGGTGAGGTCCCTTACCGCTGCGCTAACGACCGGGTTCCCCCCCGGCCACTCATCCCCTCGGCACGCTAGACCTTGGGATTGGGGTTATTTATTATAGAGGTTTTCTTCCTCGCGGCCTTGCGGCCTCCGATCCCGACTGGGATTGCGGATTGTCCGACGTCGGCAAAAGCCGAGTGCACCTGGCACATCGTCGCACGAAATGGCCTTGTTTTTTAGAGAGGTTTCCATCCTCTTGTCCGGCGTCGGCAAAAGCCGAGTGCACTTGGCAAACGCACCGCACCCGCTGCATCCCTTGTTCCCTCTCATACAAAGAGGGATAGGAGCAGCGTCGCCCCCTCACTGGGGCCCACCTCGCCCCTCACTGGGGCCCACCTCACCTTTTTGCGGGGTCTCGGCCCGACGGGGCCGGACGCACCGCTTTCCACCCCCCCCAATAAAGCCCAGTTCCCTTCACCGACCATCAAAGATGATCGGTGTCTAGAACTGGACCCTTCCCCGCGTGTTGAGATCAGCCGCCGGCCGCAAGTGTATTGTGGCACTTGAGACCGCCGTTGCCCAGGGTGCGCCACGTGGAGGCTCTCAACCTGCACCCCAACCTAACCTAACCTAACCTAACCTTTTTTTTTTTTTTTTTTTTTTTTTTGTTGACGTGGTGGGAAACCCATTATGAGTTCGACCCCCGCCCTGGGAGAGACGGGGGGATATGTGGGGCTCCCGCTCGCAAACTCCCCTCCTCATATCAAAAATGAGCAGGGGCCCGAGGGTATACCCACCAAAACCCACCACGGCGTATTTCCGCCTACCGGTTCGTTGGACACCCACGGTACCCGCCTAAGCATTACCCGCGGGTGCCCACCGGTCCTCGCCCCAGCCGAAGCTAGGGGCGCCCTCTCCGATGGGGAGGCCGAATACGCACAGCCATCCCCTATCCTCTTGGTGACTCGTTGAAAGGCGAGCGGGGGACTCCCATCCCCCGCCCGCAGTCACCGGGGGGTCAGGGCAGCGGGCCTCAGCCGCCCCTTAAGACCCCCCTCCTCTGTGGGACCCCCGGTGCACCGGGGGCCCACGGCGTACGGCGGCATCCGGCCCTCATTGCCAGACGCCGCCTGCCGCCCCTCTGGCGTTTTTTATAGAGGTTTTCTCCTCGCAGCCCAGGCCATACGTGACCCGGGCCCCCGGTCCCGATTGCTCAGGATTACGGGTTGGCAGACGGCTGGGCATAAAAACCAGCCGCCGCCCTCCCGTCCCCCCACGCTGCCGCCGGATACCGGACAGACGCAGCGCAGGTGGGACGCCCTCCTCCGCGGCGCCAGCCGCCCCTCTCCCCCGACTACGTGCCCACGCTGCCGCCGGACTCCGGACAGACGCAGCGGGCACGAGTCACCCTCCTCCTCGGCGCAAAGCGCCCCTCCTCACCACCGACTACGTGCCCTCTGCCGCCGGACTCCGGACAGACGCAGCGCGGGCACGAGTCCCCCTCTCCGGTGGCTACAGCCACCCCTCATTCGCGCTGTACCACCGCGCTGCCGCCGAATATCGGACAGACGCAGCGCGGGCATCAGTCGCCTCCGCGGCGGGCCTCAGCCGCTCCGACACCTACCACCATAGGTGCGGTGGCGCTATTGCGCCCCTCCCCACGCGGCGCGAGCCGCTCCGATCCCCACTGGCAGCAGGTACCCAGTTGCAGGGCACGGAGCTCCCCCTTTCGGGGTATCCGGTTGCAGAGCTGGGGCTTCCCGGCCTTGTGGGTTACGGTACGGCTTCGCCGCCCCTCCCGAACGGCGCGAACCGCTGCGACCCCCGCAGGCTGCGGGACTAATATCCGGTTGCAGGGCACGGAGCTCCCCCTTTCGGGGTATCCGGTTGCAGAGCCGGTAGTCCCCCGTCCAGTGGCCTTGCGGGTTACGCTACGGCGCGAGCCGCCCCCTCCCGAATGGCGCGAGCCGCTTCGACCGCTTCGACCCCCGCACGGAAGCAGGACTCCGGATGCATATGGCGGATCCCTCATTGACCCGCCTGCAGAGCCGGTAGTCCTTACGGGTTACGTCGCGGCTTAGCGGCCGCCCCTCCCGGTGTTGAGATCAGCCGCCGGCCCAAGTGTGGTGGCACTCGAAACCGACGTTGCCCAGGGTGCGCCACGAGGAGGCTCTCAACCTGCACCCCAACCTTTTTTTTTTTTTTTTTTTTTTTTTTTTTTCGGAGGGGAAATGCATTACGCATACCACCGCGCCCGGGGAGAGACGCGGTGGTTATGTGGGACTCCCACTCGCAAACTCCCCTTCTCATATCAAAAATGAGAAGGGGCCCGAGGGTATACCCACTAAAACCCCTCCGATGTTCCTTCGCACACTTGAGCGCCGAGGGTCGCGGGCACGAATTCAGCTTCCGCAACCCCCGGCTGGTGCCGGCCCGCCACCGCGGGCCCCATCTGGTCGAGGGGGGGGAGCGAGGTGTTAACTCCTCCCCCCCCGACTTCTCTGAGGGGCGCGCGTGGAACATCACACGCGCGCCGCCACCTCGGGTCCTTATGATGTTGTGGGGCGACAGACGTATCCCCGTGTCTGACGCCCCTGGACCCATTTAGGGGGGCTGGAAGAGGGCGTTGTCCGCCCTCCGCCGACGCCTGGTGCGTCTGCTGCGGATCGGGTGAGGGGTTGAAATCTCCCTCTCCCTTTCCGCAGCCTCCTTCTGCGAGATAACCGTCTCGCAGAAGGTTACCACTGCGTCCCAGGCCTCTTCGCCGCCGACCATAGACTCGATCACGGCCGGCAGCGAGAGGTCCGGGCCTACTCCGGCGATGAGGGCACGGCGCGGCTCCTCCCAAGCGGCACACTCTGCCAGCGTGTGCCGCGCCGTGTCCTCCCGGCAATGGACGCAGTGGTGACACCGGGCGTCCGGCTCCCTGTTTATGCGACACAGGTACTTCCCGAAGCAACCGTGCCCCGAGAGCACCAGCGTCGCCCGAAACGACAGGGAGCCGTGCCTCCTCCCGAGCCAGCGCTCGAGCACCGGCCGGATCGCCCCGACTATGTCGAGGCCGGCGGTAGGGCGCGAAAGCCTGTCCCGCCATTCCGCCACTAGGACCTCGCGGAGCTGAGACCGACGCAGCTCGACTTGACGCTGCATCGGTCGTTCGCCCCGCTCCGCCTCTTCCTCGCGCCACTGATACAGCGACGCGAGTACTTTGGCCTCCAGGTCCCAGGGCGGGGATCCGGCCAGTGCACAAGCCCCCTCATACGAGATCGTGCGATACCCCCGTATGACTCTGACGGCCATGGCTCTTTGCGGTTTCCGAAGAACCGCAATCGAGCCGGCCGTCAGGTCGTGGGCCCAGATCGGGGCCCCGTACAGGGCCATGGATCGCACGATACCCGTATAGAGCCGTCTACAGACGGAGCTCGGGCCCCCCAGATTGGGAAGCAGCGTTGCGAGCGCTCCCGCCGCGCCCAACAGCTTGGGCGCCAGCCGTCGAAAATGGGGTCCGAAGTCCCACCGGCTGTCGAGCACCAATCCTAGGTACTTCATGGTGGGCTCGACAGCGATTCGGACCCCCCCGACCATGATGTGTGAGTCGGGCGGCGGCGCCCGCCGGGGGCCATGGAACGTCATGGCCTCCGACTTGCTGAGGGCCACCTCCAGGCCCAGGCGACGGATGCGGCTCACCACCTGTGACACCGCAGCCGTCGCCAGCAACGCTGCTTCCCTGTGCGAGCTCCCCCGGGCGGTGACCAGCGTGTCGTCCGCGTAACACGTCAGGTCCACCCCCGGGCTGAGCTCGCCCCTCAGCACCCAGTCGTAGCCGATGTTCCACAGGAGCGGCCCAAGAACCGAACCCTGTGGAACACCGCACGACATCGGGCGCTGGTGAACGCCATCACGTCCCTCGTAGGTGACACACCTCTCGGACAGATAAGCCCCAACTATGCGGCGGAGGTAAGGAGGCACTCTATGGTATCGCAGTGCCTCCCGGATACAACTCCAGGGCAGGGTGTTAAACGCGTTGGCGATGTCTAAAGACACCGCCAACATCACCCCGCCCCGGGACACCGCTTCCTCCGCCAGGGCTCTTACCCGTGACACAGCGTGCACGGTGGAGCGCCCCTGCCGAAACCCGAACTGACTACCGTCCAGGTCCGGCCCCTCTTGGCACAAGTGGCTGACGAGGCGGGCTGAGAGAACTCTCTCGAACAACTTGCCCACCTCGTCCAGCAGCACTATGGGCCGGTACGCGGACGGTGAGTCCGCAGGGCGCCCCGCCTTTCCGAGCAGGACCAGTCGACCAGCCTTCCACAGACTGGGAAACTGGCCCCGCTCGAGGCACGCTGTGAAGAGCCCTCTCAGTTGGGGCTCTAGCTCCTTCAGAGCGAGGGCTAACACGCAGCCGTGGATCCCATCGGGCCCCGGAGCCACATTCTTGGCCCGGAGCCGGATCACGGCAGCCCCCAACTCTGGGTGTGTCACCTCAGGGACGTCGATGGCGCTCTCCGTCGTGGACTCTGCGGCCGAGGGCAATGCCATCTGCGGCGGAGTATGCTCGCCTCGTGCCGGGAAGAGGGCTGCTACCACCTCCTCGAGCAGCTCGGGTTGGAGACTCTCGGTGACCGGGGGCGCCGCGGTCCGAAGTTGATTTCGGACCGTGCGATAGGGCCGCCCCCACGGATCTCCGTCTAGAGTCTCCAACATCTCCTCCCTGGCACGCGTCTTCGACTCGCAGATGGCCAGCCACAGAGTCCCCTTCGCCGCGCTGTACACCTCATACAGCGCGGCCTCCTCCTCCGGGACCCGTCGACGTCTTCGCCGGTATCGGGTGTACTGGCGCCTGACCGCCACGCACTCGACGCGCAGCTGCGCGATCTCGGCGGTCCACCAGTACACCTGGCGCTTTGCGGACTGAGCGTGGACGCGGGGCATGGACGCGTCGCTGATTTGCGTCATCGCCCCGCGAAACCACAGCGCTTCCCGCTCGACGTCGACGGGTCCGTTCGACCCCCGGACCCAGGCCTGGACAATGGCGGCCTCCTCGAGTAGTCCCCTGTCGATGCGCTTGCGCGACCAGCGCGGACCGTCCGATCGCCGGGTCGGCGGGCGGCTGCCGCCCGTGGTCTGGGCGGAGACGTCGAAGCGGATGTATCTATGATCCGACAACGTCTCCACCTCCACGGCGACATGCCAGCCCGAGACACGGCTCGCGACAGCGGGGCTAGCGAACGAAACGTCCACTATAGACCCGCCCCGCTGCCGCACGCACGTGTGTACCGAACCCCGGTTGAGGACGATCAAGCCTGTCGCGACCGCCCACTCCTCCAGCGCATCGCCCCTAGCATCGGTCACTGGGGATCCCCACGCCGAAGATTTGGCGTTGAGATCACCCAGCAACAGCACGGGGCGAGGGTGGAGTCGGCCCACGACGGCACCCAACTCGACAAGGAACACCTCGAAGTCGGCGAGGCTCTTGTTGGGCGAGAAATACGCCCCAACAGTGCCGATCCCATCCACGAGGGCGGCCACCCAGCCGTGACCTCGGGAAGGACCGACCAGAGCCCCACCGATGATGGCCACCAAACCGTCAAGGTCACCCACCCAGTTGTCCCTGGGGGGGACGAAATACGGCTCGGCGACCACCGCCGCACGAATCGACCACTCTGCCATGCTCTGGAGCAAGAGATCCTGAGCTCTGGCACAGTGGTTGATATTGCCCTGGAGGAAATGGTATTGCGCCGTTATGCGCAATCCATTCCCTCCGCACCATCCCTAGGCCGGGGGTCGGCCTGAGGGCCGCCAGGCTGCGGGGGGGGTAAAGAGCCCCCGGCAGCTTTGGCAGCCCCTCTCCTCTTCTTCGGGGCGGGCGCAGCGCACGCCTTGCCCCCCGCCCTGTGCCCCGCGGGCCTCCCTGCAGCTGTACAGAGGCTGCAGTTCGGCGCCGCCGAGCACTCCGCCGCCTTGTGGCCGGCCTGACCGCAGCGATAACACAAATCGCTGCGGTCGACTTCAGCGGTGCACCGTGCCCGGACATGCCCCATGTCCAGGCAGCGGTAGCACCGCAAGGCCCTGGGCTGCAGCCGCTTCACCCGCGCTGCAGCCCACCCCACCAACAGGCGCCCGGCGTCGGCGACTTTATTCGCCGCCGCCACCGGGCACCGCACCCAGATCGTGCCGAGCCCGGATCGCTCGGCGCGGATCTCACCGGTCCGCACCTCCTCCGGCGAACACCCACCGGAGCGGGCGATGGCCGCCACGACCTCACCCGGGGTCGTCGAGTCGTCCAGGCCATCGACACGCAGTTCTGCGGTCTTCACGGGCCTGGACACCCGAACGTCCTCCGGGTTGAGGACCTCCCTCAATTTGGCGGCCAATACGTCCGCCTTCTCCGCGCTGGCGTCACCGGACACCTCGAAGAGCCGCGCTCCCGTGATCGCCGGCCTCACCTTGAGGCCCGACGATATCCCTATGTCAGGGAGCGCGACTTTCTCTTTCGCCTCTTTTAGGACCGCACTATATGTGATGCCCCTTTCGACGGCTCCGGGCTGCAGCGTGATGACTACAGCCGCGGAGCGTGGGGCCCTAGGCGGTCCTTTGGCCTTCTTCTTTTTTTTCCCCTTTGGTGCCGGTGGCGCTTTGGCGGGTGCCGGTGGTGCCGCCTTCTTCTTACGGCGGCCCCTCTTCACGACCGTCGTCCAGGTCTCTGCGGGAGACCCGGACGCGGCCGCCGAGGGCGCGTTCGCCGGGGGTGCGGCCGTCCGGGGAGCGGATGTGGGCTTTCCGCCCTTTGGTTTGCCGGCTGTGGCTGCAGGGCCTGGCCTCGTAGCCTCCTCCATTCTCCTCCTGTCCGCAGCGAGCGGCGGACGGAGGGTCTGCGCGGGGAGGAGCCTCGACTCCAGGCCCTGCAGACGGGCATTCACCATGCCCCCACACTGCAACATGCAGACGCGGACGATCTTTTCGATCTCCGCGTCCGTTCGCTGTGTGGGGGCAGGACGCGACGACTCGCCCGACGACGTGGCCGACGGTTTCGGGTCGGCGACAGGGGCGGAACCGGAGGCAGCAGGACGCCTCTGCTGCCATTCCGCCCTCTGGGCGGCAAGCTCCTGCCGCAGGTCCTCCAGCTCGGAGCGGAGACGGCCGTTCTCCTCCCATAACTTTGCCGTCTCCTCCGAGCTCGTCCTGTTCAGGAGGACCCCTGTCGCCTCCTTAATATCGTCTGCCGCCTCCTTCAGGGCGCGCGTGAAGGTGCCCTTTAGGCTGCCAGATTTTGTGGCAACCTTCAGGATGACATCCACGCCACCCAGAACTTGGCGGCTGAGCGCCACCGCCGACAGGCCCTCTCCAGTGGCCGCAAGTGCAGAGCGTCGCTCTCGAGCCAGCCGGGCCATCTCGCTGACCTCATCTTCTGCGATCGCCTTCCTTTGCGCCCGCTTCGCCGCGCTCGCCTCCGCCCTATTGCTTTGCAGCAACAGCGGGGACGCAGACGCGGCGGAGTCGTCGCTCCGTCTGTCTCCAGAGTGACGCGAGTCACTCTCCACGCCATCTACGGGCATCGGCAACGGTGTGGGGGGGCGTAAGAAGCGACCCCGCAGGTCGCGCGCCACCCGACCACGCCCCCTTTGCGCGGTTCCTATTTTGGGGGCCGTTAGGTCCTCCTCGCTAGAGGAGACCCCTGACGGCCCCAATTCTCCACTGCGGGGACGCTTTCTCCAAAATTTGGAGGAGCTCCCCGTGTCCCTATCGGGATTTGAGCCTACCCGGCCCTTGTTGCCGTCGTTTCCGACGACGGCAAGCGGTTGGCGTGTGGGGCACAGTTGCTCCAGGCTGACCCGGAGCTCCCTTTCTTGCCCAGCACGCGGTTGACGGGAGTCGGCGGTGTTGTGCCGACCCACGAGACTATTGTTGCCCCCCCCAGATACGGTGGGGCAGCCTTCCGAGGAAGGGCGGGATTCTCCCTCCTTTAAAAGGAGGGTACCCGCCTGGGGTAGTGTTTCAATAGCCTTTTTGTCCATTATGTCCTTTTTAGGGGTGAGGTCCCCTCCACTGCGCTAATGACCGGGTTCCCCCCCGGCCACTCATCCCCTCGGCACGCTAGACCTTGGGATTGGGGTTATTTATTATAGAGGTTTTCTTCCTCGCGGCCTTGCGGCCTCCGATCCCGACTGGGATTGCGGATTGTCCGACGTCGGCAAAAGCCGAGTGCACCTGGCACATCGTCGCACGAAATGGCCTTGTTTTTTAGAGAGGTTTCCATCCTCTTGTCCGGCGTCGGCAAAAGCCGAGTGCACTTGGCAAACGCACCGCACCCGCTGCATCCCCTGTTCCCTCTCATACAAAGAGGGATAGGAGCAGCGTCGCCCCCTCACTGGGGCCCACCTCGCCCCTCACTGGGGCCCACCTCACCTTCTAGCGGGTCTCGGCCCGACGGGGCCGGACGCACCGCTTGCCAACCCCCCAATATGGCCCAGTTCCCTTCACCGACCATCAAAGATGATCGGTGACTAGAACTGGGCCCTTCCCCGTGTGTTGAGATCAGCCGCCGGCCGCAAGTGTATTGTGGCACTTGAGACCGGCGTTGCCCAGGGTGCGCCACGTGGAGGCTCTCAACCTGCACCCCAACCTGCACCCCAACCTAACCTAACCTAACCTAACCTTTTTTTTTTTTTTTTTTTTGTTGACGTGGTGGGAAACCCATTATGAGTTCGACCCCCGCCCTGGGAGAGACGGGGGGATATGTGGGGCTCCCGCTCGCAAACTCCCCTCCTCATATCAAAAATGAGCAGGGGCCCGAGGGTATACCCACCAAAACCCACCACGGCGTATTTCCGCCTACCGGTTCATTGGACACCCACGGTACCCGCCTAAGCATTACCCGCGGGTGCCCACCGGTCCTCGCCCCAGCCGAAGCTAGGGGCGCCCTCTCCGATGGGGAGGCCGAATACGCACAGCCATCCCCTATCCTCTTGGTGACTCGTTGAAAGGCGAGCGGGGGACTCCCATCCCCCGCCCGCAGTCACCGGGGGGTCAGGGCAGCGGGCCTCAGCCGCCCCTTAAGACCCCCCTCCTCTGTGGGACCCCCGGTGCACCGGGGGCCCACGGCGTACGGCGGCATCCGGCCCTCATTGCCAGACGCCGCCTGCCGCCCCTCTGGCGTTTTTTATAGAGGTTTTCTCCTCGCAGCCCAGGCCGTACGTGACCCGGGCCCCCGGTCCCGATTGCTCAGGATTACGGGTTGGCAGACGGCTGGGCATAAAAACCAGCCGCCGCCCTCCCGTCCCCCCACGCTGCCGCCGGATACCGGACAGACGCAGCGCAGGTGGGACGCCCTCCTCCGCGGCGCCAGCCGCCCCTCTCCCCCGACTACGTGCCCACGCTGCCGCCGGACTCCGGACAGACGCAGCGGGCACGAGTCACCCTCCTCCTCGGCGCAAAGCGCCCCTCCTCACCCCCGACTACGTGCCCACTGCCGCCGGACTCCGGACAGACGCAGCGCGGGCACGAGTCCCCCTCTCCGGTGGCTACAGCCACCCCTCATTCGCGCTGTGCCACCGCGCTGCCGCCGAATATCGGACAGACGCAGCGCGGGCATCAGTCGCCTCCGCGGCGGGCCTCAGCCGCTCCGACACCTACCACCATAGGTGCGGTGGCGCTATTGCGCCCCTCCCCACGCGGCGCGAGCCGCTCCGATCCCCACCGGCAGCAGGTACCCAGGTGCAGAGCCGCGAGCTCCCCCTTTCGGGGTATCCGGTTGCCCTGGCCTACCCCGCCTTGCGGGTTACGGTGCGGCTTCGCAGCCGCCCCCTCCCGAACGGCGCGAGCCGCTTCGATCCCCCACCGGCAGCAGGTACCCAGGTGCAGAGCCGCGAGCTCCCCCTTTCGGGGTATCCGGTTGCCCTGGCCTACCCCGCCTTGCGGGTTACGTCGCGGCTTCGCAGCCGCCCCCCCTCCCGAGTGGCGCGAGCCGCTTCGACCGCTTCGACCCCCGCACGGAAGCAGGACTCCGGATGCATATGGCGGATCCCTCATTGACCCGCCTGCAGAGCCGGTAGTCCTTACGGGTTACGTCGCGGCTTAGCGGCCGCCCCTCCCGGTGTTGAGATCAGCCGCCGGCCCAAGTGTGGTGGCACTCGAAACCGACGTTGCCCAGGGTGCGCCACGAGGAGGCTCTCAACCTGCAAACCTAACCTAACCTTTTTTTTTTTTTTTTTTGTTGACGTGGTGGGAAACCCATTATGAGTTCGACCCCCGCCCTGGGAGAGACGGGGGGATATGTGGGGCTCCCGCTCACAAACTCCCCTCCTCATATCAAAAATGAGCAGGGGCCCGAGGGTATACCCACCAAAACCCACCACGGCGTATTTCCGCCTACCGGTTCGTTGGACACCCACGGTACCCGCCTAAGCATTACCCGCGGGTGCCCACCGGTCCTCGCCCCAGCCGAAGCTAGGGGCGCCCTCTCCGATGGGGAGGCCGAATACGCACAGCCATCCCCTATCCTCTTGGTGACTCGTTGAAAGGCGAGCGGGGGACTCCCATCCCCCGCCCGCAGTCACCGGGGGGTCAGGGCAGCGGGCCTCAGCCGCCCCTTAAGACCCCCCTCCTCTGTGGGACCCCCGGTGCACCGGGGGCCCACGGCGTACGGCGGCATCCGGCCCTCATTGCCAGACGCCGCCTGCCGCCCCTCTGGCGTTTTTTATAGAGGTTTTCTCCTCGCAGCCCAGGCCATACGTGACCCGGGCCCCCGGTCCCGATTGCTCAGGATTACGGGTTGGCAGACGGCTGGGCATAAAAACCAGCCGCCGCCCTCCCGTCCCCCCACGCTGCCGCCGGATACCGGACAGACGCAGCGCAGGTGGGACGCCCTCCTCCGCGGCGCCAGCCGCCCCTCTCCCCCGACTACGTGCCCACGCTGCCGCCGGACTCCGGACAGACGCAGCGGGCACGAGTCACCCTCCTCCTCGGCGCAAAGCGCCCCTCCTCACCCCCGACTACGTGCCCACTGCCGCCGGACTCCGGACAGACGCAGCCCGGGCACGAGTCCCCCTCTCCGGTGGCTACAGCCACCCCTCATTCGCGCTGTGCCGCCGCGCTGCCGCCGAATATCGGACAGACGCAGCGCGGGCATCAGTCGCCTCCGCGGCGGGCCTCAGCCGCTCCGACACCTACCACCATAGGTGCGGTGGCGCTATTGCGCCCCTCCCCACGCGGCGCGAGCCGCTCCGATCCCCACCGGCAGCAGGTACCCAGGTGCAGAGCCGCGAGCTCCCCCTTTCGGGGTATCCGGTTGCCCTGGCCTACCCCGCCTTGCGGGTTACGGTGCGGCTTCGCAGCCGCCCCCTCCCGAACGGCGCGAGCCGCTTCGATCCCCCACCGGCAGCAGGTACCCAGGTGCAGAGCCGCGAGCTCCCCCTTTCGGGGTATCCGGTTGCCCTGGCCTACCCCGCCTTGCGGGTTACGTCGCGGCTTCGCAGCCGCCCCCCCTCCCGAGTGGCGCGAGCCGCTTCGACCGCTTCGACCCCCGCATGGCAGCAGGACTCCGGATGCATATGGCGGATCCCTCATTGACCCGCCTGCAGAGCCGGTAGTCCTTACGGGTTACGTCGCGGCTTAGCGGCCGCCCCTCCCGGTGTTGAGATCAGCCGCCGGCCCAAGTGTGGTGGCACTCGAAACCGACGTTGCCCAGGGTGCGCCACGAGGAGGCTCTCAACCTGCACCCCAAACCTAACCTTTTTTTTTTTTTTTTTTTTTTTTTTTTGTTGACTGGGTGGAAAAACGCATTTTCACGTTCCCCCCGCCTTGGGAGCGGCGGGGGGATATGTGGGGCTCCCTCTCGCGAACTCCCCTTCTCCTAGTGAGAAGGGGCCCGAGAGGTATACCCACTAAAAAACCACCCAGGCGTACTTCCTCTCACCGGTTTGGTAGGGGAGCAGTGGCAATCGCTTTCGCATAATCCAAGACTGCTCCCCCGCCGGATCGGCCCCGCGCCCGGGGCCTCCTCATTTGGTTGGGGAGATGGCCGTACGCAGACCATCTCCCCGCCGCCCAGTGGCTTGTGAGGCGGGCGAAGGACTCCCATCCTCCGCCCGCAGCCACTAAGGGTCGGGCATCTTCCCGACCCCTGCCCTCTGTCTCACTCTGAGACTCAGCCGCAGGACGTCAGACACCGAAATAACGGCGCCTAAACGTCCATGCGGCTTTCCTCCGACGGGCCGGCGGCCGCTGCATCTTGGAAGGGGCGTGGAGGGCGAGCGGACCTCAGTCCTACCGTCCCACCCCTCACCACAGGTGGGGAGCATCTATACCCCCCCATGACATGGCCGGCCGGGAGTTTAGCATGGTCACAAATTATGCACCATGCTTTCTCCTCCCGGCACTCCCTCGAAACGTGCCCCTCTTTACCGCACCGGAAGCACAACGAGCTCCGGTCGATGTTGGAGGGGCACAACTCCCTTGTATGTCCGACGCCCATGCATTTAAAACACCGCATAGGCGTCGGAGCAGTCGGAGTGACCCTGGCGGACGACCAGCCCACCAGGATCCGGCCAAGCCCCAGGAGGGCCTTAGCCGTTTTCACCGGGCACCGGATCAAAGCCGATCCAGTGCCGTTGTACCGGGGACGTATGCCCCCCACCTTAATGTGTGCCTCTTGGCACCCCCCCGCCTTGACGATGGCCGCCATCAGGGACTCCTTCGTTGTGGAGTCATCTAGGCCAGCTACCTGAAGGGCGGCCATCTTCTGCGGGCGGCTTATGTGGGCGACGTCGCCCACGATGGCCTGCAGCTTCGCCGCAAGCGCATCAGCCGCCCGCTCGCCGTCTTCCCCGGGCACCTCTATGACCCTACCCCCCGTCATAGAGGTGCGCACCCTCACGCTTTCCAGGCCCACCTCTGCGAGGCTAAAGCTGCCGATGGCCTTAACCATCGTGTCGTGCAGAGTGGTGGCGGTGGCAAGGTCCTTCCTCATGGATATCGCCACCGCCGCCGTCTTGGGGACGCGTAGGGCCCTCAATTTGGGGGCTGCCTTCTTAGCGGGGGGGGCGGGCGGGGCCTTGGCCTTGCCTTTCCCCTTCTTTCGGGCCACCGTTGCCCATGTCTCCTCTTGTTGGCCCGAGGGGCCAGGTCTTTCCTCGGGGGCTGCCGGGGCAGTCGAGGTCGCCGGGGCAGGTGCCTTGGCGGACTTCCGCTTCTTGGGCCGGCCGTCACCCAGCCTCGCCCTTTCGGGTATGGGGGTAGACGCGGCCGGTCCCGCGGACCTCCTTTTGTCCGCCGCCAATGGGGGGCGGACGATGGGTTCCGGCGGTAGGCGTCTGTCCATCTCCCCAAGGCGGACGTTGATCATCTCGCCTAGGGAGACGAACAGATCCTCCCTCAAGTCGGCAATGGCCTCCGCTATGGCATCCCCCATGTCCTTCGCGCTGAACTGCAGCGTCGGGGGGACCGGGGGGGCCGGGCTTTCACAAACCAGCTCTGAGGCCGGTGGGGCCGTGGCCTGCCGCTTCTTATTGGCGATGCGGAGCCGCCTCATCTCCTCTTGACGGACAGCAGCCTGATCCCGCATACGCCACATGTCTTGTTTGAGGGCGCGGACTTCCTCACTCTCAGTCTTGGTGACCTCGATTCCGTCCATCGCCCTCAGGATAGTGCGGCAGGCCCGGTTAATCTGGCCCCACACTTCCCCCTTTAGATTGCCCGATTTTCGGGCCCCCTCGATGATAATGCCCGCCGCCTTGCGGGTCGCTCCGATCGGGTCGACATCGACCGGCAGGTCGAGGATGTCTGCCGGCTTCTTGTTTCCCCTACGGGAGCCGCTGGCGGGGAGCGTGGCGTCCCACTGGTGTAGGAGGGCATACTCCTCCTCGAGATCATCCTCGTACTCCTCGGCCGGTTCGGGCTCGTCGTCCCTCACCGCTAAGGCGGTGGTAACGTCGGCGTCGTCCTCGGAGTCAGAGGGCCAGGCACCAGCCTCTTTGAGATTGGCCTTCGCCGTCGCATAGCTGGCCTCCGCTTCCTCGAATAAGTCCTTGGGACTGGTCCTCTTTTTCTCCCTCGATGATGAAGCGGAGGCAACATGCAGGTCGCTGGGTCCCGCCCTTGTTGCCGCCGCGCCCGCGTAGGATTTCTGGGGCATACCCCTGCGTGCTGTGTTGATCTTTGGCCCGTAATCGGGCCTTGGATCATCCTCATGGACCCCGTGTCCCCTTTTTTGGGGCATAGGGGGTCTCAATTCCTGGATGAATTTGACCGTAGCGTTATAGTCATCTCCCTCATGCTCAGAAGGGGAGGCGTAATACGGACACCTCCTCCGGGACATACTTCTCCCCCTCCTGGATGTAGACGCTACCGCCCAGTCCGCTTCTTTGTCGAATCGAATCGACATCGACGTCTGCTCCTTAGTGCCTGCTCGTGTTTGTCTTTTTTCCACGGCAGGCATCTCCATCTCCATACTCCTTTCTACTTCCTCCTCGTCCTTCCTCTCATCACCTCTACCTTTGGCTTTCGCCTTGCCTTTCATAATATTGATTTTCCGCTTTGTTCGCTTTGATAGCTCCGCTGCACAGTTCTCTTTAGCCGTACCCAGTTCTGCCACTCCGTTACGGTGGTCAGAACTGGGCCGTTTCCGGGGGACGCGACGTGGACGCAAGAACTGTGGGGGGTCCCCCCCCAAACCTAACCTAACCTAACCTAACCTAACCTAACCTAACCTAACCTACCTACCTACCTACCTACCTACCTACCTACCTACCTACCTACCTACCTACCTACCTACCTACCTACCTACCTACCTACCTACCTACCTACCTACCTACCTACCTACCTACCTACCTACCTACCTACCTACCTACCTACCTACCTACCTACCTACCTACCTACCTACCTACCTACCTACCTACCTACCTACCTACCTACCTACCTACCTACCTACCTACCTACCTACCTACCTACCTACCTACCTACCTACCTACCTACCTACCTACCTACCTACCTACCTACCTACCTACCTACCTACCTACCTACCTACCTACCTACCTACCTACCTACCTACCTACCTACCTACCTACCTACCTACCTACCTACCTACCTACCTACCTACCTACCTACCTACCTACCTACCTACCTACCTACCTACCTACCTACCTACCTACCTACCTACCTACCTACCTACCTACCTACCTACCTACCTACCTACCTACCTACCTACCTACCTACCTACCTACCTACCTACCTACCTACCTACCTACCTACCTACCTACCTACCTACCTACCTACCTACCTACCTACCTACCTACCTACCTACCTACCTACCTACCTACCTACCTACCTACCTACCTACCTACCTACCTACCTACCTACCTACCTACCTACCTACCTACCTACCTACCTACCTACCTACCTACCTACCTACCTACCTACCTACCTACCTACCTACCTACCTACCTACCTACCTACCTACCTACCTACCTACCTACCTACCTACCTACCTACCTACCTACCTACCTACCTACCTACCTACCTACCTACCTACCTACCTACCTACCTACCTACCTACCTACCTACCTACCTACCTACCTACCTACCTACCTACCTACCTACCTACCTACCTACCTACCTACCTACCTACCTACCTACCTACCTACCTACCTACCTACCTACCTACCTACCTACCTACCTACCTACCTACCTACCTACCTACCTACCTACCTACCTACCTACCTACCTACCTACCTACCTACCTACCTACCTACCTACCTACCTACCTACCTACCTACCTACCTACCTACCTACCTACCTACCTACCTACCTACCTACCTACCTACCTACCTACCTACCTACCTACCTACCTACCTACCTACCTACCTACCTACCTACCTACCTACCTACCTACCTACCTACCTACCTACCTACCTACCTACCTACCTACCTACCTACCTACCTACCTACCTACCTACCTACCTACCTACCTACCTACCTACCTACCTACCTACCTACCTACCTACCTACCTACCTACCTACCTACCTACCTACCTACCTACCTACCTACCTACCTACCTACCTACCTACCTACCTACCTACCTACCTACCTACCTACCTACCTACCTACCTACCTACCTACCTACCTACCTACCTACCTACCTACCTACCTACCTACCTACCTACCTACCTACCTACCTACCTACCTACCTACCTACCTACCTACCTACCTACCTACCTACCTACCTACCTACCTACCTACCTACCTACCTACCTACCTACCTACCTACCTACCTACCTACCTACCTACCTACCTACCTACCTACCTACCTACCTACCTACCTACCTACCTACCTACCTACCTACCTACCTACCTACCTACCTACCTACCTACCTACCTACCTACCTACCTACCTACCTACCTACCTACCTACCTACCTACCTACCTACCTACCTACCTACCTACCTACCTACCTACCTACCTACCTACCTACCTACCTACCTACCTACCTACCTACCTACCTACCTACCTACCTACCTACCTACCTACCTACCTACCTACCTACCTACCTACCTACCTACATACATACATACATACATAGGCGATGCGGACGAGCTTCAGGTCCTTTTCCAGCTGCTCAAGGCGGACATGCATCTTCATGTTTTCCTCCCTGAGCATTCGGATTTTTTCGCATTCAGGCCTGTCAGCGTCGACTGCTGCTGAGGTCAGGTTGGTCATTGTTTTTTACAGCCCAGCTGCCCCTTTCCTCTTGGAGCGGAGCTCCGGGAAGTCCTCCTTCCCTTTTTTGTGGAAGAATGAGGCGGCGGAGATTTCCAGCTCTGGGAGCGAGGGCGAGGGCTTCGTTCTTGCCGAGGTTGCACCCGCGTAAATGCTCAGCGGTTTACCCCGACGGAAGGTGCGGAAATTTGGCACGCTCTTGGGCCTCGAATCTTCCTCCTCTTCTTCCTCATTTTCGTTGTGCCCCCTCTTTTGGGGCAGCGAAGTCGTCACAGCCACCAGTTGCACGTCATCCTCCGAGTCCGAGACGGGCTTGGACTCATCGGCCCAATTAAAGTATTTGGACGTCACCCGCCCGTCTCTGCCTGTCCGTGTTTGTACTCTTGCCACGGCAGGCATCTCCATTTCCTCCTCCTCTTCCGCCCTCCTTTCCTCACCTTTATACATATTTACAACACTCTTATTAACATTCATCATTCTTTGCTTTGTAAGTTCCTCGATGCACAGTTCTCTTTGGCCGTACCTAGTTCTGCCACTTCGTTACGGTGGTCAGAACTAGAACGTTTCCAGGGGACGCGACGTGGACGCAAGAACTGACCCCCCCTACCTACCTACCTACCTACCAAACGTAACTTCCATCTATTTAGTTTACTGTTCGGTTCTTTAATCGAATTTATCCAAGCTAGTGGTCTATGGTCTGTATATAGTGAATTTCTTGCCGTACAAATAAGGTCGAAAATACTTGGTGGCCCAAATGATGGCTAAAAGTTCTTCTTTGATCGTACTGTATCGAGTTTCAGCATCGTTTAGAGTACGACTCGCATATGCTATGGGTTAGTCACTGCCGACGGGACCTGGAGAAAGGACAGCGCCTAGTGCATACAATGGTTTTGAAAAATCGGGGAACTGTAAAACGGGGGCGTTAGTTAAAAGCTCTTTACACTTTTCGAACGCGTCTATGTATTCCTGTTTAGTAACATCTATCTTATACTTCTTTTTTAAACACGATGTAAATGGCTGTGTTAATTTTGCAAAGTCTTTGATAAATTTGCGGTAATATCCTACTAAACCGAGAAAACTCTTGATATCTGTAGTTGTTCGTTGTAGTGGGAAATTCAAAACTGCACGTATTTTATCACTATTAGGCATAAGGCCATTTTTGGTGATAGTGTGACCTAGATAAAGGATATCTTCTTTAAAAATAATGTAACTTTTAAATTCATGTCCCTAAGACGATTAAAAATTATACGGAGTTTGTCGACGTGTTCTTGGAGACTTGAAGAGTATACAATTATATCATCATTATATATGCATTTACATATACATAATTATGATGGTATACTAAGCAGTGTATACCCTGAAGGCCTCGCAGTACATTATCCATAACACGTTGAAACGTCGCGGGTGCCGTTTTTAGGCCGAACGGCATCCTTTTAAACTCATAATGTCCTGATTGAGTTGTGAACGTGGTTTCCGATCTATCTGTTTCATTGACCTCTATTTGATGCAATCCACTTGCAAGGTCAAGTGTACTAAATATTGGGATTTGCCCAGTTTATCGAAAAGGTCTGTAATATTAGGCAAGGGATATTCATCATCGACTGTAATTTCATTAAGACGCCTATAGTCGATTACCATTCTAAATTTCTTTTCACCGGTCGCATAAATTTTTATTGGAACTATGTGTGCGGGTGCACTCCAAGGTGAGTGCAAATTTTGTATGACGTTATCGTCCAAAAGTTTATCTACTTGATTCTGCATCTCTAAATCATCAAATGATTTATAAAATATTATGGTAGCCTTGTTTTCAGAAACGTTTTGGATCACTGTTTCTGCATAGAAATCGCTACATTTCACAAGAGCAGTAGGCATACGTACATCTTCTTTAAATTGCATATTGTAAGTTTGTTGGAATTCTCACTCGCGTCTCAGATCTGGGCATGCCACTTATCTCATAAGGAGGGTTATAAATGATTGGAATAGTTGCAGGGGCGCACTCCACTCCTTTTGCGAGACTGTAATGCTCGCAAAGGAGGCGGCGGAAAGGGACAGGGAGGAAACAACCACCCTGGCCATCCGCCGCAAGAGAACCGGGCGCCGGAGTGTGACATTTTTACGCCACCTTCCCCCCACTTGAACCCAAGGGCGGCAGACTCGGGGGAGTCCGCCGCCCAGCACAATCGGGCTCGGGTAGTAGTGCGTGTGTTCCCGCACGCTAATTAAGGCGAGGTGGTGAGGACGAGAGCTCCGGTCCTCACTGCCGCAGACGTCTTCGTCGTCAACGAGACGTGGCCTCCACCAGGCCGTCGCTGCTGGGTACGCGGACGAATGCCTCGGCGCCCCCGTATACCCAGCCAGCAGCGACAGATAGGAACACTGTGGGGTTTTAGTCAGTAGGAGCCTGACATAACCCGGCCGCTCCCCCCGGAGCCGCCGGGTATCCAACAGAGGATTTCCCCACTTAAAAAAAAAAATAAAAAATAAAAAATAATTCGTTGGCTTTAGCAGGACTAATAAAGGAACGACTGCTGCCAGTGTCGATCAAAAACTTTGAATTGATTTGAAGGATCTCAATATGGGGTAATTTTAGAATGCTGTCGCAATAATTTATGTTAATTATTTCACTATGCTGTCCGAGGCTGTTTCCTGGAAATTTTCAGGACTTTAATTTCATGCTGCGTGGAGTCACTCTGATTGTAATATTCTAGATAATTACAATCAGTAGATGGTTGTTCTACATACTCGTTATATTGTTCATTAGTATTATGGTCATAGTAATAATCATAGTTATTATCTGAGATATATTTTTGACAAGAGGGTGGTTCTTTGATATAGGTAGTATAAATCGTTTGCAATCATGTTTTGCCTAACAGGGGCTGTGCGCATTGACACGTCAGAATCTTCAAGTCTAGGAGCTTGTTGTTGATTAAGGGTTGTTTGGGGTTGGTTCTGAATACCGAACTTAAAACCTTGTTGTTCAGGGATACCAAACTTATATCCGTTGTGTTGAAACGGTGCGCGAGCTTGTTGGAAAGGCACGCGGGGTTGTTGGAAAGGTAGTTGATTGAAAATTCGTTGAGGCTGATTTGGGCTTACTCCAAATCTGTAACCTTGAGGAGGTATAAATTTATTTGATGGCACAAAATTTGGTTTAAAACCTGTATGTTGTGGGTTTCCAAATTTATTTATACCTTGGGCTACGGTTGTAATATTGATGGTTGCGCTGAATTTTGTTTAGTTAATTTATTTTTTGCATTATATTGGAATTGAAAGATAACTTCTTCAGTCACAATGCTTAAGGCATCTTCAAGATTGGTGCAAGATTTCAACCGTACAATACGAATAAGATCTTCAGGTAAGTTAAACAGAAATACGTTCATAGCTGTGTCGTTGTAAATAATTAATTTCGCCGCTTTGATTCCTTCATCGGTAAGCCTATTTACTTTCGCAACTAAGGAACTTTTAGTGTTCTGAATTCTATGACAAAATTGAATATACGTTTCCCCTTGTATCATTTTCATAGACTCGAGTTCAATCGCTATACATTCCTCCAATCGAGGGTCGCCGAAATGTTGCGTAAGGATTTCCTTCAAACTATCCCATGATGTTATATTTGGGTGGTCAGTAATAAGTGACGCTGCTCTACCAATAAGTCGGCTGCTTAGGGCATGAAATAAATACAATTCCTGTACTACATTTCCAGCAATCCTAGATCCGCTATGTACATAATCACATTTAGATACAAATAGGTTTAATAAGTTCTCATCGCCATCATATTTAGGGACAAGCGCTAAGATTTCTTTCGGTCTACTTGTCGTATTCCTTCCATCTTACTTAAATAAATTTACGTTTTAACTGCTTTTTACTAATTACATACTGACTTATTCTAAAGTTTCGAGTCCCAGGGCTCGGTCATGCTACATCAGCAAAACGATCCGCCGGATGGCGCGACGTGGCGTCAGGCCGCGTGGGTGCATTGATAAGCACCTGGTGCGAATAACGATTCTAATAAAGTCATCGGATGTTTTCAACGGTTACTTATGGTGCTAAAAAGACTTGGCGATGTTGATAACATATCTCCTCCCTCCGTAAGTTCGAGGATTAAGGATTATCTCGAATATTCCATAAGTTACATAATTTTATAATTCTACGTTTACATGCTAACAATATTATTATTACTAAAATGTAAAAAACTACATGTCCTATGTTAACACTGTTGTTATCTAAAACACTTGGATAATTATCGCTAACTTCACTTTCACTTTTCTGTAGTAAGTAGTTGAGGAACTGAATGTCGTCGAGATCAATTCCATTGAGGTTGACAGGTTTTCTCTAGGTCTATCCACTTCAAATCTAACTCAACACATACCTATGAATACAAACAATGATCAAAATATTTTTAAGAGTTTTTCTAACTAAAATGAAATGAAAAATATAAGACTACATAAAAGTCAATCGAATTATTACGATAATATAATGTAGTTACAATTAGTGTTATTTTTGGAGTCGGTGTCAGCCAACGGAGGCTTGTAACTACATACATAGTTATAGGTGAGATGTGCTTGTGTCGCACGCTCGACTTTACCAGGCGAGAGGCGAGAGCGGGACCGCGGAAGTCATCATCATCATCAGCCTATCTCCGTCCACTGCTGGACATAGGCCTCACCTATGGCACGCCACTGAGCTCGATCTTCAGATCTTTGTTTCCAACCGCTGCCAGCCAGTTTGCGTATATCATCGCTCCATCTAGCTGGAGGGCGCCCTACACTACGTTTACCGAGCCGTGGTCTCCACTCTAGAACACGTCTACCCCAACGGTTATCGGTTCTACGGCAGATGTGACCAGCCCACTGCCACTTCAGCTTGCTAATCCTTTGAGCTATGTCGATAACTTTGGTTCTCTGACGGATGACTTCATTCCGGATTCGATCCTTCAGAGAGACTCCGAGCATAGCTCTCTCCATAGCTCGCTGAGCGTCTTTAAATTGGTGAACTAGTCGCACCGTCAGTGTCCACGTCTCGGCTCCGTAAGTCATAACAGGTAGGACGCACTCGTTAAAGACTTTCGTCTTTAGACATTGGGGTATGGGCGATGAAAAGACTCGACGAAGTTTTCCAAATGCTGCCCACCCTAGCTGTACTCTTCTGCGAGCTTCCTTCTCGAAGTTGTGTCTACCCAATTGCAAGATTTGCCCAAGGTAGACGTATTCGTGAACAACTTCGAGAGGAACTCCGTCAAGGGCAACCGGTTCCGGAATGACATGTTCGTTGAACATGATCTTGGTTTTATCCAAGTTCATCCGGAGACCGATGCGTGCAGAAGAATCAGCCAGGGTAGTCAGCATGAATTGGAGATCTTGCACGGTTTCAGCCATGATGACGATATCATCCGCAAATCTAAGGTGTGAGAGGTACTCGCCGTTAATATTTATGCCCCGTCCTTTCCAATTTAGGGACTTGAACATATCCTCCAGAGTGTTAGTGAATAATTTGGGGGAAATAACGTCCCCTTGTCTCACTCCTCTATGTAAGGGGATATGTTCAGTCTGCTGATTTTGTACTTGGACGGTCATAGTCGAGACCGTCCGTAGGGATGTAAGGGAGCACAATGTCATCTTAGTGCTCCCAGCCAACCTCACCTGCCCGCGGTGCATCCTGCCGACAAGCGAACGAGGCTCTGGCGACCGACCAATGGCGGTATAACCATTCTCAACAACGTAGCTAAATGGCACAGGCCGATGACGGGCAGCAGCGTCACCGGTGCGAGAGCTACGTTTCTGCGATCACCCAACCCGCCTGCCCAGCGTGTGGTGATTACGGGCATAAACCACTATTGACAGCACACCACGGACCGCGGAAGTATTCTCGTATTATTATTACATTCATTACCTGAGCTTTGCTCGGTATTTTTTTTTTTGGTAAATTATGTATGAGTTAATTATTGGCTTAGTGTTGCTTAACAATCTACTGGAGTAGCTTTAATGTTGTTGTGTCGTTAAAACAGTTAATGTCAGGAAGTCATTTTTTTCAGGTTATGTTTAAGTTGATTATTTATCGATAAAGTTGATCATTAAAAACACGGATAAAACGAAATTTTCTGAAAATGAATCCTAGCTAGGTCGATTTAACGCCCCCGAAACCCCCTGCATACTAATTTTCATGAAAATTTTTGGAGCCGTTTCCGAGATCCTAATTATATATATAATAGGTTGGGGAAAAAGTTCCTTCGCATTTTTTAAGAAAATTCAAAACATTTTTAATATAGTTTATTTACATTTAACTAAAGTATGTAGGTACCATTTTGTTCGATAACTTTTTGCCATCTTGTAGGTAGGGACATGATCCCATTGCTATAGAAATTTTGGGACTTCTGATCAAAATACTGCGACAAGTGGTTTTGACAGTCCTCTCGTGATGTTAACTTGACACTGCCTAAAGAATTCTGAAGAGACCGAAACAGGTGGAAATCTGAAGGTGCAAGGTCAGGACTATACGGCGGATGCATTAATACCTCCCAGCCAAACTCTCTTAATTTTTGCTGAGTGGCTAAATATGTGTGAGGTCTAGCGTTATCATGATGAAAAACCACAGCCCTACTGTTGATTAATTCCGGCCGCTTTCTCTCAACTTCTTGCTTTAATCTCATCAGTTGTTCGCAGTAGAGTTCATAATCGATGGTCCTGCCTGTGGTAACAGCTAATAATGAATAATGCCCTTCCAATCCCACCACACACACAGCATCACCTTGTTGCGAGTTAACCCGGGTTTCGCCACAGTCTGTGAAGCCTGACCGGCCTTTGACCATGACCTTTTTCGCACGTTCTTGTCGTACGTGATCCACTTTTCATCACCAGTTATCAGCTTCTTCAAAAATGGTTCGGTTTCATGACGTCGTAATAAAGAATCACAACTGTTTTGTGGTCAATTCCCAGTTCTTCAGCTACGTCGTAACTACTGATATGCCGATCTTGCTCCACTTTCTCAAAAATGGCATCCATTTTATCCGTAATGGGGCGACCAGAGCGACGTGCATCTTTGACATCAAAATTTTCGGATTGAAAACGCTTAAACCAAATTTGTGCTACTCTCACAGACACTGCACTAGGTCCATAAACATCGCAAATTTTTTCCGCGGCTTGCGTTGCATTTTTACCTTTTTTGTAGTAAAATTTTAAAATGAATCGAATTTCTTCATTAGATTCACTCATCTTGGCGGTACGAAAAACAAATGCAAATCACACATTTTCCTAATTTGAATTTGGAATTATGTTCTTTAAAATTTAAACTTTCAATGATACCAAAACCAGCCAGATACAAATAGTATAGCCAAAGAGATTTTATTACATTTCGTTCATACATACTATAATGCGAAAAGACTTTTTCCCCAACCTAATTATATTGTGTTTCCTTGGCTGACACCGACTCCAACAATAGCAATAACTGTAACTACATTATATTATCGTAATAATTTGATTGACTTTTAAGTAGTCTTAAATTTTATATTTCATTTTACTTAGGAAATCTCTTAAAAATATTTTGATCATTGTTTGTTATTCATAGGTATTACTTAAGGTGTATTATGTATGCCTATACATATTAAGGATTTTCACATACTTATGCTAATTTTAGACTTATATGGTTTTCTCATGGGTGCCATAGTCAGGACCTGGAACTGGACCACACGGGAAGCACCAGCTTTCAAATAATAAAAGTATCTTTAAATTCGCTTCGCCCAGTCCAAAGTTATGAGTTAAAAAACATAAAAAAAAAAAAAATACAGACTACATATACAAATACAGAATTGATAACCTCCTCCTTTTTTGAAGTCGGTTATAAAGAAGATTAGATGTGTGTGGTGTGTTACCATGACCTCTGAGGTCAAGTTCTAAAGAAGTTTCACATGTTCCCAATTGAATCAAAGAGGAGAATTACTACATTAGTTGATTTAATTTCAAGTAATTCCCTATTATCCTAAATTCTTGCATGTATTTAGTAAAAGTTATTAGTTCTATTAGAATTTACTTTACACAAGTATTCATTTTAATTGCCTCAAAGGAAGGATAGTCATTCTCTATTAATATATATTATTAGAATTTGACTATGTGTGTTTCAATTACCCACGACGGTAAAAATCTCATCGAAAAAGAATAAAATAACTCTAAACCCCCGACTTGACCCAATTATTATGTGCCAAAATATTATAATAGACGTAGTAAAAAATACTTTCTAAAAAACGAGTTGATATCTCGAGAAATCGGTAATAGATATACTTAAGTACCTAAACAATGAATATCGATGTTTACAGTTTTTTCCTAACGTGTCTGTTTCTCGAAGATATACTTAAATGTAGCGATAATAATTTTACCATAATACATAACCGAGGAATATCCGTCGCGGGCTGCCATTAACCCGGCTAAAGTTTTTCTAGTGACTTGGATACAATTATTGAAGAATTGTAGATGTTTAACGACGATAAAGTATACTTATGAGTATGATTAAATTTTTGTTGAAATTTCATATAGGAAAGGCAAAAATTATTATCGCTACATTTAAGTATATCTTCGAGAAACAGACACGTTAGGAAAAAACTGTAAACATCGATATTCATTGTTTAGGTACTTAAGTATATCTATTACCGATTTCTCGAGATATCAACTCTTTTTTTAGAAAGTATTTTTTACTACGTCTATTATAATATTTTGGCACATAATAATTGGGTTAAGTCGGGGGTTTTGAGTTATTTTATTCTTTTTCGATGAGATTTTTACCGTCGTGGGTTTTTTCAAAATTTTTAATTTTGCTTAATTTTATTTCATGCTTTTTAGAGAGCATATACGAATTATAATCTACATAATGTGTAGGTAAGATACAATACAATAAGTGTGATTCATCCGACCACATAATATTAAGTTCCTTATTAAATATTATACAGTTGCTTTCTGTTGGTTTTTGTTCAGAATTGGAGTCAATACTCTTGAAACTATAATATTTGTGTTTGAACTCTGAATTCAATGATGACATAAACTGGGAGAACCTCCACGCGGTGAAGGCGGAAACAGTTCCTAATACTGGCTAAAACTCCCTAAACCACTATGAATGTCGATAGTGAGTTAATATCATAAGACTTATCTTAGACCATGCACCAATCAACTATGAACCGATTGTTGAAAACCGCATTGAAATCGGACAATTCGTTTTAATATTATTGCAATATTATTTTGCACTAATATTGTAGCGCCCTCTAGTGAGTTACAGACGTAATTTTTATTATTTGGGAACATGCATTAAACTACCACGTACACATTGCTGAATGTTCCGTGGCATTTCTAAAACTTTGTTTATTTATAATTAAAATATAAAAATAATCTTTATTATACTTTTTATATATAATTATTTTATTCATGAAGAAGAGAAGCTAAGCGCATAATAAAAAAAGCCCTCCCTGGAACCAACAGCGGCCGCATTGAGGAAGGGACGGGGCGCCCGTGCGCTTTTACACTTAACTAATGTCAGATTAAACATTATTCGATTCTGTATTTCCGAAGCTAGAAAATATAGAAATAAATAAAAAAATGTACGTATTTGTCATCTCGTTTAGCCATTTTACTCGTTTTATTTTTGCTTCATGATCACATCGGACTATGCTCTACGGATAAGTCGAGGTAAATCTTTGCTTTAATTACCAATAGAATTCTTTTCACACTTCCATCAGATCTTTTTTTCGTACGTAAATACATACATTGCCATAAACTGCTAAAATCATAATTCTTTTGATGGGCTGTAGTCGGGTAAAGATACAAATTTCGGTTACGTTATGATTTTTATTTCTATTTTTTTACACACACACAAACATAGTCATTAGAAGATTAATGTGGATTTACATGGGATTGATAGTCATATATCAGCAATCGTATTCAATATAAGTCCAAGAGTCGGCGAAAAGCGAACAGGACCATGCGGAGCTTTCGGAACTTCACCTTGTCCACAACGCGAGGGGCAGACGGGCGCTGGCGGGCGCGGGGGAGCGGGCGTGGAGGGTACTTTACTTTGACACCTACCATCAGGCTTTTTATGAGGGCCAGGAGACGAAAGCTCCGTTTGAGGCTTACTCGAAGGACAGCGGGAGGTTATGGTCTCCCTGGGAGGGCAAGAAGGTCGAGGTGAGACCGCCGGCGAGGGGCTACAGGGGGAAGACGGAAGCGGGCACGGTCTCGGGGCGGCAGCTGACTTCCCCGCCTCCTTCGAGGATGGGAACTCTTGAGTTTTTCGACACCCAGCGAATTTCTTCTGGATATTTTTTATAGAAAGCCATGAATCTGAACCATGTCGTGCGGCCGAATCTAGACAGCGGTTTCTATCAACTTGCGACACATCCGCCGCACCCTTAGGTCGGCAGGCTGCAGGGGAGCGGGCGGGGGCGCACGGCGAGCTCGCAGCGCCCTCCAGCGACACGCGGACGCGCACGCGCGAGACGCCCGCCGGCACTCGCAGCTCGAGGCCACCGCCCGCCGCCGACGTGGGGCCCGCGCCACCGGCGCAACTCGGATCGGACGCCACGCGCCCTCGACCGGCCTCCCCGAACTGGGATCTCTCACGAACGACCTCGGCCAATCCATCCGCGGGCTTCGAACGCGGGACCGGATCCGAGGCGACGGTCCGAATCGCAGCAGACGTGTGCAGACACCTCTCGCCGCAGCCGGGCTTCGGGTTGCGACCGCGCAGTCTCTCGGCCGCGGTCGGGGGGCGGCAGCGCGCCGGCGCCGACGCCGGTCGCGGGGGGCTCGCGCACCATCCGGTGTCACCGGCGCACCGCGAACCGCCGCCGGCCGGTAACTTTTTTTCAACTTTCGGCTCCTTCCTCGGTCCTCGACTCGGCATGAGACCGCTTATTAAGCGCGAAGCGATACCCTTCGCCGAGAGAGGTGGCGAGGCGGGGCGGGGCTCGGGTTCCGAGCGGGGAGCGGTGCGGTCGATCTCGATCATGACGCGCGGGCGATGCGCGCACGGATCGAGCGACGGCTCGGTGCGGATGCGGCAGTGGTCGTCGGGCGCGAGGCGCACGCAGCGCGGCGCGGGCGGCGTGCGGCCGGGCCCGCAGCGCCCGCACTCGGGCTCGCCGCGCGGCACCGCGTACTGCCGGCCGTCGGTGGCCGGCGCGCACTCGCGCTCGTCGCCCAGCCGGTAGGGGGCCGGAGGAGGCGACGCTCGGCGGGTACAAGCGTGGGCTCGATCGGCCACCTCCTGCTCGTAGTCGGCGCGACGCGCCCGTTTTGCGAGAGTGAGTCGCCGCGCTACGAAGTCTTGTTCTACGCAGCAGTCGCCCCGCGTCGGACTCTGTCGAAACGAATGAATTTTCCGCTCAGTGCTTATTTGTAAAAATTATAATCTTCTCCTTATGTGTATTAAACGAGTTTGACTTGTGTTTTATTTTTATTTACGTCTCGTTTTTGATGACCTACCTGTGCTTCGGATCGAGGGGAGGCGCAGGTGGTGCAGGTGGTGCAGGTGGCGCAGGTGGCGCAGGTGGCGCTGGTGGGGGAGGCGGCCGCGTGGTCACAGGTGAGCGGGCAGGCGGGCGCGAAGGGCGCGCAGGGCGGGCGGGCGCCGGCGGGCGGCGGGCAGCACACGACGCGGAGCGCGCGGGGGCCGGCGGGGGGCGGCGCGCGACACGTGGGGGCCGGCGCGGGCGCGCACGCGGGGCAGGGGGGCGGCGCGCGGGGGCCGGCGCACGAGCCTCCGGCCGGCCGCGCGCCGCTAGCCCACCTGACGGTCCTGACGCCGCCGACGCCGTTCCGAAGTGCGAGTCGAAGAGCCATGGCTGTGTGTGTGTAGCACGACGCTGATCCGCCGTGCGTTTGGCGCACACGTCGCGATGGTCGCGGCCGCGGGCCGGTCGCGACCATCGCGTCGCTGATCTAGTGTGCCGAGAGACGAAACGGGACGGCGGTGACTATTGAAACAATCTGGTGTCGTATGGCCCTCGATCATAATTTTTATAAGTAGCTTTTTCTTGTTATAGTAGTCATTGTTTATATCTATAGTTTAGTTAAAATAGGCAATTTTATTTTTATTAGCATTAATTGTATTCACATAGTATACATATACCAGCTTACCCAATTCCGCTGTTAAGCAGTAGTGCACTTGTATTACTGTGAAAGGTAAGGAGGCCGGTGAAATTACAGGCACATAAGACTCAACAACCTCACGTCTCAGGGACGACGACGCGTTGGCGATGCGCCTGGTACTGCAAATATGAAGGCGGTGACCACCATCATATGGACCGTCTGCTTATTTGTCGGCCAACGTGGTATAAAAAAAATACACAAATTTTGTTAAGTCAAATATTTTATATTATGTTCCTGCATTGTTTGCCGGTTTTTCTCAGTCGAAGGCTGACTTCAGTATCGGTGGTAAGCTTTGAGTGGTTAATATCTCTGTTAATAAGCGTGAGCCATTACTTACCACATAATCCAACCAAGCAATACTTTATGGCCATAGCTCACCGTAAAAAAATAAAATGACCTAGCGCGAGGCATTCCACTCGTAGTTTTATTTCAATTTTAATAGTTTACAAAACACCTACCTAAATACACCAAAACTCATCCCTAAAGGATTATTTATTTAAGTAAATGTTGCCAAGACATATGTTTACATTAATCATCATACTATACTATAGATAATATAATATTGCTGGCCGTACCTAGCCAAAGTATCGAAACAAACGATTTTCAATCACTACCATAACTTTTTCAACCGCATATTTTACAAATTACAAATATATAGGTACTCCCCTCGTGTTGCATAGAAAGAGCCACAGTGCCGCGATGACGTCGCGCTGCTCCAGTGCGAGATCAACGACGATCTGACGACTGCAAATCTATACTAACATTATAAAGAGGTAAAGTTTGTTACTACAAACTGTTCTAGGATTTCAATTACTACTCTAGGCCATGTTATAAACCTGGGATACATTGACCCCTCGGAAGCGCTGGTCCGGGTCTAAACCACGGGACGGTATCTATGTCCTGATCAATATTTTAACCTCCGTGATGGAATATAGAACTGACCACCTCTTACAATGCATACATCTCATCTGATGTTATATCTTTGAGGTTATAAGAATATCTACGTCAGTAATAGTAAACAAGTTGCAATTAATGCAGACGTCGAAGAGGGGGAGGCTCGCGATCAATAAAGCATCTGCTCCTGCGGCGTGGCGCGGCTACGCCAGACCTGTAAAAACGACAATATTAAAATATGGAACTAGTTACGTTCGGCGGGCGTGCCAAGGAGACGGTAAGGCGGCAACTGCTCATTGAGGTGGTAGTAGCTCCTCAAACATAAGAAAAGGTTGTCATTATGACTCACGTGTACAGCGTCCCCGGCGAGCACGAGCAGCGCTGGCGGGGAGACGCGAGGCAGCAGCGCAACCGGGACGGGCGCGCTCGCGTCCCCGCGCGGCGGCCGGCAGCGCGCCCCGCTCAGCGCCCGCCACACCAGCACGCGCTCCGACCACGCGCCCACCGGCCTGCGGGGACACCGAGCACGAGCTGGGTCACTACCGCTCCACGCACTCATAACACGTCCCCGCGTCCTCACACTTACCTGACCACGTACTCGTCGGAGACGGCCGGCTGCACGTAGTGTAGCGGGGCGCGGGCCGAGGGCACGTCGGCACCGCTCGGCGTCAGCTCGCGGAGCAGCCGCAGCGCCGGTAGGGACAGACACACGGCGCGGCCGTCGCTGGTGCTCGCCCACGCGCACCTCCCGCTAGGGGAGAGGGCATAATGTACTATTCATTGTACGTGCGCCGTAACCGAATCGCCCGGTCGTCCACATGTTCGTTTTCATAAGCCCGACCGAGTCGTACCTCTGGTGAGCGACGAGGCCGACGACCGGGGCGGGCAGCCAGCACTCGTGGTCGGGCGGCGTGCAGAGCGCGCGCACGGCGGCGTCGTCGGGCGCGGGCGCGGGCTCGCCGCGGGCAGGGCGGGCCGGGCGGGGGCGCGCGGCGCGGGCTCGCAGGTCGCCCCGCTCGAGGGCGCACAGCGGCGGCGGGCGCAGGGCTCCCAGCGCCCACGTGCCCAGCGCCCCGCCGCCTCCGGCCGCGCCCCATGCGCACACAGCCGTCTGCAAGGTATCGCTCCTCCGCTTCTGCTTAAAATGGTAGGTATAGCTAGTTTATTATATATATATAAAATTATTTGGGGTGAACTATAGTACTCTTTCTAAAGAGGCGTTACCGGGAGTGTGACGCGGTAGTAGGCCCGGTCGACGTCCTCGTCCTCCTCGGCCGCCGGGCCGGCCCACGCCGCTTCCAGCGCCACCTCCGCCACTAGCACGTGCCTAGAACATTCGACGGACACACTGGGGGATGATCTCCCTCGATCGCATCGTGAAGGAGATAGTGGCGGCGAGGCTCACGTGAGATGCTCGGCTTCCTCGTTGAAGATGCGCAGCAGCGGCGCCGTCACTCCGGTGTACTCCGACTCGGTCTCCTGGCCGATCGAAACGATATTGTCATCGAGCGCCATCGAGCGATTTCATTACAAGAAATCGAGGTAAAGTATCGATCGGAGACCTGAGTGGCGGAGTTGAGCCAGACGGTGGTGCAAGCGAGGCGCGGCGCCAGCAGGCGCAACTCGAGCGAGAGGTAGGCGACGCCCTCCGCGCCCGACCAGCACCCGGCCGCACCCGCACTGCAGCCCGCGCGGCTCACCACCGTGCCCCGACACTCGTCTGCAACACACGGCGACTCATCTGAGTCCTACTCGGTCACTTATCTACACTCCGGAGAGGAACGGAAGGATAAAAGACCGTCGAAATGCAGCACGAGCAGCTCCCAGCGGTCGGTGAGTGCCAGCGAGCCCGCCAGCAGCAGGCGCGCGCCGTCCGCCGCCCACTCGGCGCGGACCGCTGCACTCCACCCGCGCGCAGCCAGCCTCGAGCCCCAGCGCTCCGTCCACCCGCTCGTCTCCCGCGCCGGCTCCCACACCTGCGGCACGCGGACGACTACCACATTATAAGGGAGTCGACCACCAGCGACGAGGGAAACACGAGGCTCACCGAGAGCGACGCGTCGTCGGCGAGCAGCGCGAGACGTCGCGAGCTATCACACAGCGCGGCGTGCACCAGCGCGACGCCCCCGCCGCCATCGCCGGCGCTGGGCCGCAGCGACTCCTCCAGGTGCCACCCGGCGCACGCCGACACGTACTCGTCGCGCCAACATATACGGGCTGCAACGATATTCGGCAGCTAGTTGCTTTACCATAATACGAGAAAAGGTCACTACCTAACAATCTCATCTAACTTCATTTACAAATGGTCTCTGAAGGTATAACGTTCGAGATCATCGTTAGGACCTGAAATAATGTTATTGTCTATAAAATCTTCAATAGACTCCGTTTTGAGTACCCCCGTAGCGGTAGATCCCTATGGCATCTATAGCGGGAAGGCAGGTAAAACTGCGGGCTGAATCTAGTCGTTAAATAAATATAAGACTGCGACAAATACCATTATCGGCGTAGGCCAAGCAGTCCCTGAGCGCGGCGGCGGGCCGCGGCGCGAGGGCGGCGGCGGCGGCGGGCCCGCGGCGGCGCAGCAGCGCGCGCCACAGCGCCGGCTCGGCGGCGGCGCGGCGCCACGCGCGACACGCGGCGCCCGCGCGCGCCAGCTCGGCGCCGCGCAGCCACGCCAGCACCAGCCGCAGCGCCGTCGCACAGCGCCCGGTCTCGCTCTGCCACGGCGACCGTCTCGAGCTACTCGAGGACATCCCGCCGCTCCCTGTCGCTGCTCCCGGCCGATGCGGATCCTGCACCGCTGAACAGTCTCGTAAATTAATTATTTATCCTGGCACGACTGTGACGCTGTGTTTACGACTATTAGGCGAACAGTGAGATAGCTGCGCCCGCGTGCGTTCTATATTTATCGGTGCGAATGTCGTCACTCGCTTCTGTCCGCCGACGACGATGACACGGAACGAACGCCTCGTGCGTGCGAGAGAGAAGCTGGATGTATCGATAGCTCGGCCCGGAGCGCAGGAGGTTAAAAATTCGAAGAATCTGTATGGAATTCGATCGACAAGTTTGTATGATGCTGATGACAGAGTGGATTTTAACGACACTTAAAAATTAATCCTGAAGTAAAACAAAATATTTAAAATGTAAAACATTCGGTGCAAGGCGGTGTGCTATAAATACAGAGCTATGTCCAGGTATTTTGAGTTGACCGAAAGAGACAGTGGAAAATTATATAGAGTCTGGGCACTAGACCACACTTGGGTGTTCAACAAGCTATCTTACGTACTTAATTCGCAGTATCAAGAATTAACACGTTTTTTAACTTGTTGTCTATATTTCGTATTGCTATAAGCTATTTATTGCTTTAAACTTAGCGTTCAATCCTTTAATTTCGAATATATGGCTCACAAGGTATTATTTTAGACTTTTTAAGTGTTAGCTTTTGTTTTTTTGCTTTTTGGGAGATTAAAATTTTTCATAATTTTTTTTTGAGATTTAGATTTATTTTGAGTTATAGATGGCATGTGCTTGTGTCGCACGCGTGACTTCACCAGGCGAGAGGCGAGAGCGGGGCCGCGGCGGGAGGGGAACTGTTAAATGCGTTTAATTATCAAAGTATTCTCGTATTATTATTGCTAGGTATATTGTAGTGTTTCCTTGGCTGACACCGTCTCCAAAAATAACAATAATTCTAACTACATTATAATATCGTAATAATTTGATTGACTTTTAAGTGTCTAATAATGCAATTATTTTTTTCTTTTTAGTGCGTATTTCGTTTGTTTTGGAATAGTTTTCTTTTTGTGAAGTCGGTTTCTTTTTGTTAAAACTTTTGTTTATTTTTTGATTTTTAGTGAATCTGAAGTACACTAACATTTTTTTCGGAATATGGGTAGAGCTACTAAACGTGATTACTTATGGTGTATTATGTATGCCTACACATTTAAGGATTTTCCTAAATTTTCTCAGGATTCCATCATCAGCTCTTGTTGTAATGATAATGGAACCATCAGTGAAGTCTACCCTTTTATAAATGAATACATCATTTGTCGCTCACATACTTGACGCAAATTTAAGACTTATATGGTTTTCTCATAGATGCCATTGTCAGAACCAAATTGAAATGGGACCATTCGGGAAACACCAGCTTTCAAATAAAAAAAGAATCATCAAAATCGCTTCGCCCAGTCGAAAGTTATGAGGTAACAAACATAAAAAAAAAAAATTGTAGTGTCCAAACTCTTTGCATCTGTCTGTAGCAAAGATTAATTATTTTGGCGTTGTTAGGTTATTATTGACAATAACGTCATTACTCACTTATTGTCACTGACAGTTTCGATTTGTGCGATGTTCCGCTAACAAAAAAAAAAAAAATAAACAGATGATTTGTGAACCTCCTCCTTTTCTTTGAAGTCGGTTAAAAAAGGAGAAGGTTCTCAATTGGCCTGTATTTTTTATATTTTTTTTAAGTTTATACTTCCTTTGGCGCGATGGAGGAAAATGATACGAGTGAATTTTTACGATGCGCGCGCACACCGACACCTGAATTCTACATCGTAAAGTTAGTTCTAGGTGGCATGAAAATCGATAACTATGTTCAAGTTGTATATTCTAGTTTATACTTCTAAACCATATTGTGTAGGAGTAAGGTTCAGTTTTGATTGATATTATTTGAAGTACTTAACTCAATGTTAGATTTGAATTTAGAATCATATACAGAGATTCAAAGGAATGTCATGTCAATTCGATTATTATATGATGATAGATTTTTTTTTTAAATAATATAAACTAGTGCTTGACTGCGATCCCACATGATGGTAAGCAGTGATGCAATCTTAGATGTTGAGGCGCACTAGTTTATTAAGAGCCTATTCACTCTAGCCTTGAAGACACCCAAATTATAGTTGCTCGGGAAGACCGCAGCAGGCAAGTTATTCCAGTCCCTCGATGTACGCGGTATAAACGACGAGGCGAAACGCTTAGTCCGGACCGTAGGAGTTTCGACAACGTAGGGGTGGATACTCGCCGTACGACGGGATGTCCGATGGTGGAAAGGTGATGGCGGAATCAAGTCATGCAATTCACGCGCACACTCTCCGAAATGCAACCTGTAGAACACCGAAAGGCTGGCTACCCTACGCCTGTGCTCAAGGCTTTGCAGATTGGATTTAACCAAACCTGGATCACCAATTAGCCTTTTTGCACGCCTTTCCACCGAGTCCAAAGCTGCTAAATGGCATTTTGCAGCACCAGCCCATATATGGCTGCAGTACTCCACACACGATAGGACCTGAGCTTTGTATAACACTTGAAGCTGTCCCGGTGTGAAGTACCGCCGGACCTTTGCAAGAACGCCGAGGTTTTTGGCAGCTGTTTTGGCTTTGGACTCAATGAACCGCCCAAAGTTGAGGTCTGAGGAAACTTCAACTCCCAAGAGCTGAAGGCGGTTGGTGCATTCCAGGGATACATTCCGGAAAGCAGGAGCCAAGGTGAACGGGCTCCTTTTTGTGGTGAACAGACACGCCTGTGTTTTGGCAGCGTTGAATCCCACCAGATTGGCTTCGCCCCATTTGGAGACTGCCTGAAGTGAAATATTTGTACGCTCTACCATAGCCTCTCTTTCGGACTGGATTAGCTCCTTACTAGCCCGAGCACCCGGCAGATATCTCTCTACAACTGTGCTGTCATCTGCATACCCATAGACACCGGGCAGACCGTTCACTCAGGAAGTCTTTTACCCAGGCAATCAGACCAGGAGAAATGCCGAACGCTGGAAGCTTGCTGATAAGACTAGCGTGCCATACCCTGTCGAAGGCCTTCGAGACGTCCAAGGAAACGGCTATCGCTTCCCCATTCTTCTCGAGGGCCTCGCCCCACAAGTGGGTGGCGTACACTAGTAGGTCCCCAGTAGACCGATTGTGGCGAAATCCGTACTGTCGGTCACTGAGGAGATCGTTACCTTCCAGGTATGCCATGAGGCGCGAGTTCAATACACGCTCCATAATCTTGCAGAGTATGGAGGTTACCGTAATCGGCTGATAGTTCAAATCCGGAGCTTTGCGGTCACGAGCGTCCACCCAGGCGAGAAACGCCGAATGCTTACGCTTTTCAGCTTCAGCACAATCGGCGTTGAACCATGGGCGAGCTGAGCCACCGATGGATACGTCACTATAGGGGATGAAATACTCCATAGCTTGACGCACCACATCGGATATAGCATCCGCACAGCTCGACGGATTTTCCAAAGAGAAGCAGACCCGCTGTCAAGGATAAGACGCAAAGAAGTGTCGCATCTCATCCCAATCTGCTGATTTGTATCGCCACATTCGCCGTTCACTGCGTGAGTCGCAGTCAGGTGGGGAGAAGGACGATACAGACTTCACCAAACAATGATCTGAAGTTCCTATTGGCGAGGACACTGTTACAGTACATCTGTCCGGATCGGTGGTCAGCAGAAGGTCCAGACAATGGGCGGTATGACCAACTACATCAGGCACCCTGGTTGCTTGCTTAACCAACTGGGAAAGGCCCATCGCTATCGCAATGTTACGCGCTTCTCTCCCAGCATGGTCGGTCCTCTGGTATGGGAAGAGCCAGATTGATGAACGTCTGCCACGTTAAAGTCCCCCAGAGCGACGAGCTGCGCATCAGGGTGCCGATGCATAGCCGCATCGGCGGCATCACATAGGTGGTCAAACAGTCGAGTCGCCTCCTGATCACCGCTGTGCTATCGGTGGACACAGGCGTAGACAATTTTGTCCATACCAGTGTCCACCAATAGCCATAACGTCGAGAAATTAGGGTCTTCAAGGTGACGGAGACGTTGGCAACAGATGTCATTACGGACGTACACACAGACCCCGGCACGCTGCAGAAAGTGATGCTCCACTGAGTATCCCGGGTAGTTGAGGTACGCCACATCTGATGGACATCTAATCTGGGTCTCCGTCAAGAAAAGCAAGTGTGGCTTGTCAGTTTCTAGATGGTGGTGGACCGCAAAATTTAGTGTACTTCAGATTCACTAAAAATCTAAAAATAAACAAAAATTTTAACACAAAAAAACCGACTTCTCAAAAAGAAACTATTCCAAAACAAACTAATGCGCACTAAAAAGAAAAAAATAATTGCATTATTAGACACTTAAAAGTCAATCAAATTATTACGATATTATAATATAGTTAGAATTATTGTTATTTTTGGAGACGGTGTCATGTCAGCCAAGGAAACACTACGATATACCTAGCAATAATAATACGAGAATACTTTGATAATTAAACGCATTTAACAGTTCCCCTCCCGCCGCGGTCCCGCTCTCGCCTCTCGCCTGGTAAAGTCACGCGTGCGACACAAGCACATGTCATCTATAACTATGTATGTAGTTACAAGCCTACGTTGGCTGACACCGACTCCAAAAATTACAATAATTGTAACTACATTATATTATCGTAATAATTTGATTGACTTTTAAGTGTCTAATAATGCAATTATTTTTCTCTTTTTAGTGCGCATTAGTTTGTTTTGGAATAGTTTCTTTTTGTGAAGTCGGTTTTTTTTTGGTTAAAATTGTGTAGTCTTGTTATTTCTCTTTTTTTGTTTTGTTTTTGAATGTTACCTATATTAAGTATTTTGTTTCAACTGTCTGCCTATTACGGGTTCATGATATACAGTCCGCTGAAATAAAGACGGACAGACAGCGCAGCCCTCATAATAGTGTTCGAAACCCTAATAAGGACTAATTACGATTGTTATAAATTAGTATATTGTTACGCCTACTACTAATGTGATAGCAAAGTTACAGTAAAGAAACACTGATACAAATGAAATAAAATTTATTATACGAACTCTTTTACACGCTAGAATTATTACTTATTCTGTGCCTTTGTGCGAGAAATAAACTCGCTCCTCGTTCTTCTTTCTTATAATTGTATGTGTAATGGTTACTGATATTCATATCACTCTCTGGGACGTCCATAAACAATAATTAGGTACCCGTTAGTGTCAAGTCTGTCAAGAACACTCACAAAATGAAACGATTTCAAAAATAATTATAATGTTTTTACACCAACGCAGAGTGGTGCATTATGTTTAACGCGAAAAGAAGGAGAAGAAAAATTACGGTCATCGATAAATAGTAACTCTACAATGTTCGACCTCGTCTAAAGTATTCAGTACCGATCGTTCCACATATAGCGGCGGAGGCGGTGATCGGAGTGCATCGCTCGGAGAGTCATGGCGCACCTCGACCAGTTCCCGCTGTTCCGACTGGCGACGCTACTGGCGCGCCAGATGAGCTCGCCCATCGCGACCAGGATCAAGGTAGCGACACCGTCGTACATGGACGTGTACGTCGGTAGGTCGGACTCAGGGTGAGTGAGTGCGTGTGTGGTGCGGCAGGAGTACGCGCGCTCGCACCCGCGCTTCGGGCGCTCGGTGTGCATGCGCACGGCGCGGGCCTACCGCGGCGCCGAGCTGCGCTTCAAGCTGTGGTCGCTGCGCCTGCCGCAGCCGCGCCGCCTGCCGCCGCTGCCCGACACCGAGGCGCTCGCCGTCGGCGCAGACATACTCGGTTCGATACGCCGCATTCATATTTATTTAGTTGGGGAATAAACGGGCAGACGGTCCGCCGTTGGTAAGGGATCACCGCCCTCTATCGGCATATGCAATATACGGAGTATCGCCAATGCGCTGTGTAATTCCATCGGCCCTTATTTTTGGGCTCGGCGCTTTCCGGTTCGTGGTTCCCGTCGCCACCCGAAAATATTTATTTACCATCGGTATTTAGTTCTTCGAATTATGTGGCCTGTCAATTACTACATAAGCTTACTAATTCTACGAGCTACGGCCGTAGTTTTTAATTACCTCGGAATGTCCTCGTTTCGGAACCTACCGCGTAGAGCAATACCAAAATCGACCATAGCCCGTACCGGCGATCTTGAAATTATTATTATGTCCCGCCATTACTGATCATAGGAATTTATTCATTTATAGGTGAAGTAATCATCTTCACATTAGGTGCATTAATAATCGTGTTCGAAGTCAACCGGCAAGCCGCAATACAGGAGGACAAGGTAGGTACCGAGATACGAGTAATAGTGTTGAATGGTGAAACAAGTGTTTAGTTTGTGGTGTCATAATATCGTGTGCTGTGTGTTGTGTGGTGTGTGGTGTGTGGTCGCAGGTGGCGGAGCAGCAGGCGCAGTGGGACGCTGCGCTGGCGACGCTGCAGGAGATGCAGCGCGAGCTGGCGCGGCAGCAGGTCGACCTGGACCGCCTGCAGGCCGCGCTGCAGCGCCTCCGCTGACCTCATTGATACCTGCATAGTTTGTGATCCCCAAAGATAAAGTCCTTCTTATGTTACGTATCGAACTAAACATAATCAGTCCTTTCTTCTACTAATGAAGAAATGTGTTTGAGTGTTGTTCGTTTGATTTAGACCATTCACTCATAACATTTTTAACATGAGCTTCTTGCATGCGCACGCCACCGTTAGAATTCATGAAAGTCATATAAAATATTTTATTTTATTGTAATACAACAACATTTGAACAGTCACTTGAATATATGACTTTTGTGATGATCGTTGACATAAAATGCAGATTTGTTACTTCGATGTATTTTTCGGGCAGAGCATGGCCTTTGATAAATTTCTTATACATAATGTTAGTACATAACTACAATCGCTTTTATACGGCAAGGAACCGTTAACAAGTTAAAAAAAAACGCAATCAATTCTTCTTTCGTCTTGATGATATTTCCGGTAAAAAATATAAACAAATAATAATAACCAAACATCGAGAGAGCAATCGTCCAGGCTACGCTATGAAGGCTTCCACACAACTACGAGTTAGATAAATGAGAGCTATGTCGTTAATGTTTTCAGTCTTCACAAATTATTTATATATTAGAATTGATAATTAACTTTTCAGAAATAGTTTTGCAAAGACTTTATAATAGAACCGCTCCATTTTTCCCCCTAATGTAGATTCCTTCCTATTAGCTATTAAATTACTATAAAAATGTATATATTTATTCTTAAAACCAATTAGGAAATTCGGCCATTGTCATGGTCTTTTGTCTAAAATGTAAATTTTCAAAATTAATTTTAACACAAACTTTACAAATACCTCGCAAGTAAGCACATAATTAAAATGTATGTTGTTAACGTAATCATTATTGTATATTTGTGCCAATTGATGTATCGAAAATAAAACCAGCAGAATTAATTCTCATCTAGCATTGCTGCTACGAGAACAATTAAACACGGAAATTTTCCGCCCCCTTACGGTCATTAATTTTAATGCGAATAAAACTGGGCGTAACGCTGATTTTTGTTCGATCATTATTGTAAGTATCGATCGGACGCGGCGTGTGGTCCCCTAGCTCGCTTCTCCACTCGCTCCCGCACTGGCCCCGGCACTCGCCCCAGCACTCGCCCCAGCACTCGCCCCAGCACTCTCACCATGCTCACCGGCCCGGTCCCGGTGGTCGCCGTGGCGGCGCTGCTGGCCGCTGCTTCTTACGCCGACGCTCAGCATGACATACTACCCTATAAGTCTTCTGTTAGAAAAGGTACGTAAGCACGTTTCTTATAGGTGCATTTGGTGGCATTATAGAATACCAGTAGATACTACGCTTTCATACAAAACATACTTTGGAAAAAATTTACATCATCGCGTGAAATGAATTTCTGGATAAGTACTTTTTTTTATTCCAAAAGCAGGAATGAGAGTTATTAAAATTAGAACTTAGAAGGCTTATTACAAACAATCAATTAGATCTGTGCCCCCGTCATCATCTGACTGTCCTATGTAAATTTTTCTATGAATTAATAAATTCATTATTATTAACTACATTTTAACCAATACGAGATACTTATTCCACATTATCGTTTATCGATTTTAGAATCATGCTGGGAAATTTGGTAACAGTCATTTTAAATCTTAAAATATATAAAAGTGAATGTCCTCGGCAGGCTTGAAGTCGGCGACCATGAGGGAGCTCAGCCCAAACTACATTCCCGACAAACAGTGCTCCGGCCTGATAGAACAAGTGAGAACTTTCGAACTTTTTTTAATCAGAATAATCTTTAAGGAAAAAGGTTGTCTGTACCTATCGTACCTACTCGTACGCATTTTATCTTCTTTCTTGCGCATGTGCACCGAAGACTTAATCTTGGCTCGTAAGCCGGATCACATGTGAGTTTCGTAATGAGTGTAAACGGGACCCATGTCGCGCGTTGTGTTTGGCAGCTGTCATGTCCGCCGCTGGCGATGCAGGCGCTAGAGGTGGTGGTTCTGGACCGCGAGCAGTACGCGGAGGTGCACATCGACAACTCGCTGGCGTCGGCGCAAGTGTTCCGGCGACCCAACGAGGCCAGCGGGCTATGCGAGGGCGAGGCGCACGTTACTGTGAGCCTCTCGTGCGGCGGCTACCGGCGCATGCTCGGCGCGGGCGACCGCCGCCGCCGCCGACGTTCCCCACGCTCCCCACGCTCCCCACGCTATCCACGCTCCCCACGTGCTCCACGGGCAACTCGCGCACTACGCACTCCATTTAAGAAGATATCTCTACCACCTGTGCTTTGATGTGCATTCAAGTTTGTATCCAGTACCAACATGACCACCATACAGATTGCAGTAATATTTAGATGTTGCTCTACCTAAGGACGACTCATGCTATATCAGTCTTTTTAAAAATTAAAAAAGAATATATAAGATCAACTTCTTCATCTTCTATCATCTAAGTAGTTTTCCTAGTTTCGAGTTCTCAACGTATATAGGTAGTATGGGCGCGATATATCGCCGATAATGCTAGATATGTGTGGACCTGAAATTTATACCAGACCCCCGTTGATTAGAACCGGCTTACGATTTAATGTGAAAATCAGAACTATTATTTCACCTTTAATAAAACCTTTTTATGATGGTTTCTTGTGTTTTTTATCTTACGGTAAATGTATTTTTAAAGTGGATAATAATTAAATCAGAAATAAACAGCAGTTGTAAGTAAATTTTGGCGTGTCATAAGATGACACTGATCTTAACAATTTTGATAAACCCGGTCTGGTGACTAGTCAGCCTTAAATTGCAATATACACATTATATGGCTAAATATAATAATGTTAACTAATTAGTAGAGCGCTCGGCGCAGTGGCCAATCAGTAGTCCACGTCGGGCTCGCCAACGTGCTCGCTCCGTGCTTGCTCCGTGCTCGCTGCGTCTCTTCGAGCGCGACCCCGTGCCGCACCACACACTGATCCCACAACACAACATAATATTATAATAAATGGAATACAGCGCGTAACGTGGATTAGTATAATTTGTAATAGTGAAACAATGTTGTCTTTTATTTTACTGCTATAACTCTAAATACAACCTCAGAAAAAAGGGGCCATGCCAGCGTAATTGTCAATTGCAATGAAAAATGTAATAAAATATATTTATTTATATATGTCTTTACTGGTAATTATGATGGTCAGACAATAACGTCGGTTCGGAAGGTTGCTCTCACTTAGTAAACTCGGCAATTCCTCTTTTCAAAAGAAGATTTGTTCGCAAAGATGTGTCCTGCTGGAGTGAGTGGTACATCGAAACCTTGTCGTCATTAAAATAATCATTTATGTTGTAGAACCCTTCTGTACTAAACACAGTCGTCATTCTTTCCTTTAATTTTAGTAAAAACAAATCTGCTGATATTATTATAAAAGTGTGTGATAAGTCCTAAGATTGTAGTATTGATAGAGAGCATATAACTCTATTTGACATTAAGACTTAGTTTTTGATGTTCAGATACATACTTGCATAGACGGAAAGCAACTGTGAGGTATCGAGGGAAGGCCGAGAACTCAAATTTTAAATAGCTCGTAGTGCTCTTTTTTGGATAAAATAATATCCTTAAAAACTTAAATGAAATGAAATGAAATTTGAAATGAAATGAAATTTGAAATGAAATGAAATTTTATTGCCAGAAACAAGGTACATAAAGATGTCGATGATTAATTGAGAGCTACATGTTTCGCCTTCACTACTGTAGGCGTGCAAACACATATAACATTAATATTAATTCTAAGTCAGTTCAGTTATATAATTGTTTTGAATAAAATTTAATTAGAATAATACCGTTAAACCTCAGCGCGTCAAAATAAAATTAATAAAGAGAAAGGAAAAAAAAAGTAATAGTAATACCAGAAAGAAACCACCAGGTCAATTACTTATAAAATAAATTCATTGAGGCTATAGAAACACTTCTCACTTAACCATTTGTACAGTGTTGTTTTAAAGTTTGTTAATTTTAATTCTCTTATCTTAGGTAGCTTATTAAATATTTTTATACACATAATGTAGCAATTTTTTTTGGTATGACGTAGTTTTACAGATAGGTAACACAAGTCTGGTTGGGTCTCTTTTTCTTAGCATAGAGTTTTCATTGTCTCTATACTGATCGAACAAATGTGTATTCTCTTTAACGAAAACTCCGGCTTGAAAGATGTAAGAACAGGCGAGTGTGAGTAGATTTAGTCTTTTGAATAGTGGCTTGCACGATTCCAAAGGACCCACTCCACATATGGCACGGATACATTTTAATTGTACAATAAAAGTCTTGCAAACATTTATAGAGTTGCCCCAAAGCAACAGCCCATATCGAAGAAGTGACATTACATAACCATGACACGCAGTAAGTGCCGTTTTTATATCCGATAGCCGACGCAATCTCCTAAGAGCAAAGACAAAGCAGTTTAATACAAGTAGGTTTTAATAAATACTAGTTGTGTTCCTTAAGGATACAATCCGTCCTCAGCCATTTCATATTTACATATTGGAATAAAAACTAAACTACCGATCCACACAAAAATCTAAATTCTAAACCATTTGTTCAGTTTAGACCCGTGGAGGGCATATTGAAGACATCAAGGTAAAATTTCATGTAATTGAAGCTACCACCGGAAGCCTTTAACTGAGAAGTACCGGCAAGAAACTCGGCAAGGGTCCTTTTTAATTTTTTTTAATAATTTTTACATCGAATCTACTACCACTAGTCTACTACTGCTATAATGACATCATGACTTCAACTAACTAATAGACCCGTACTGAAGCACACTAGAGTTATAGGTACACAGATTTGTAGATACATAGATCAATACAGTTTTTATGCTACTATAGCAGACAAACAGGCAGATCTGATTTTCGATAGAAGTGCGCTAATAAATCATGATATTATGTAAAATCGTTTATTAATATATACGGACAGTTGACATTATAATATCGTTATAATTAAGGCATCTGGCTATTTAGCATAGAGACTATGTAAGGAGTTTTATCATACACCACATCTCTCCCCTCCTAGCTGCTGCGGATCAAGGGTGCACCCACGAGCTGGTCGAGGTGTCGGCGCCAGACATCACCGTTGTCGGTGCGAACAATATAGTGGAGTCGGCCCAAACGTTTTACTATGTTTCCAAACTGCCACCGCTGCGTAGCACTCGTGTAGTCACGAGCCTGTACCCGATCGCCTGGGTTGAACTGTCTAATATTAACCTCTTGAAGGGTTGGTGCGGTCTTCTCTCCTTTTCTTAAAAACATAGCATGTAGTGCCGTGCGTATTTCCCTGCCGAACATAAGCTGGTACGGAGTTTGACCATTAGCATTTGGTGTCCGTCGGAGACGAGTTCTCACTGTCACTAGCTCTCTACTAGGTTACCTCCTTCCACCTCTAAGCTTCGTAAGATTTTCTTAACTGTCGGCACAAAACGCTCAGCTTGCCCATTGGTTGCAGGGTGGTATGGGGAGGAGGTCTTATGAGTGATCATACAATATTTTAAGTATTTTTCGAACTCTTCCGAAACGAACTGTCGACCATTATCTGAAACCAAGATGTGAGGTGTTCCGAAGGTGCAAAATAGTTCTTTAAATTTTTGTATGCACCAAGAGCTTGTAGTGGACTTGGTTGGTATAATCTCAGTCCATTTTGAGAATGCATCTACAATAATTAATAGGTGGTGTCCGTGCACAGGTCCAGTGAAATCAATATGAAGTCTGAATATGAAGTGATTCATTTTGTTGCAATCTACAGGTTCTACATGACTTGACTTTGGTCTCAATCTCATTGTCAATTCCTTTCGAGTATACGAAACTGCGAGCCAATAGCTTCATCTTTACAATACCTGGGTGACCGAGGTGTAGTTCGTCTAGCACTTGTTCGCGAAGTGCTTTTGGAATTAAGACGCGTGATCCTCTAAATAAACAACCATCATGCAAAGTAAATTCATTGTCCTTGTAACCAAGTGTTTTTAGTGATTGGCCATTTTCCAATGCGTGTAGCAAAGTTGTACAGTCGGCGTCATTTCTTGTTTCTGTCGCTATGACATCTGGATTAATATCAATGGTATGGATTTGCTGAAATTGAAAACTGATATTTTGGTCAATTCTGTTGGTCTTGGTGTTTTCTACTGGAAATCTGAATAAATAATCTGCATTTGCGTTGTACGCTGAAGTTCTGTATTCAATGTTGTTGTCAAATCCAGATAAGAAGTGAGCGTAGTGAAACAACCTCATCGTACTCATTGCTGGTAGCGTTTGATGTGGGTGGAAAATTATTGTCAGCGGTTTATGGTCTGTAACGAGGATGAATTTTCGACCATAACAATAGTAGAAAAACTTTTTCAATCCCCAGTGTATCGCTATAGCTTCCATGTCGATTTGGCTGTAATTCTTCTCGCTACTTCACAGTATTCTCGAAGCAAATGTAGGTCTTTCTGATCCATCTGGTAGTCTATGTGATAGTACTGTCCCGAGTCCCAGTGGCGATGCGTCTGTTGAAAGCACTAACGGCTTCTTAGAGTCAAAGTGTATCAGTATTCTTTCACTTACAATTTCTTTCTTAATTTGTATAAAAGCTTGTTCACATTCTGCAGACCATAAGAAGCTAGATTCTTTCTTTAGCAAGTTGTTTAGAGGGTTCGTGATCGATTCTAGGTTTGGTATGAATTTGTTGTAAAAATTTGCTATCCCAAGAAATGTTCTGCTGTATTGTTTGGGTGTTCTGTTTTAACTATTGCGTTTATCTTGTCCCTGTTTTTGTGTAGACCGTCTTTGTCGATAGTGTGTCCAAGGTAATTTATACTTGTTTGGAAAAAATGGCACTTGTCTTTGTTTACTCGAAGGTTACTTTCTTTTAGTTTATCGAGTACGAGTTTGAGTCTCTGTAGCAGTTGTTGTTGGTTAGCTCCTTGTATAATTATATCATCAAAGCAACATTTAACGCCTTCTAGACCTTGTAACAGTTTGTCCATGAATTTCGTAGCATTGCGCTCTCTTCATCCATCACCATGTTTAGGTACGCCTGAGTTATGTCGAGTGTACAAAATAGTTTACCTCCATTCATCTCTGTGAAAATATCTTCAATCATAGGTATCGGATATTGTTCATCTTGTATAATTTTGTTTAGGGTAACCTTATAATCAGCACATAATCGGATATTCCCATTTGGTTTGACAAGTGGTACTACTGGGGTACCCCACTCAGAGTGGTCAACTTTCGTGATGACACCTTGTGTGCATAGTCGCTCTATTTCTTCATCCACTTTGGTTTTTAAAGCGTAAGGCATTCTTCGTGGTCTTATAAAAATTGGCTTAGTGTTTTCTTTCAGGTTTAGGTGTCCTCTGTAATTGGGTATTTCGCCAAGGTCGTTTCTAAAGACTGATGTTTTGTAGATCTCCAGTAGTTGGTCTAATTCTATGTTTTCAGTATGTTGTACGGCTTTTATGTCTTATAAGTTCAGTGTTTTGAGTTCTTTCATCCAGCTGCGTCCAAAAATGGGGTCGACGTTATTGTTGATGACATACAATTTTCCATGGAATTCTTTACCTTGGCATCTGCATTGCACGTATGCCACGCCTGTTGGTTTGATTACTTCTCCAGTATAGGTTCTGAGCTTTATGTTTGTCTTGAAGATTCTTTTTCCAATGTTTAGTTTTTGATAGTCTTGTAATGACATTGAAGTTAGTGTAGCCCCAGTGTCAAATTCCATCTTTATTTTAATGTGTTCAATATGTAAGTTCCGTTATCATATATTTCTCAGATGATTCTCCAGATATGATATTAATATCATTCCAGTCATCATGGCCACTTGTCGTTGAGTCTTCTACTAGGTTCGTATTCGGGTTATTCTTTTTAAGACTCGCATCAGAGTGGCGTTGAAGACAAACACGGGCTAGGTGACCGAGTTTATTACATATATGGCATGTAACGTTTATAGCGCCACATTTGTTGGATTTGTGATTCGCAGCACCACAGCGAAAACATTTTCCTTTTAGATCTTTAGTCATAATTTGTCTTGGACTTGGTCCTGGTCCTGCCGGTCTCTTGTATGGGGTGATTTTGTTAATGTGGTTACTACTGGTACTTGGTTGTTCATTAGTAATCATTGAAGCGTTTTCTGCCTTTCCCATTTCAATAGATATCGCAATCTGTGTCAGTGATTTGAATGTATGTACTGTTCGGTCTTGTAATATGTTTGTACGTGCATCGCTATCTTTCAATCCCCTTATAAATTGTAGTGATAAAAAGCTTTCCGATGTATTTTTCTGACAGTGTTGGCAATTGAATTCGCAGTTAGTGGTAAGTTTCTTCAACCCTGCGGCGTACTGGGCTACAGTTTCGTCGTTTTTTTGCGTTCTTGTTATGAATTTGTGTTGTAGTGCCCATTTGCTAGGTTTTGAGTCTAAGAAGTCGTCAAGTATTTCAGTAATATCAGCAAATAACATATTCATTGGTTCTTCCGGTAATGTGAAATCGCAAAGTTTCTCGTGGAGCTCTGGTGATAATGTTGACAGTAAGATATTCGTTTTCATGTGTCCTTCCGATATGTCGTTCAATCGAAAATATACTTCTAGCCTTTTTTTGAAATTGTTGAAAGTTTCTGATTGTTGTAGGGGTTAAAATTGTATCTTCGGTGTATTTCTATGCCTGGATTCACTTTGTTTTATGTGTTGTTGCTGTTGCTGGCCGTGTTGTTGTTCTCATTGTCAGGCCAGTTGGCTTGGTGGTTAACGCTCTGACTGCCAAACCGAAGGCCGCGGGTTCGATTCCCACCCAGGACAGACATTTGTGTGCATGAACATGTCTGTTTGTTCTGTGTCTGGATGTAAATATCTATATAAGTATGTATTTAGAAAAAAAAAAGTAGTATATGTAGTATATCAGTTATCTGGTTTCCATAGTACAAGATCCGCTTAGTTTGGGACCAGATGGCCGTGTGTAAAGAATGTCCCGGGATATTTATTATGTGTCTGTTTTGTTAAAAGTTTGGTTGTTATCGTTGTATGAAGTTCTTCGAATTCGTACCTGTATTCTTGTTCTTGATCATAAGCGTCATCGTCCTTGTCGTCGACGGTCTTGTTCTCGATTTTCTCTTGTTCCTCCCGTATAGCCAGGATCGTCTCCTTCAGGCTCCGGAAGCGAGCAGCAATGTCTTCGTCAGACATCGTTGCCCTCTGATCGATATAGGTGTCGAGTCGTGTGAGCATCCCGCGTAGGGTGCCACGATATTTTCTTACTTTTTCCATTTCATAATATCTAATTACACAATGTTTATTTGACTTTTTCTCGTCGCCAATAAAATAAATCATGATATTATGTAAAATCGTTTATTAATATATACGGACAGTTGACATTATAATATCGTTATAATTAAGTCTGGCGATTTAGATAGAGACATTAGATTACATAGAGACTATGTAAGGAGTTTTATCATACACCACATACGCGTTAAGTGTAAATAAAAGGTCTGTCTGGTATATTACAGGTAAACCCGTTGTGTTACTTAGTTAAACGAGGCTTATAAAATAATATTGTTTTTCACACTTTAATGAGCGATTCATGAATTAATGCCATGTTTGAGTCGGTGCGTTCGCTACGACTGCTAGTTAGTGCGGTCCAAATTTATCCGCACCGTGCAAGGTCCACTAGCCATGCTCTCCGCCCTATATAAGGCTCATTACTTGAATGTGATTAAAACAGAACTTTGTCCGGGGTAGTGGGCATTCGGTAGTGCAACCTCACCGCAGGCACCAACATGTTGTTGTCGTCGTCACCCTCGCTGCTGCTCGCGCTCGCCGGCTTCTTCCTCGCGGCGCAATCGCACCCACAGCAGATACAGCGAGTGCAATGTCCTTCAGTCACCACCACCGCGGTCGGTGAGTGCACAGTCCATATCGTACTTCTCTCATTTAGATTTTTAAAATTGAATTAATTGCTAATGACAAACCGTATTATTTATATAAATATTATTATATTCTTTTAGGAATAACAAACACTAACCCACATCCTGTTCCAACCATAATTATACCTGCGCATAAAGCTCAATTGGACTACCAGATTCCATCCGTGAGTATATCGTGCGTAATCGTGAATTACATTAGATCCTTTAGGAACACGGGCGACACAGAGGGACGGTAGTAGACTTAGGGGGTTACAAAATTAAATCTACCTTAAAACATTTCATATATAATAATTTATGTAAGCCAACCTTCGCACTCATAATATTTTGTTACTCGGCGATCGGGAAAGGTGATGAATAGTAATATGCCACGATATCTGAGTGGGCTTTGTGAAGTTAAAGTGAACGACTAAGCTCAAAAACCTTACGTAACAAAGAATTTGTAATTTTAAAGGATAAACTAGCACAATGTCGAGTACCTATCATACAAAATATTATTTTACTGAAGATCTTTGCGGTGGTGAATATTGTGTAAAGGAATCGCTAGATTTGGACACACATAAGATCTTAGTTCTTTGCAGGTGCGAAGTTAGTTTACATTTTAACATGGAATGATTTGGTTGGATCTTGACAACAGGTAACTATTTCAATATTGTATATTTGTAGGATGAAATGTGTGAAAAGGAAGGATCTACACCAGTCGGGGTGTCGGTGACGGTGTGTGACACGTACGAGGCAGCAGAAGTGTTGGTGCCGTCGCTGCGGCGAACCCGCGTGCACCGGTATGGACCGTTGCCGAATGTGGCGACTGTAGACATCGTAGTATTCTGCGATGACGCCAGGCAGGGTCAGGCGAAGGGCTAGGGTCAAGACATGAACGTCGTTGTGTCCTCCAATTCCTGGCACTGATCCCGCTCACGCTACATCTACTACACTATATTCCGGGGTACACAACATAATCTCTAACGTTATAGCACACATTACACAATTTGATGTATTTAATATCAGAATAGATTTCATTATGTAATTTTAACAGCTTGTACATGGTTGGTTAATATTATGTGTTCTTCCAAATAACCATATATTTGATTTATGAGTTTAATTTGAAGTGCAACTTCCCTTCATCACAGTCTTAATAAAATCTCCACCAATACTAGAAATAGGCAGAAATTCGTAACCTCTGCATAAAGGCTGCAAAAAGTGCAAAGTTGGTTTCTGGGACTAAATGCGCGCTTCTGTAACAAAATCTTGTTTTCTTTCGATAATGGTTTACAAAAAAAATAATATTTGTTACGTACAATATATATATACGTATAAAATAAAGTAGGTAGGTACTAATAGTGTTTATAAACTCCCAGAATACCACTAGAAATATTCATATAGGTACATATAAGATATATCTGGCCATAATAGTGGTTGAAATCAAATTCAAAAATAACATTTGGAATTTTTACGTAAAAAAAATTATTTTTGCAAAATTTACTGACACTTTAAAAATATCCTACTCTCACAGAAGACATGGGATACATTGGCTAATTTAGACCATAACTTGTGCGACACCTATGAAGGCTGAATGTTTTAATTGCCTTGGATCATTGTAACAAGAAAAGTAGTAGTAAAGTTTATAGTGTGTGAGCATGGAATAGAATAAATATCGTGGTATATAAACAGTTTCTTTAGCGCTCCAACCTCTCGATGTGGACTTGGTACGGTGGACTCCTAACGGGATTGACATACTTTAATATACTGCGAGCGTTACAATTGAAATGTCAGGCTTCAACATTTTTGTTTTGCAAATGAAAAATCCGGCCAGACGAGCACATTTTCGTGATATTCTCTTGATGCGTTCGTAAATAAAGTTTTCTATCTATTGTGACACCTATGTCTAGTGGTCGGGAGTTCCTCGATGGGTGAATCATTGATGTGGTACCTGGCCGCCGTTGGGTGTCTATTAAGGCAAAATTTAAGATGGAGGCATTTGGAGGCAGTTAAAGATATTCCATTCTCATTGCACCAGCTGTTAAGCCCACTTTAACTTAATTCATAATTATTTTGGTGACAAAAAGGTTCTTAACTAGGCTGAATAACACGTGTTTCATGCAATATATTTAAAATTCTAAAGTTTAATAAAATGTTATACTCATTAAAATGTCATCGGAAATATCTTAATATTTTAATATCATTACAAAAAATAATGAAATAAAATAACCTCTAAATTGAATTTATCAAACATCAGCAAATAATTGAGTAGTAGAGCTCTTAGAGCAGAGTCCGTCCGGGGAAGTACTACCACCACCTTACTCATTTCCGCCGCGAAGCAGTAGTATTATTGTATTACTGTGTATCGGTTAGAAAGTTAAGGGGGCCGCTGAAATTAGAGGCACATGAGACTTAACAAGTTCACGTCTCAGGGTTGACAACGCATTGGGGATGCCCCTGGTGTTGCAGATGTCTATAGGCGGCGGTGACCACTAACCACCAGGTGGAGCGTCTGCTTGTTGATTGGTAATTTGGTATAAGATTGAAAATAAACACCATTACAAGTGAGATTCAGTTTTATTGTCGTACACCAGTTGATCTTCTTGAAGCCACGTCATGTAATTTTTAATAGCTTTAGATCGTCAGCAAATATGTATTTCATAGTTTGATTTGAATTTAAGAGTGAGAGTTTATCAATACCAGGAAGGATACCGGCCCAAGATGTGAGCTGAGGCCTAAGGGCGAACATCTATCGCAAGCTTATCGTCATCGTATCGAGTGCGCCAAAAAGCTAGCTTGTATGGAAAAATTGAACACCGCGCATACATAAAAAATGTAATTGCAAAATTTAAGGACCGCATTATGGCCGTATTGGTAAAAAGAAAGGTTTCCTTAATTGTAGTTGTATTATAGTATGACTCTTATTTTGAACACTGTAATAGGTAGGCTATTACTTTATCGAACATGTAAGTGGAGACAGTGATGACATATCATGTGTAAAGTAATATTTATTTTTTGAATCAAACGTTTTTGAACAAATTTTGTATTTGTGTGTAGTGTATTAGTCCATTGAAATGTTACATGAGCTTTGCATTTTTAGAGGACGCAATTTCATTTTTGGGACATGTGGGGGAGGTTAATAGAAGCCTAACTTGAAGTTTGTGGGGTCGCCACCCTTGTCAATCGGCCGCCATTTTGAAAAAAGGGGTGAAAACACTTTTTTGCGATATCTCGGAAACTATGCGTCTTACAAAAAATTTGTTGAGACGTAATTTGTAGCAAATTATCTTGCCTACAAATATGTTTATATAACTTTTTGCCTTAAATTGAAAATCAAAGAAGTTATAAGCGAAAAAGTGAGAATTTTTTTATAAAAAAATTGTTTTTTGCTCTGTAACTCTTTTTTTATACGTTTTACAAAAAAAAACACCTCAGACCAATCTTGTAGAGGATCTTTTGACGAAAATTTTTGCCTATAATTTGTTTTAATTTTATCCATGTAAAACGCTGTTACAGCGCTCCAAAGTTGACCGGGTTCGTCAATGGTCATGAGATTCCGATCAAAACGAAATTCTTAACTTATTTTTTATTTTTTTTTAATGTGAATATAGTAGAAGTAGTATTTTTACAATCAAAATAAATTTATTGGTTATCATAAAACCGAGGTATACTGATTATCAAAATACCTAAGTATACTAATATCCTATAATAAAATTTTGATGAAAAATATGAAAGTATACGTGTTGGAAACTATTCGTAAAGTAATTGGTCAAATAATATATCATTAGCATGAATATATATATATTTTCATACCAACATTCACAAGCGCGCTGTGCGCGCAACGGAAACTAGTAACTTAAATTTCACCAACGCATAAACTAAATTTACTAACTACTAACATTACTATAGTGTAAAAATGCCGACAGCAGTTACGACACATACTATATCCTTGCTGCACTAAGTATAAGTCTTGAATGGAATTGTTTTGATTACCAAAATACCTAATATTTTGGTAATCACAATCCGTATTTTGATAATAAGAATACTCACTTTATTATACTTGGTATACTGACTTTCAAAATACTTTTTTCTCAGAGCAGTTTAATTGATTTAAATAAAAATAATATCCGCAATTTTCAATACGTCTACACGTGGCAAAATATGTATCACAACTAAGAGAATAAAATGAGGTAGAAGAAATAGCTGACCCTACTACGTATAATAATAATAGTCGTAGCAAGCAGATGTTCCTTTTTCCCCAAACGGTAACTCAGACCTTTGGTGCCTGCTTAACATTAAATACCTAAATTTCTTAAGTTCTATACTAAAGAAAAGAGTTAAAATAAATAATTAAAGTTATACGAATTTAACAAAAATTTTGTAAAAATATATTCACAATAAAAAAAAATCAAAAATAAGTTAAGAATTACGTTTTGATCGGAATCTCATGACCATTGACGAACCCGGTCAACTTTGGAGCGCTGTAACAGCGTTTTACATGGATAAAATTAAAACAAATTATAGGCAAAAATTTTCGTCAAAAGATCCTCTACAAGATTGGTCTGAGGTGTTTTTTTTGTAAAACGTATAAAAAAAGAGTTACAGAGCAAAAAACAAATTTTTTATAAAAAAATTCTCACTTTTTCGCTTATAACTTCTTTGATTTTCAATTTGAGGCAAAAAGTTATGTAAACATATTTGTAGGCAAGATAATTTGCTACAAATTACGTTTCAACAATTTTTTTGTAAGACGCATAGTTTCCGAGATATCGCGAAAAAAGTGTTTTCAACCCTTTTTTCAAAATGGTGGCCGAATGACAAGGGTGGCGACCCCACAAACTTCAAGTTAGGCTTCTATTAACCTCCCCCACATGTTCCAAAAATAAAATTGCGTCCTCTAAGAAATGCAATATTCGGTCCTTAAATTGTAACATTTCAATGGACTATATCAAAATTAAGTTAGTCGTGCTCGCTTTAAGGCCTTTACACGCGGCGGCGTCGTGTGGCTGGTCGCTCAGTACCCTACAATACCGCGAGGATGGCGGTAGCTGGTCTGCTTTAGTTTATGGTTTTCTAAATAAATCCAAGTTCGTTTTAAAAGTAAGTAATTGTTGAATTTTTTGCCGGCTTTCTTCAGTCAAAACAACCCACTTAACCGTGATGAAATTCTTCATTCTATTAATTCATTTTTTTTTAAATTTCCGTCATGGTCTCGTTTTTGTTTATCTTTATTGTATATTTTATGTAGCTATTGGACCAAATTTTATTCAAAAAAATTTCGTACAAAGAACATGGTAGAGTTATATGTCAATTTTGGCACTTTCATCTTCCTCACAGTAAATTCAAGAAAGCCGCTGTGCTGGCTACTTCGAATTACGAGTACCATTTTAGTATTCAAAAATCGCTATTCCATATAGAACAATGAACTAGGTCTATATTCCCAGTAAGTACTAAAAGTGGTCCTATAAAATGTGTTTGGTAAAACTATCAATTTGAGTATGTTTTAATAAGAAAGGGCACTGACTTCTGTAACACGGTATACACTAGGCATACCCTAGCGCAGAAGTCAGAGACTGAATTGTGTAAGTTTATTTATGAGAATAAATTTATTATTATTATTTGGGCTCATATTAACAAGCATTTTATGATAACGAGCCACGGTCGGGTCGGTGCTCGTTAGTGCATCCCGAATCCATCAGTTCCGTGATACATGTAGCGTCACGCTGAAAGTATTGCAATATGCTCGTTTTATGGCTCATTATGTGATTGTGATCTAATTAGTGGAGCGCTCGGCGCAGTGGGCAGTAGTGCACGCCGCGCACTCTCGCTGCGCTCGCCAACATGCTCGCTCCGTGCTCGCTGCTGCTCGCGCTCGCCGGCGTCTCGCTCGCGGCCGCGCAGACGTTCGCGAACGGCAGATGTACTATGGTCACGTACGGTGAGTGCGGCCATTGTCGAGTCTCTTGATTACTTGCAACACATACCTATCTTTTCAAAGTATCTCATGAATTTTGGTTTTTCAGGAGTAATAAACGATAATCCACATCCTCTACCGCGTATCATATTACCCTCAGGACGAGGCGACTGGGTAGTTGAAATACAAACCGTAAGTACACTTTCTTTACCTTCCCGCTTTGTTCTGCCGACAGATTTAAGCGAATAAATTGGAAATACATTTGCAATATTTTTTATGTGGTTCCCTTACTTATGTGTATCTTTTATTTAAGTCAGTTAATGTATATATAAGTAGGTATTATTATTGTTTTTTTAATATATGTTACCGTTTTGAAATCGTGTCGCTAGTGAAATGATCGTGTGGTCAGGTGTGTCCAGACGAGATCGGCGTGTTGGTGACGGTGTGCGACGCGGGCGTGGAGCCCGAGGCCCGGGTGCTCAGCTTGAGCGAGCTGCGCGTGCACCGGCGGGGCGCTGGCCCGGGCGCCGCCACCGTGGATGCGGTCAAGTACTGCGTGGCGGCAGGCGCCGGCCGCACGCGCGAATAAGACCTCGTGCCGAGCTCTCCGAACTAATCCCTCACACGCTACACCTTCAGTCTACGAGACATAATAAATGGAGTTATTGAACGAGATTTATACCGATTGTCTTTTATTTGAATGTCGTCTCCATAAATGGTGATAATGTCATATTGGAGTAACGCGTTAGCAGTCACAGCTAGTGGTCAGTAAATGCACCTCGGCAACAACTTCGTTTGGAAGGGAAATTTATATGAGGCACTAGCTTTGCCCGCGATTGCGTACGCGTGCTAACTTTGACTGAATATGTCTATTAACTTGCCGTCTCTGGGCCGAGACTGCTTTGCTAAGCCCCTGGTATCTGGCGGATTATAGGTCGAACTACTTAAAAAGAAACGAAATGTTGCCCGGTTGACCAAAGATTAGCTACTTCAAACAGATAAGCAGACGTGGTCCTATTGAAGTACTCTGTTACAGTCCCCACGTCAACCGCCCTCATTTATGACAAATATTTTTTAAGTACAGAGGTACACAGAGGTAACACAACGGTTGTACAGTTTTAATATCGTAAACAGAAAATATAGATAAAAGAAGAAGGTAGAAGAAGATAATTACCAGATAATAATACTTATGTGTTTGTTTGTTCTTGTAGTTTTAATATCGCGGTTGCACCCGCGTTCCCGGGGGATCTTACATTACCTCGGGAAAAAGAATGCTCTCTGTCCGTAAATTCGTTTAACTCCATCTGCGTGAAAGAGTTACAATCCCCCAATCGTTGTAACAAACTGAAGCATTTATAATATTAAGAGCATGGGATTATTATAAATAAAAAAATTATGGCACAGGCCAAATTTGATATTACATATACAATTGTTACTTTTGATAACTATCAATACTATCCCACCAAAAATATTTCTTGTCATATAGGTTGCCAAGACTCACAGGCTCATAACATTTTCACTGTTCAAAAGTTATCCAATCAATCCAAATCACAGTTTATCCAAAGAGTAAGTGAGTGAGCGAGAGAGAGAAAAACGAAGTGAGTGAATAGACGAATTTTAGTATTAGGTACATATCAATAGAATCCAGAGTATAAGAGCTACACAAATGAAATATTGTGTGTTTTATAAGTTTACTAACAGCCTCGTATCCTGAGAATTTGAGTTCTCTAGTATTACTCAGGCCAAAGCTATGTCTCAGCTGGACTCAGATAAATGTATGTATGTAAGAAAGCACTATTCGAAAGGTACTTTATTTCGGATGGACATTCTGTATGTTATAATTCTGAGGTTTACTGATTAGTTTTAAATATTTATTACTTTTAATTTACAAACAGACAGTGTTCTGTAACGAGGCCACGACTAGGATTCGTTTGATTAATTCTAGGCGGCTTTTAATGATAGAAGATTTGAGCAAGGCATTCATGTTTCTTGTTTTAATTATCAAAGTTACCTGTCGTTATTCGATGGATACAGTTACAGGTACATGTTCGTGTCGGAAGGTACATCGCTTCTAGCAGCAGAGCCCGTCCCCCGTCCCCCACCCTCCGCTCCACACATCTCAGCAGCCGCGCACCATACGTCATCCATACCCACAACAAAATGCACACCAACATTGACTCACCCATAAAATATCGCAATGAAAAACAAAACTTAATTTGTCGCCGCTCGAAACAATGACTAGCGAAGCGCATCTCTGCTTTACAAGTTAAGTGAAAGCGGCCGTTTATCTGCCGCGGGCAGAGCACATTGCGTGGTAGGTGCGTCGCGGCGGGCGGCGGCCGAGCAGCGAGCCGCAGTGGACGGCGCGACTCCGTAGCGCTGCGCGTCCTCGGCGGGGCGAGGCGCTTGATTGCGTCCGGCGCGTCACAATGCTCCATTGTTATTCGTTGGGCACATTTTGAAAAGGAGAAATAAATAGAAGCACAAAAGGCGACGTTTTCTTGATATAATGAGGACGCTACGGGAAGCAACCATTTTATGGCGTCGAGTGCATTCTGTCGACGGCGCTTCGCGTGTTGTGCTGCACTATTGCACCACTCGCGTTCGGGGCGTTGAAGCGTTGCCAGAGTGCGGCTCTCGTATGATATGAGGACAAAGCAAAGCTCTTAGTTAACTCATTAAGGGTGTCGGCCGTTTGTCATCCCATTGTCTGTGGCGCGGGCCGGGCGGGCGAGCGAAGCCGGCGAGAGCTACACACACAGGCCGTATTCGTAATAGAGAACTTGGTTTGAGAGTTGACATGAGGCTTGCCTCGTCATAACTCAATCACTATAATGCCGCGACATAATGTCCCACACACATGTTGATACTGTTAAAAACAATAAGCTGCCGGATGAAGGCTGTCACTTGTGGATGATAGGCGTAATGAATAAAATACTTCCCTGTTCATTACGTGAGTCAAGTGTTAACGCACCTTTAACCTCGTCGTCACGAGAATGGTGCCGGCGACGCGACGTGAGCGAAGCCCTCAAAAGTGGTTTCAGAGAGATACATTAGTTCCCATCTTAAGAGATTTACGACATTCTCCTGTATATGTACAGTATCGGTACATCACTATGTACATACTGGTAGTACCCTCTTAATGTGGGTCAAGTAATCCCTAAACGGAGGCTCTAAGGGTCGGGCGGGGAGTCGCGTGGGCGCCCGCGCCGCGCCGTGCGGCCGGCAGACCACCAGTCTGTGAGCTACACATTTAGTAAGGACTATAATCAAAGCACTTGATTCACTAAACAAACTAAATTAATAACTATAAAGTTCACCTTGAGAGTAACTCAAATCTTTTTTGGACAGAAATAACGGTTCTTAAACGGAAGTGACGATCACTAAAATAATATAGTTCCATTACGAGAGTAGTGTAACTACGGTCGGAACACATGTCATATATAATATTCACTCATACATTCTTCTTAAATATTATAATATTAGGTTGGGGAAAAAATCTTTTCGCATTATAGTACCTATGTATGAACTTGTAATAAAATCTCTTTGGCTATACTATTTGTATCTGGCTGGTTTTGGTATCATTGAAAGTTTAAATTTTAAAGAACATAATTCCAAATTCAAATTAGGAAAATGTGTGATTTGCATTTGTTTTTCGTACCGCCAAGATGAGTGAAACTAATGAAGAAATTCGATTCATTTTAAAATTTTACTACAAAAAAGGTAAAAATGCAACGCAAGCCGCGGAAAAAATTTGCGATGTTTATGGACCTAGTGCAGTATCTGTGAGAGTAGCACAAATTTGGTTTAAGCGTTTTCAATCCGGAAATTTTGATGTCAAAGATGCACGTCGTCTGGTCGCCCCATTACGGATAAAATGGATGCCATTTTTGAGAAAGTGGAGCAAGATCGGCATATCAGTAGTTACGACGTAGCTGAAGAACTGGGAATTGACCACAAAACAGTTGTGATTCTTTATTACGACGTCATGAAACCGAACCATTTTTGAAGAAGCTGATAACTGGTGATGAAAAGTGGATCACGTACGACAAGAACGTGCGAAAAAGGTCATGGTCAAAGGCCGGTCAGGCTTCACAGACTGTGGCGAAACCCGGGTTAACTCGCAACAAGGTGATGCTGTGTGTGTGGTGGGATTGGAAGAGCATCATTCATTATGAGCTGTTACCACCAGGCAGGACCATCGATTCTGAACTCTACTGCGAACAACTGATGAGATTAAAGCAAGAAGTAAGAGAGAAAGCGGCCGGAATTAATCAACAGAAGGGGTGTGGTTTTTCATCATGATAACGCTAGACCTCACACATCTTTAGCCACTCAGCAAAAATTAAGAGAGTTTGGCTGGGAGGTATTAATGCATCCGCCGTATAGTCCTGACCTTGCACCTTCAGATTTCCACCTGTTTCGGTCTCTTCAGAATTCTTTAGGCAGTGTCAGGTTAACATCACGAGAGGACTGTCAAAACCACTTGTCGCAGTATTTTGATCAGAAGTCCCAAAATTTCTATAGCAATGGGATCATGTCCCTACCTACAAGATGGCAAAAAGTTATCGAACAAAATGGTACCTACATACTTTAGTTAAATGTAAATAAACTATATTAAAAATGTTTTGAATTTTCTTAAAAAATGCGAAAGAACTTTTTCCCCAACCTATTATATAACAGTAATACAATTATTTATTTTAGTTGATATTCTGTTACTTAAAAATCATTATGCTACCTTAAACTGCATGCGTTAATCTTTTATTTTCATTAAGTTTTAGTTCAACGTTGCGTAAAGGTTACACTCATTTTTAGGGATTCGTACCCAAAGGGTAAAACGGGACCCTATAACTAAGACTCCGCTGTTCGTCAGTCTGTAAGTCTGTCATCAGGGTATATCTCATGAACCGTGATAGTAAGACACTTGACATTTTCACCGATATGGAACTTCCGTTGCCGCTATAACAACAAAATAAAATAAATATTTAAGGGGGCTCCCATCCAACAAACGTTCCTTTTTTAGCTCGTTTTTGCTCGATATAGATAACGGCAACAGGTAGACGCTTGAAATATTCAAAGAATATTTAGGTATTATACATATTCACTTTAAAAAGAAATAATTAAATAAAAATAAAACAAATATTTAAGGGGGGCTCCCATACAACAGCTTATACAGTAATACGCTTTATTCACTCAACTGTGCTATACCATCTAGTAAGTCAATAAGAAACTACTTTTATGTCTGATTGATTAAAAATCTTTTCAAGTGTATGGAATTCGTAATACGAGACCACGGAGCTGACCTGATGATGGAGCGAGGAGGTGGGTAGTGAATCCCTTTAATGGCAACTAGTTAATCGCTCCGGTTTGGGTTCATTTGTTTCGTTTAGTCAAGTCCTTTACTATACCTATATTTGATTACCTCTCTATGAAAAGTGTCGCGAGAAGGAATCGTGGGAAATGGGTACAACCACTATAACACCGACGAAGCTGAAGTATTTTTATTCTGGGAAATATTCCGATTAGACAGATTAGCAAATTAAGTGTCGGGATCGGTAACGTACCCGTAATGTGAGGCGGCGGCGACAGCGACGCGCACCACATGTCCTTGTGACTTCAAATATCTTCGGTGAATTGCGGGTCTTATTACATAGTCCGCTGCCTACCTCTTTGGGGACGATGTAGTTTATAGGTAATTATATACCCATGATTATGGTGTATTTTGCTAGACACCAATAACGAATTTAAATAATATCCTGAGGATTTATTTACGCATTGTGCTCTGATCCCAAATTAAACAGTTCTGTACATGGCAACCACATAACTGACATTACTACATATATTTATTTTTAAAGACATACTCGTATAGACATTTACATGAAGACAGAACAAACAAACAGATTGTCCTGGGTGGGAATTGAACCCGGGTTGAACTAATCAGGGTATCTTATCATTAAATGTTCAAATTTCACCAGACGCGCAACAATAACCTATTCATGAGTGGTGCGTACTGCGCCGCCGCCACCGCCGCCACCGCCGCCACCGCCGCCACCGCCGCCGTCCGCACGTATCGTTGCAACCACGGCACCAACATCTTCAAGAATGGTTAATTGTATGATGGTGCTAATGAAAATTACCTCAACACCAAAGGTTTTCTATTACACTCATAGCTATCAAAACTGGCCTTTTAGGGCATGTTAAGTCCACGTCCAGACGCTCCTGCGCACTCGACTCGGTTGCCATAGACGTTCGTGCTCGACAAGTTTCTATTTGACACGCTTTGATTGCGTGATTTGACATTTGTCCATTAATTAAGTTTTGTAAGAATTGACAACTGGGTTAGAAGAAACAATTGCCGTACTTTATTGCATTGCAATAATGCTGTACTGGAACTTATAAGAGCAATGGTATGAGTCGGCACTGCTGAGCCTGGATTAGTCTTTGCAGCGACGGCTCGGCCGTGACCTCGCGATATCTTAACAATTTAAAGCAGCGTTTATATCGTTACGCCAAAAAATGCGCCCGGTAACTGTGTTTTATTGTGATTCCATGAAATCTATTATTCACACGAGAGGCGTGAACTCGGAGCCGGAGGGAGACAAATCCATTTACTAGGAGTAGCAACCAGATTGCTAGTCATTTGCATATTATACGAGGATTATGATTTTTTCCACTTTTTAAGTGAGAGCATCCTACTAAAGCGGCTCACTCGATGCGATGGATCTTGATACATTTGTGTAGTCACGAGCGGCGACGCGACGCGGACGTACCGCATACACGGTACAAACCGACAATGTTATATATGTAATAATCCGAGTGCACGTCGGCCCTCTTTTGTCAAGACGTGAATTTTTATGCTTCACCCGCGCCATCAAAATATTACACCCTTACTCTCGCCACATAACTTTACAATATTTTTATGATCAAATTGGTATATACTTTAAAAATTGTCTGCTATTTTGCATAGCCAGCATTTATATTGTATAACTGTGGATAGTATCAGCAGCTTATGTACAATAATTTATTCGATATCGTTCAAAGAAATTTGGTGCGGTTATGTCTCGGTTCTGGATCTTATAAAGTGATATGTGCTTCAGGGTGCGGCACACATCGGTAGACGACCGTTACTCATCCGAGCGGCGCGGTGGCGCCGCGGCGGACGGGCGCGCGCTCAGGGGAGGCATCTTAGTTTCTCGAGAAAACGTTGCATTTTCAAAAACACAACCAATGGAACGGTACAAATTCGTTCCAAATATTGTTTATTTTTTGGTAAACTAGAAAACAGGTCTGATGTGAATGCAGGTGAAGCGACGACACAATGTGACGAGCCACTCCGCGCCTGGCCGCGTGACGCGCGGGCCACGCGCCGGCGACCCGCTGCGGGGCTGCTAGGCAAGCGAGTTGGATTCTTCATGAAAATGAGATGCTACACTGTTTTCTGATTGAAACTATTTTTCATCAATTTATTTATACTGTATTTGTCAATATACTTCTTTGCATCGGGGATCCGGTCGAATGAGTTCGAATTGAAAAAAAATTAAAGAATGTTCGTTAATAAATTACTTATCCACTTAAACGATTAACGAATATGTATGTGCTATGTCATGACCATCGAGTCATGAAATGTGGACAAGTATTTAGTTAGACTACTGTGAGGCGGCAGCGAGCGCGGGCGCGGGCGCGCGTGTCGTGGCCCGGCCACGCGGCGCGTTTGTGTTGACGCGCGCCTTTTGTAGCACTCACCTCATACAAGAACAATGCGTGCAGTTCTCTCCTGCGACTGTACCTACTCTACACTACACCGCACGGGCGTGCGTGCCCCCCCTCCCTGCCCCGCCGCGCCTCGCCTCGAGACGTGACCTGTGATTGCTCGCGACGGCGGCACACACGCACTTCTCGTTCCGCACTCCCTTTGATTGACGCCGCTTCGAGGGGTCCGCCCGGCGAGGCCCCGAGCTTCGTATTAGAGAAACCCCCTTTTTTGTGCTGATCCTTTCTTCGTTTCTATGCCAACAATAAATGTGCGGTGGAAGTTTCGATCTTGTCGGCAAATAGCTGCAGCAATTAGTACGTGTCGTGTGCACGTACACAGGATGTGCAAAGTTGTCGGTGGCGAAGTCAGAGATAGAAAAATGTGCAAATTGTGGGGAATTACAGCGCTAGCGCCGGTCGCGGCGACAGCTCTCCGCAGGACGGGAAGGCGGGGAGAACATTGCACGTGCATTAACTAAGTTACAGTCAGAAGTCTTTAAGTGCGTCAACGGTACTTTTGACTAAAACTCTTTACGAGCATAACAATGTATGCCCGACAATTAATTACAACTGCAATACGGGTATATTGTATATTCAATATATATTTTTTGCTTAAAATAAGATGTTTTAACAAAAAAAGCCCCGCTGCCACCATGCGCCTCGCCGTACCTATTTGATTCTGGCCACCTTCTGCCACATTATTATTAATCTTGCAATGGTGATTAAACAACAATTAATAATGAATGCAATAAACAGGTTGAGGTCTTGGATATCTTTTACGACACACTCTTTAGGTATAAAGTATAAATTTATAACAGTTACATTTATTGGATAACTTTTGCATACCCTAGTATTTAATTTTTGATATTTTTCTATTTATACTTAAATATTTTATTAAAGTTGCGGTTTTCTTAGATATAGTAATAATATAAATAAACAATTATTCTTACAGTCAGCCTATATTAGATCACCTCTCGATCTTTTTATAGTAAAGCCTCTTTGGCTGTCGAGCGTTCATTGGCGCAGCTTTAAATATATACCGATTACGCACTAGAGCGGTGAATCGCGTAATTCCACTCGTACAATAATATCACATTGGGTATTATAATAATTTGTATAAGCAAGTGTCATTTACAAAGGTAATTTCCCAAAACTTTGTTGCTCTACGAAATGTTGAAACAGACGTGTCTGTCAACGAGATTTACGAGCGGTAGGTGCTACGAAGCGTAGTGTGCGGTATATAGTCTACGGGACCTAAAAGTACGGGCGCCAATAATGACATACGCGCGTGCTACGACGCGTAGGGCGTGGTAGATCCGCTACGGGACCTACGACTACGAGCGTCAACGACGATCCGCTACGAAGTAAGCTCATGCTCTACGGTTGCGATGCCTACCGATAAGTGTGAGAGTTTTTGTATCATTGTAAGAGGTTGAGAGTTACACATTTTCACCGACGCCTCACAGAATGCGTACGGCGCCTGCGCATAAATACGTACCTACAGCGATGACTCAGCTATCACAACTAAATTGTTATGTGCAAAAAGCAAAGTCGCACCAGTAAAGACAGTGTGTACCATCCCGCGACTTGAACTATGCGGTGCGTTACTGGGCGCACGATTATATTATAAAATTATTAGTTGCCTTAGATTGGTCTTTACCAAAGTATTCTTCTGGACGGACTCCACCATAGTCATGGGCTGAATAAGGATACCTCCTCGCGATTTAAAAACGTTCGTACAAAACCGTGTGAATCAAATAAACGAACTCACAGGAGACTCACCATGGTTACACGTACAAGTAAAGACAACCCGGCTGATATCGTATCGAGAGGCCTGACTTTGAACGAACTCAATGTGTGCCACCACATATTGTTATCACACACAGCTTACTAGCTCATGTGCGTGAAGCGTGGTGGCCTCTCGGGGGGCGAAACCTAGCTAGAAGGACAGTTCTCATGTGTGTCATGTGCACGCGTATCAAAGGGAAAACAGTACAGCCTATAATGGGTAATCTGCCGGCTGAACGTCTGGAACCCGGATTCCCTTTCATGCGCTGCGGTGTTGACTACGCCGAGCCAGTGATGATTTTAAGTCGTAGAGGTAGGGGAGCTAGTCTTATTGAAAATGAAAATGAAAAATTTATTTATTTCAGCAAAATGCACATCAATATAGATAAGATATTAAAAAAAATTGAAAATAATATGCGTAATGTTGGAGGTTTTGTTCTTAGTGTGAGTTTATGACCTTCACACTAGGCAAAGCCTGTAACGCGAAGGCCGAAAGTATAATTTGAACTGTCCTGGTGAAACCTCGGAACAAAAGAATACAATTTAAGAAAAAACAAAATTGACCAAATAAAAATATAACATTAAATCCAAAAAACACAAAATAAAAGAAAATTAAATTAAATTTTCCTAAAATTTATAATAATATATATATATTAAATAGTATATTTGTTTATTTATATGTTTGTGCACACATTCTGTTCACATAGAATTGGTTACGAGTCTTTCAACAAACGATTACATACTTGCATTAAAACGCTTTATATCTCGCCGCGGCAAACCAGTCGAGATCATGTCAGATAACGGAAAGAATTTCGTAGGGGCAGCGAAAGAATTTGTTTCATTTCTTAATGATAATAGTTAGGATGGTATCAATTTCGCCTCGAATAATAGTATTCAATTTAAATTTAATTGGATGCGCAAACCTTACGTACGAGGAGATCAGTACTGTCTTAGCACAAATTGAAGCCATACTAAATTCCCGGCCCCTGACCACCCTTTCCACTGATCCTCGTGACCTGCAACCACTTACCCCCGGTCACTTCCACATCGGCCGGCCACTGACTGTCCCAGATTGCAGAGACTTGACTGCCACGCCGAGTCACCGGTTGCTACGCTATGAAGTGATCGTGCAGATGAGACAGAGCTTCTGGAAACGATGGTCGAATGAATATGTATCAGAGCTACAGACGTGAACTAAGTGGAAAACAAACCAAGGTGAAGTTGAACTTAATAAACTTGCGCTCATTAAAGATGACAATCTGCCTCCACTACAATGGAAGTTAGGCAGAATAATACGTATTTTTCCTGGTACCGATGGCGTCTCACGAGTGGCCGATTTACTGACAGCATCAGGCATCACACGCAGAGCCTTCTCTAAGATTTGCCCGCTACCAGATACATCAACCCATTCCGAAGATGAGATGTCATGCTGCTGATCCAGTTGGAACCTGCTGCTTCCAAGGCCGGGCCCATGTTATCGCGCCATCTATCGGCGTGCCTGTCCAACCAACCGGTGTGAAGCTAGGCGCGTGTCGTGTGCCCTCTGAAGCAGCGAACGACCATAGAGGACGTCACCTCGGCCATTTCTTTTTATGACTAACTTCACTTAATTCCATACTCCCGCCAATATCGTATACACATCAGTCATAATTAAAATAATTGTTTGTATTTTGAAAAATATTACATTATTTTTTGGATCAAACGAAAGGCATATTATTTATCACAACCGCATCAACATTTCTTCGTAGAAGAGAAATATCCGTCAAACTAACGCATCATCACATCATAACGCAAACATTGATCATTGTATCAAATATTAACTTTTATAAGAACAAAAAGCTTTATCTGCTACTAAAAAAGAAATCAGTATGAATCGATTGAGAATGGTCGATAAAAAGGTGTAGTGAGTCCAATGTTAAAAAGTATATTTTGTGTTAAAGTATTCCGCCGCGACAATAACTGATGAGCAAAAGAAATATAATTTTAATATTATTCCAGTTGGCAGTGGGCGGCCCCGGACGGCCGCGCCCGCTAGCCGCGCCCGCTCGCCGCGCAGCTCGCCGCGTCACTACTCCTTCCGGACTTTCATTTCTTTTTAAATTAAATGAAAGCAAGTTTTCATCTTGAATGAATAAAAATGGTTATAAATATTTTCCCCTTTCATCATTTTTACAAATAAAAATAAACAAAAGATGGGTTAGTTGCGTGCACCGAAGAATACGATTTTATGTTTAGATTTATTGATGTTTACTAAGCGACATAACTAAATAACATTTTGTTTTAAAAAATAAGCACCATTTTTGATGTGTAACATCTATAGCCGCACGTAAAACCGATTTCTGGCATGGCGACGCATGCCGTGACGACGCGTCGCCACGCTATATGATGAGTTGTCAAAATTTGAATATTTTATTTTAATTTTGGATTTTTGAGTTTAATGGAAATAAATGATATTAAATAAACGGTTATTATTTTTGTGGAAAAAAATCGTAACATATTTTTTTACATTATGCCATATTTAGTTCTATGGAGGAGCGACGTATGATAATCCTCCTTTTAATTGGAAAGATCTTCCGCCAAGCTGCCGCAGATCATGCCTGGGGACCGCGGTCCAACTGTTGATGTTGGATGCTTGTAAATACGAGTATGTCGAATCCTGAGAGAATCTCGATATAGCGATGTAGGCTTCTCGCGTGTTGCGTGGTGCGGGCGGTGAAGGATTGTATGCATGTTCATAGATGTCACCACAGTTCCTATCGTAATCTGTTTTTTACATATTACTTGTACAAAATAATTTCGATGTTTCACATCTGCCAGGCGTCCCGTGACGGCTCACATTTTTTTCTTTGGGTTTACATCTGCTATCAGGAAGATAAAAAAGTTCTAATTCACACACTGAACATACTTTTTAATCTTTCTTTGTATATCGAGTATATAAACATCCGGTGTGCGTCGGTTCGTGATTAAATTCTCCACCGCTTGAACCGCTTGACCGTTTTTGGTACAATCCAAGGTTCACCTGGATAGTTCTTGACTATAGTACACCCGACAGGTGGCGCTGATGTCAAGATTACCTTTTTAATATGATTTTTTTTTTGGGATTTGATTCCATTAGATGTTTTAACTCTTAGCTCAAATTATCACCTCCTGCCAGAAACACCTACGTCCAAGGCAACTAAAACAGTGAACTTATTTATAATTCAAATTACGCAACTGAACCTGCAAGCAGCGAATGCGCGATCGGCGCACACACACGCGTATTTGCGCTTAAGGAAAGCCTTTGGAAACTAAAACACGCAAGGGACGCGGAGTCTCCGATAGAACACGTCACTAATACATTTATCTCAATACATACTTTATAATCCTGGCTCGATGTTGGGAACACAAATAGTCTTCAACTTCATTTTACAACTTTGAACTCTTACAGATATTGTTTTTTCGAGATCCTAAATCACAGCTAGAGACCAGATTATAAGCATTTTGCGTATTTAGCCAATTTTCAACGCCCGTTTGATTATACATATTTCTCTATAAATGACTACCTACAGGAATTTAAAAGCTTGAAAGTGGTTTTGACGTTTACTGACATAATTATGTTAATTAATAAAATCTGTAAACTGAACTCCACATTGCCGGATGTGTATCTTGTGAAACTGAATCTGATTGTTAAATATTACGACGTGCGTGTAACAGTGTGTGTGTTCGGCAGTGGACACCCCTGGGCCGATATTATGAAGGTTTTAAAAGTAGCAAAATATAGTATATCAGTTCTATGTTCACCGTAGATGCATTGTTAAATATTATTGGTCAAGCTCATCTCTGTCTGGGTTTAGTTTGAGTTCAGATAAAGAACTATGCATATTTTTTGATCTTTTTATTGACTAGAAGAATGAGGCTCTGGTGGCATTTACATCCCTACGCGGAGAATCCATAATTATTATAGAGCGGTGAAATGGTAACAAAACAAAATGAATTGCAAATCAATGTCGCTACAGCTGCACAGCTGGCCAGCAGTGCGAGTGCAGCGTGACTGCTCGCCGAACACAATCAAACGCGTACATTTGTGTCCGCGATATTTAAACACGAATACGTCCAAAAGGCGTATTATTGTAAATTGGGAGCGCGGGCTCCGGCACGTAGTTATATTTGTTTATTGTTCAATTAGTAGTTGGACAAGTCAATTTGACCGGCACATAGCGCAGCGTGTGATGCGACCCCCCCTCCTCCCATTCCCCTGTCTCCATGGCTGTACTCCCGGCATACTCTGCGAATGACGCTTATATTATAGTATCAATATTCCAATAAACGGTGAACTTATTAAACAATAATAGGAAATTTTGTAATACAATACTATGGGGTATTTTTTTCCTAGAAATTGTGTTTCTTTTTAGAAAGGTAAGGGGCCCGGTGAAATTGTGTTTCTTTTTAGAAAGGTAAGGGGCCCGGTGAAATTGTGTTTCTTTTTAGAAAGGTAAGGGGCCCGGTGAAATTGTGTTTCTTTTTAGAAAGGTAAGGGGCCCGGTGAAATTGTGTTTCTTTTTAGAAAGGTAAGGGGCCCGGTGAAATTGTGTTTCTTTTTAGAAAGGTAAGGGGCCCGGTGAAATTAGAGACACATAAGATTTAAAATAAGTGTCAGGCTCGACAATGCATTTGCATACCCCTGTGATGTAAATGTCCACAGGCGGCGGTGACCACTCTGCCTGTTTGTCGGTCTTCTTGATATAAAAACGCGTTTACCTTCCTACAAATATATATGGTATGCAGCAATACTCCATGTAGGTATTGCAGAGTATGCCAAGACCAATGTGGATTTCTTTTACTATATTTCTTATCATACGAAACCTTTACTTGATTGTTGGTTTTCAACCCACGACCTTCACCGAACTGATCGGAAACATGAGGGAACTAGTGAGACCCATTAATGTTTCCAAGCAGTTGTTTCCATTCAATTTATTACTCAATTAACACCTTTGTTGAGTTTCAAAATAGTTAATGCCGCAGAAACGGTATGTTGCCGAGTGCAGTGTCGCGGGGAGTGGCGGGAAGTCGCGGGGACTTTGGGGTGCTCGGCTTTGACAGCTTTTAATGTTGCGGCTATTGTGTATGCGGAACCACTTCTGATGTCTACCCACATAATTAAATTGATTGTGAAGTAGCAGGAAATAGAGTAGAAATACATCTGCTTCTGTTATAGAGACGTGATGAAATGAGCCGGCGCTGTCCTATTTTGTGCCGATCATTGTTTTTTGAACAGTGAACGCGGAACGTCACCTAAACCGAACATAACAATATACTTGACGTGAAGTCGGTGATGTTTCAAGTTTTATGAATTAGTTACGTAGCCGCGAGCGGAGCGGCGGCGGGGCGGTGGCGGGGCGGTGTCGGGGCGGCAGCGGGGCGGCGGTGGGGCGGCAGCGGCCGGCGCCGGCAGGTACAACTTCCCGGGGACAACTCGGTGTACATTAATATTTCTCGCAATCTGTTTGTCTTTCGGCTAATTTGCATTTATATTGAATTCGAGTGAGCTTTCGCCTTTTTCGGTCGTCGGTCGGCGCCGCGCTCGCCTCCCGCCGCCCACTCCCGCTGGCTCTAGTCGAATTATACAAATATTTAAACTAGTTTTAAAGTGCATTCCGCCCTAGACAAATTATGAGAACATATTGCATACCTAGTGAGCACAAGCCGTAGAGACTCTAGCCCTGAATGTCGCCGTGTGGTGGGTGGTGCGTGGTGCGTAGCGGCGACGCGAGCGAGTCCAGCCCGAATGATTATTCAAGGATTACGAATAATGTTTAACATTTCTGTTTGCATTTATGTTAATCCTCGGCGCGATCAACAGTTCGCGGCTTTCGAATCGTTCGTGTTTGAATAAAGTCTCTTTTACGAACATTTGGAGTGTCGCGAAACAAACAATGGATCTTAAAATTCGGACCGCTCGTCGATGTTCGGGCGGGAGGTTATGGCAGGCTATAGGCTCGGAGTGAAACCACAAACTATGAAATGAAGCACAATGAAGCGATGTCGATGATTCAATCGGCTTCGTGTCGCAATGAATACTCGTTTGTTTGTGTCACAATTTGATTCTGTTTGCGAGAGTGAGCGATGAGCGCTGGTCGCCACCGCGCTGTTATTGCGACAATTAACTGACAAATTATATTGTTTTTAATTTGCCTACATTTTGCCCTCTACAGTGGTATACCATTCTTGATACTGCGCCATTTAAAACTGATCTAAAAGCTCAAAGCCTTTTGCGCTGATAAAGGTTAAAGCAACCATCGGTTTTCAGTCTTCTGAGAAGAAACGTTAAGAATCTCAAGAAAATATTGCGATAAGTTTAAAATTATATTGCGAATCGTCCATCTACATAATAAAATGTACTGTACAATTTGTGTTCTCCCTGGGAAAGAATATTCCATTAGAAAAAGTTTCTAGGAAGTTGCCGACCGAATTTTATTGTTGAGATTACACGGAGGGTTTCTTACGGACAATAAGCTTAACGATACTTTATGTGATTGAACGATTCATTTTCATTAGCATAATAATATTTTTATCTGTATTGTGCATTCGTATGGAACAGCATTCAAATCTTCTTAACCGTATGCGGCAATCAAATTCACGATCGTCGTCTGGTCATGGTCTTCCTGACAGAATGGTATCCATGTTCAACTAAAATGTTATTTATTTTTGGCTTACAATCAGTGTACATCCCTTGTTTATTGGCGGCAAGTTCGCACAGCAGCCGGACGGGTGCGGACGAGCGCGGAAGGCCGCGGACGGGCGCGGGGGCGGCCGGACGCTCCTGTAATTCTCGTGTAGACGATTGCATTGAACATTGTTCTCCTTTCCCCGTTTGTTTTGTTTGCATTGTCTATGTCTGCGGCGGCGGGGGGAGTTTGGGGGGGGGAGGCAACTTTTATCTTGCCGGTGTCTTTTAGTTCGCTCGTTGACTGTTATTTAACGGTCGCTGCTCGCTTTGCTTTTGATTACAATGTTTCAGTTTCGCGAAAGTTTCACACATGCAGTGGAGCTGTTGTGTACTCCGCAACACTACGAAACATACAACGTTCTTATCTCCGTATACCTCATCCTGCTACCAAATAAGTGTTGTTAGTTTTACGTTACTTTTAAAAGTAACTATATGAGACTATATACATATTACTATATGATAGTAAGCCATACACTGAGCTCCACTACCATTCAAACGGTGTCTCTGGACAATTAAGTAGTTGTCTTCATTTCTCCAAGTGTCGGTCAGTTATCGCACTCCTCCGTTCGCTAAGTCCCGTGATCGAGTCTCGAGGCGCTCCTGAGTGATGCGCTCATCGCTCACGATCAAATGCTCCATTTTTCTAACCTGCCCCCCCCCTCTTCGCCTGACAGTTAAGACTGCAGCTACGAAGACAAATTACAAACGATTAATTGTAAGCATTTAATTCTTATTGATCATAAATCTGTAAACTTCAGCTCTATATCAATCATTTCGATAATCCGAGTTGTCCTGCTCGTGTCCACTAAGCACGACTCTAACACTGAGGCAATTTATCAATTTGACACTCGGGTGTTTTATCGTTGCTTACATCCAGAAATATGCATATAACTATCTTTTCAATGATATTCCACTGGCGAAAATCCCTATTTAATATGTCGCCAAGATACTACATATTTCAATATCAAATTGCATCGCGATCCATTCAGCCGTGAAAACGTAACAATCATACAGACAGACACAAACACTTTCTATTACATTTATATATTTTATTGATGTAACTAAACTGGGAGTCTACCCTAGGTCCTCCGGTCTCTAAGCCAAGCTTTATACAGCTCTACCACCGAGTTGATATTTTATAATATGGAACACGTATATATATTCAGAACAAACAACATGTTCATTCACACAAATATTTGTCCTGGATGGGAATCAAAGCCTCGACTGGCAGTAGTGAGTCACTTCGACTGCCGTCCAGTAGTAAGTTATGTGGCAGTAGGAATCGGAAACATGGCGTGAACAATAAAAGTTTGTATCCTTTGTTAAAGTAACTTCGCATCCCGACTCCCGAGGCGAGGCCGCTACATGTGCCGACACAACCTTCTAATGGCGATCACTTGAACAACACTCAATACATCTATACTTGTTTTATATTGGTAGGTACCTATTTGTATAGTTAAACTTTACTAGTGGAGAAGAGAGGTGGGTTATATAAATTGATACTGGCGTGAGGTAGATAGGAAGCATCTGAAGCAAAAATTACAACCTCGCTCAATTACGTATATTTGCAACTGTTTCTTTTTTAGAAAATCATCAAATGTCAAATAGTTAAAGATATCTAAAACATGGCAACGAGAAGTTTGCGACTATCACTGAAAACACTTGTCTTCTTTTAATTTACTAGCTCTATATTTATCTTCGAGCGTCTTCTTTACAAACAGTTTTTTTTCACACTTATTAATTTCACCGGCAACAAACTATCGCACTATGTCATCAAATCTTGGAAGTCGTTTTAAATCTACTTCTAATTGCCCTGTTAATTTGAGATTTAGCAAGTACGTGGGATCCGAATACCAATTCAATAATTTGATATCATCGAGCTGATCTGATGATCCAGAAGAGTAATAGTAAAACTCTTCAGAGGCTACTAGTTACCCCCTCGAGCTTGGAGTTGTTTTCTTTTGACAACTCCTATACATTCCGCAAAGAGGGTATATAGCGTGTTTTTAGAGTCTTTATACTGCGTATACTAAGTATCTAAGTGGGCCGTTGAACAACTACTCTTTAGTCGCCACCCCCAACGGACACTTGTAATACCAGCTCAATTAAACCCGATTGTTCATGTCATATACAACATTTTCTTAAATTTAAGATTGCATTTTACAATTTGAAGCATAATATCGGTAACTGTTACGATTCATATTTGTTTTCTTGAAGACTTGCTTACTTTTACCCTAACCATATCTCATCGCTCAAACATGGTTGGTGATGAAACGGAACCTTGCCGGCAGGATGAGGAAATAAAACGAAATACTCGTAACTTAAAGGAAAAACATAAATCTCTTGTTGGCGGCTCGAGCCCACAAATTATAAAATCCTGTTCACGAGCCGTGCGCTGCGGTGGCGACGCGGCAGCGATGCGCTGCGGTGGCGACACGGCAGCGATGCGACGCGGTGGCGACGCGGCAGCGATGCGACGCGGTGGCGACGCGGCAGCGATGCGACGCGGTGGCGACGCGGCAGCGATGCGCTACGGTGGCGACGCGGCAGCGATGCGATGCGGTGGCGACGCGGCAGCGATGCGACGCGGTGGCGACGCGGCAGCGATGCGACGCGGTGGCGACGCGGCAGCGATGCGACGCGACGGCTGAGGCTCGAAGCATGATATATATTAATCTAATATTTATCACTCGCTGTCCCCCGCGGTTTCACCCGTGGTACCAAATGTTTGGTATACATTTTTCCGGGACAAAAAGGATCCAGTAATCCAGGTTATAAACTAGGTATCTATGTGTCAAAATTTCGCATTATTATATTATTAGAATTTGCAGAATCCACCAAGTGTTAAACACACCTAGTTCTGTATATTCTCTATTTTGATTATCGAAGATGTGAGCTTACTCCAAGCAGTATCAGATCCACGGTCCACCTGATGGTAAGTGGTCACCGTCACCTATGGGCATTAGTAATACCAAGGACTGGCATTGTGCTGCCGGCCTGTACCAGTCTAGACGACCGACGATAGGCTTGTGGCATCATATTGTAAATATGAGGGGGGTGGCCGGCCTAGGCGTTATTTCAACAGTTTACACTGTGGCAAACAATAGGCCTGAAAGACATGCGTTCTAGTTAATATTTCCAATCAATAATGTTACTGCAGCTAGTAAGAGTGTGAGTAGAACTTTATAAATTCCCGTTCCTTCCATGGGAGGACGAGAAGCATCCGCCATCGACCATTATTGGTAACGGACAGGCGAGAGAGATTTTCCGACGCGGCACGATTTATTCTTACCGGAATATTAGAATACCGCGGGAGAACCACTTTAAAACGAGAGCGTCGCGTTTGTGCGCCGCTTTTAATATAACATTACGGCGATATGAGCTGTCTGAGAGATGAAATTAAAATCGGACTCGTCCGTACTTAAATCCGTTTAGAGCTCTTAATGCGATATAACTGCGCCCCGCGCCCGCGCCCGCACCGCGCCCGCAGTGTTGCGCCTCGCACAATATCATATTTACTATTTTCATTTCTGCGGCAAATTACTTTTCATTTTCCGCTGCGAGTCTCTTTGAAATGTCTTACTGAGAATTCCGCGTTAGGTTTTATATAACTTGTTACCTAGCTCGAAATGAAAATTGAAATCACGGCCACAAAAGGGCGCGCGCGGCGTGGCGCGGTCCGCCGCCGCGGCTCTAATCGAATACACCGCGCGCACTACGGGGCCGACACTCACCCAGAATATTAATATTTTTTTCTATTCTATGTAATTAACTTTTAGCAATTATTCTATAGACCAGCTGAAAAGATTGGCTGGTGAGGTATTTCGATACCCTGAATGCATGTGATAGATTTCTATCACATGCATTCATCATATCTGACAGACAGACATTGGTCTGTCTGTCAGATATATCAAATTGGGCGACAAACCGGCATTTGTAATACTAGAATCGCTAACGCATTGTCGACTCTGAGACGTGAAGTTGTGAAGTCTCATGTGCCTGTAATTTCACAGGCAGGGGGGCTTTCTAACAGAAACACAATAATACAAGCGCACTACTGCTTCGCGATGGGAATAGGTACAAAGAGTATAAAGAGCTCTACTACTACTAAAATCGACCATCGCATTGCACTTAGCATACCGCGCTGCGTTGCCCGCTATTCCCGGGCGCGTTCCACACTCGGACACCCGGACACTCGCCCCGCCGGACGCGCCGCGGACGCGCATCACTCAATCAGTCAGACAGCGCTCGAAGCTTTAACGCGCGCCGCATTTTTATGCGTTTTCATCGGACTCTACAAAAAATAGTACAACAAGGAGAACGATTCTACAAAATAGAACACATATTGAATTTGCCATAAATATTTAGTATCCTTGTCATTATTTTAGTTTTGAAATATGACCATTATATTTAGAGCGGTACTGAGCTTAGTTTTTGGTTCAATTCTTAAATCTGAAAGAGTACAATTAATTATTATCTTTTTAACAAATGTACAGCATGGTGCTATCTGGTGGCGGTCCGTTCACGACGAACAGGCGTGGCGACGAACAGCACCACGCTACCACCCCAAGAGATGAGCTCTTGGGTATCGTAAGAGGCGACTAAAGTATACCGATGACCATGTCACTTAACACATTACATCGAGTCGACAACAAATGGATTTTCCAATAGGGTTGGCTAAAGGAAGGCGGACGGCTGTAATAAAAACCCAAATCCCTATATTTGTTAAGATCCTTGGTCATGCTTGGATACAGAAAGCCCTAGATAGGGAACTATGGAACTTCTTGCAGGAGGCCTTCAACCGCGGAGGGGTTCTGGGAAAAAAAAAACTTAGATTCTACGACTTTTTTATAGAAATTAAAATGACTGTATAAAACATAAAATATATTTAGTAAATAGCAAACTAGGTAGAATTAGTGTCTCATTTATTGATAGGTTTCAGTAAAAATTTTAAAACTGTAATATTTCTATGAAATATAAGGCTTTTTTATTTTATAACGAGTATATTGTGGTTCAAATGATATACCTAAGTTATAAGGAATATTGTGTGTGAAGATTATTTATTTCACTTTTTCTGTAAAGCTGATAGTTGTGTGGCGAGCGCGAAGCGTAGAGCGTAGATCGCAGAGCGCGTAAATCAATCCGTGAGCCGACAAGCAGCGCTACCTGCGGAGGTACACGCGATGAGATTCATATATTTTTTATTCCCGACTTCGTGCGCTCGCTCTTGTTACATTCATTTCAGATACTATAAAAACCTACACCTCGGCAAGAGTACGTGTTTGTTTATTCGAGAAACTGTGGTGGGTACATAGAAGCATTAAATCTGTGTACATGTACCTATAGCTAGAGATCCCTATGAATACATTATATAGTATCTTTTGATAACTAGCATCCCCCTCTGACTTTTCCACTGCTCCTGAGGATATGTTTTTTTGGAAAAAATCAAAATCAATCAAAAATCTGTTGAGTTTATACGCATTTGAGTTAGTTGTGCCTTTTGTACCGCTTCATCAAACATTCTCTTAACACATCTAAACTTTCTCATATCTACTAGAATAAGTCATCTTTTTGTATCTAGCAGCAATAAAATAGGAGTTTCATATAATTCGGCGCTGTCGCAAAATTCTTTGTGGTTTCTAACTGCTGACATTTCCTACCTGTATTTGACCTGTATTTGTAAATAGCTTAAGTGCATCATCATATTATCATTCGACTTACAGTAACATTGATACTACAAAACACATTATATACACAGTAGACACAATTGTTTTCACAAACGAACAATGGCCGGCGCGTAACGAAATATTATTATGTAAAAGCAGGAAATGTATATTCAGTTTAACGCGAGTGGAAAACGAAAGATTACATCGGCGGAATATTTAAACGAGCAGGCTGATTTTGTGCCGGTACTCGTTATCTGCGCCCAGTGGGACGATTTGCATTTCAAACTGACAAAAATCAACCGAACGCTTTCTCTTATTATGTGCTCGCCAATACCGCAGATGAGCGTGCAGTGTGCAACGTCGAGTGTGCATGTGTTCTTTATGTCAAGCTGTTGAACAAATGGAATCCAGATGGTAGTTGATTACCGCCTCCATGGACATTTGCAATACTGGGGACATGAAGTAGTTGTCTCTTGTCTCATAGCGACATGCCTGTCTTCCATCGGGGTAGGTAGACCACAGATTTCCTTTTGCGCCGCCCCTGAACCACTTCTTTCGCTTCCTCTACATCATCAGACTTTGCATACATACTAGTCGGTTTTGTGTGCTTTTTACCCGGCCCTCTATTAGAACATTGATTTGGTCTATGTAAGGTTCCCTGGGTTCCCTTGCGACTCATCTATTTAACTTTTCACTATAGATTTCATACGTTAATCTTATGTCATTCACTCATTTCCTCATGTCCAAACCACCGAAGCATCTCTTTTTCAGCCTCAAGCCCGTCCTTACTAAAACTACTTCACGGCGGAAATATGGATGGTGGTAGAACTTTTCCGGCCGAACTCTGCACTAAGAGCTGTTCTACTCTGGAATCAAAATTATGAATTATGAATTCACGAGACGAAACAAGCTTCATTCGGTCGCTTAGAGGCTGGGAACTTGATGACGCAAGTTTGTTATTCTTGTAGCGAGTCAAGGGCCGGCACTAGGTCTCGGTTGTCGGCCGCGGTGAGTAAACAATAATATTAATAACGGCAGTTTGTCTATAACCGCTTGTTTGCCGTACTGTTGCAATACCGCGGGCTCCGGGTTCACTCCGGCTCTAATATTGTGCTCCTCGGCCGGTCTCCAGCACTAACTGAATTACTCACAGCTCTATTTTTTCCGTTTGGAAATCACCTGGGATTTATGAAATTAGGTTGCTTATTGGATACATTGAATATAGTGATGTCTGTAAATAACTGCACTCTGCACAAGTACTCAACACACAGGCTTTAAGAATTAGTCTTAATTAAGAATTATTCAGAATTTGGCAAAATAATGTTTGTAATAGCTAGTTGTAATGTATTTAAAATAGTTTAAATATTCATATTTTTACCCAGCTATGTTTTATGTTGGTTCTCGGTCGAAGTCTCACTTCTGGTACGGTTGATCTTCATAAGTGTGCTCTTAAGACCTAAACTGAATAACCGCCAAAATTGTATTCGATCTTGAACCAAAATCGCTAAATTGAATCCAATGATTTTCGGGATTGAGTATTTGCCGTTGCTTTGAATTTAAAGGTCCGTTAAAAAACGATTCTAATTTCAATTAGTTACAGGAAAATACCTCCTACCAACTATAAAATCCCAAAGTAGATATCATAGACATTTGTGACGTCACGCAATTTTTGCGCGGGCGGCGCGGGGTAGGGATTAATACATAATAATAACAGATTTTAATGAGGTTCTGTTATTAAATTTCAATGATTTCCAAGTATTCGCTTTGTGCTTTATTGCCGTTTGTTTGCATTTGACATGATAAGTTGAACGATATTTCAGTTTACGAAATTACTAGCTAAATTGACGGGCCAGTTGGCTTGGTGGTTAGAGACCCTGACTGCCAAACCGAAGGTCGCGGGTTCGATTCCCACCCAGGACAAACATTTGTGTGCATGAACATGTCTGTTTGTTCCGTGTCTGGGTGTAAATATTTATATAAGTATGTATTTAAAAAGTAGTATATGTAGTATATCGGTTACCTGGTAGCCATACTACAAGCAGTACACTCTGCTTAACTTGGGATCAGGTATCCTGTGTAAAGAATGTCTTGGGATATTTATTATGTATTATTATTAAATACATAGTATCTATAAATCTTTAATGGGTACCTACTACTACTACTTTTATTTTTACTATCTTTACGCATTTGACGTGTTTGTGATGATGTGGCTAAAGATATGGAGGAGCGAGGTGTGAGACTCCTCCATTTAAAAGACCTTCCGCCAGGCTAGTTGATCATGCCCGGAGACTGCGGTTCCGCTGTTGATGTTGGATGCTTGTATATCAAACTTCAACAATCCTTCAACTGAGAAGAATCGGCATGATGCTCAGAACTCATTAACTATTTATCAAAACCAATCTCTTAGAAATTCACTGCTTTACAAGCATACTTGTGAATAAACAACATTTATGAGTTATAACGGCTGTAGCAGCTAATAGGTGGGTCCCATCGTAAAGGCTGGAGTACCTGCAATGGAGGCAGATAGCTCAGCGTACTTTTACGACCTATCATTATTTAACAAGCCAACATTTTTCGCTATTAAAAGCGAGCGAGCCGCCCGAGCCGCCGCCCCGGCGCCGCCGCCCAGGTATTGTTGTTTTAGGTGTGTTTGAGCTGCGTTACAATTTAATGTTCGGGGAGGAGGCCCACTTTGATTACACGAGTAATATTTATGTTATACCCACGTACTGTACCGCACCGGCGCGGCGGCGCGGCGGCGGCGCGAGCTGACACAGCGCGGAATAGATTACAGTCGTCATCGCTGTTCAAGCTCCGGGGAATTCATTATTGTTTATACTCCAAGAGTTTGCAAAAAAATGCTGAGTCAGTAATAAGACGGGATTTAGGATTCCCCTAATACGACAAACCAACCTAACTGCGACCGGCCGCCGCACTCAACACTCGGATTTATATCCGGATACATATTTGGATGTTTTAGTTTATTTCACTTACATCTGCATTGTTTGCACAAACTTCCTCAATTTATATTTAATACTTACGCACTTTAGCAGCGGGACCAATGTTACTTTGGCGTTTGATTCTACGGCTATAGATAGATAAAGGGCCGATTGCTGAAGTCACTAATTGCGGTGTCATATTGTACGATTTAGGAAATATCGAAATGAAATGAAATGAAATATTTATTCAAATAGGCCTTCACAGGCACTTATGAATGGTCAGACTCTAACACCGGTTCGGAAGGTTGCTTTTACTGAGAAGAGCCGGCAAGAAACTCAGCAATTACTCTTTTCAAAATAAGATTTTGTACATAAAGATGTGTCCTGCTGGAGCGAGCGCTACACCCAAGCATTGTCGTCATTAAAATAATCATTTGTATTGTAGAAAGCCTTTTGTACTAAAACAGTCTTAATTCTTTCCTTAAATTTTTGTAAAGGCAAATTTAAAATTTCAGCAGGGATTTTATTATAGATGCGTGCACTAAGTCCTAAAAATGAGCCTTGCACTTTTTGCAGTCTATATGCAGAAGTGACAAGTTTATCCTTATTTCTAGTATTGATGGAGTGCATATCACTCATTTTGACATAAAGACTAATATTTTGATGTACAAATATTATGTTTGCATAAATATACTGCGATGCAACTGTGAGGATATCAATTTGTTTAAACTTTTCTCTGAGGGAAGCTCGAGAACTCAAATTATAAATTGCTCGAACTGCTCTTTTTTGCAATATAAAAATTGTTTCTATATCAGCAGCTTTACCCCAAAGCAAAATGCCGTAGGTCATAACACTATGAAAGTAGCTAAAATAAACTAATCTAGCCGTATCGACATCTGTAATCTGCCTAATTTTTCTAACTGCGTAAGCTGCTGAACTAAGTTTTCCCGCAAGACATGATTTTTGTGTCCCCCATTGAAGTTTTGAGTCGAAAGTAATTCCTAAGAAAACTGTTGACTCAACTAGGCTAAGAGCTTCATTGTCTAACATTATACTACAGCCTAGTTTTTTAACATTGGGTAATGCAAATTTAATACATTTAGTTTTTCTTGCATTAAAACAAGATTATTAACAGTAAAGTATCTTTAAATGTATTTAGCACGTAGTAGGAGGTCGGGAAATAAAGACGTCAGATTCCATTCGCTAACTCTTACGATTAATTTCTTACAAATATTTAAAAGTGTATTAACAAGTTTTCTAGAATTCAAGTTCTAGTGAGTTTGGGATCAGATTCGAGTGTCCGCGGCGTCTCAAAGGGTAACAATGACGAAAGATCTGTTATATCAGTTGTTTCACTAGTTGCACTAATGTCGTATAGCGGGCGCTATATATGCATCGGTGAGGCATGACGGATGGCGCTGCATGAGAGCCCATAGCTATCATCATCTGTATCCATCAGTCAATTTGCGAGGAAGCCGCGAGGCAGTGCGCTGCAGACGATTGATTGAGTACTGTCGGTTTGTTACTTTTTAATTATTATAAATTCCATATATTTTATATCAAATAGGCCGAGCATGCCATACGATCCATCTGATATTGTCAATGAACTCTTGCAATACCAGGGGTATCGCCAGTGCATTGTCGATCCAGAGACATGAAGTTCCTAAGTCAAATAATAAATATACATCCTGGGACATTCTTCACACCCCAGGTTAGGTTTTCTGAACCCAATTTATCAGAGCATGTGCTATGGCAACTAGATAACTGATATACTACTTTTTAAATACATTATTGAGTATATTTACATCTAGGCATAGAACAATCAAACAAGTTCTTGCACACAAATGTTTGTCTTGAGATCGAACTCACGACCTACAGTTGTGATAGTTATTGGTGATAGACATTTAACCACCACGTCAACGCGCTCGCGTGTCTTAAAATTCACTAGCACCCTTACCTTATTAAGTGTAGTACAGTAATGCAAGTGCACTACTGGAGTTTTGCTGCTATAATTGGTATGATAGTAGTACCATACTTCACCGAAAGAACGAAGAGCTCTACTTAATTCATTTGTTAATAGCGCATCAATGCTGCAGAACGCTTTTTATCTAATTTTAAAACTTCTCCGTAACTTCACTTCCTTCCTTTTCTTGGACATCAAATGCCTATTAATAATTAAAAGGAGCAGGTATTACATATTTCATTCATCTCTTCCTTATCTTTCTATATTATTCTTATATATTATATTTGACAGGCCAATTGGCTTGGTGGTTAGCGACCCTGACTGCCAAGTCGAAGGTCGCGGGTTCGATTCCCACCCAGGACAAACATTTGTGTGCGTGAACATGTCTGTTTGTTCTGTGTCTGGGTGTAAATATCCATATAAGTATGTATTTAAAAAAATAAAAAGTAGTATATGTAGTATATCAGTTATCTGATTTCCATAGTACAAGCTCTGCTTATTTTGGGATCAGATGGCCGTGTGTAAAAGAATGTCCCAGGATATTCAGAGGCTGATATTAGTCAGTTGTTCCTGCTAGCTTTGCCGTCATTCCGTCCAACTTCATCTCACGAAATATATCACAATTCCTCTCGACAGATTGATGGCACTTCATCTGGTGGAATAGGCGTAGAAGCAATGATAAACATCGGTTTAACTTCACCTTAACATTATGTTCCTTTTAACGTAACGTAAACAATAAACCCCAGGATTCCCGATGACTGATCGATAACACACAATATAGCCTATAGACCCTTAAGTTGATGTAGCTCATAACTCTGGGCACGAAGCCCTCCAAAATAGCATTAGGGGCGCGTTATAAATCCGTCCAGGTGCGCAATAAATCAGGCGGACAATATCGCGGGCGCGGATCCCGACGTGTATCGGATAAAGATATCCGCTCCGATATCCTCACCGCTCTCCCTCCTGACACAACGGGTGAAATCATCTGTACTTCCAACCAGATGAGATCTAGATAAGTCCTAAGAGATCAGGTGTTTGATTCAATCCTAATATATAAAAATGAATTATTTTGGATCAAGAAGACTTCATGTATGGCAGTACTGAATGCGCTGAATCGTAAAACTTAATTTAAAGTTTCTATTATGCATGCTATTTGCTCCAACATCGTTTTGATGCTCTCGCGTAGAAAAAATACCGAATACAAAATACATTTGGATCGGCTGTTGAAAGGGCTCATAAAGAACCTCGTGTGAGCGGAGCGCCGGTGCGGGTCCATCGGTCAGGCCGCGGGGCAGGAGGGCGAGCGGGGGGCGGCGGGGGCGGCGGGGGCGCGAGGGGGCGCGATTTGTTCACGCCCGCGGGTAACAAAACATCCACTTTCCGCGACCGCGCGCCGCATACATCACCGCATTCAATACCCGCCTTATTTATACTAACCAAAGCGCGCCGCCGCCGCACGCCCTCGCAGCGTGTGGACACCTTTATGGTATTGCCTATTGTCAATACCGCGTTATCAATCAAGTATTTGAACATTATTTATTAATTATTCACGGGCCACGCTCGCTACAGGTCCTGGGTTCGATTCCCTGTCAGGAAAAAATATTTATGTTGATGAACATGTTTGTTGGTTATGTGTCAATATTTTTTGTTATTTATTTGTATTATATTATTAACCTTTAAGTTTCTAAGTGTTTTGAAGTGAGCTATAAAATGTTAATTCATCAAATGTTTTGACGATATTTGAAATATTGCAACTGCTAATTGTGTCCACCTCAGTAATTGTTTGAATGCCGCACGGCGATCATAAATAAATATTGCAACTGCTAATTGTGTCCACCTCAGTAATTGTTTGAATGCCGCACGGCGATCATAAATCCATAGTTTATTCAATTTACTATCACTACACAATGTAATTTATGTTTATTCTATTTATATTAGGTCAATTAGACCGCCTACAGACATTTGCAACACCAGTCGCCATTGCGTTATTGATCCTGAGACGTACAGTTGTTGAGTATCACGTTCCCGTAATTTTTATTTATATTTATATATTATATTATATATTATTATATAATGTATTATATTATACATTATATATTATATATATTATATTTTTATGTATATAATACATTGGATGATCAGTTTTTAATTAAGACGATAAGACGAAAATAAGAGTAGACAGACTATGAATTCAATAACTAAGCGACGCGACGAGTACCGAGCAGTTTGTAAGAAATAAACAGTAGCAAACAAGCAATCGCCGTTGTTCCGATCGCCGCGTCCGACTTCCACTCGGCAGCTACGTAATGAAGTAATAACATTAGCCCCCCCTCTGGCCCACACCCCCTCGTCTCCGCCATCCACCTCCACTCCAGCCCGTCCCGCGGCTTGTAGCGCTGATAATGTACACAGATTGTATTATGTACCCGCGGACCAGCGAGCGGCGATGGGACACGATGTCTCACATGAAAATGGTTATCTTATCTCATAGTTAGTAAACCATACTACTTAATATCATAACATAACTCGGAAGAAGTAGGCAGAGGTGCAGCTTAATATCTTAATGTCTACATTAATATTATAAATGCGAAATATAGTAAGGATGTATGGATGTGTGTGACTCTTTCACGCAAGAACTACTTAACGGATTTTAGCGCATACATTTTATTTTGGGTGAACATTATATTCCTCAGGAAGGCAAGCGTGGCAAGGAAGCTAGCGATTCATATTATTCGATTACCAAGTTAGTGGTTAGGGGGAAGGTATTAATGCCAATTGGAGATATAATTTCAGACAAGTGGAACCTACGTGTAGCATATCAGTTGTCTAGTTGCAGTCCTCGGTCAGAAGGGAGTGTGTCAAGTTTTATGTTTGTAGTGACGTCGAATGCCGTGAGGGTGACGAGAGGCGTCACTTGGAAGTAAATATAAATGCTAAAGCGCTAATACTTTAATCTAAATAAATCCCAGCTTAGGTTTAAATAATGTATAACGTTCAAGAGTCGGAATGAGGGATATTTCAAACGAACGGGCCGCGTCTTTCGGTGCGGGTTTGTTGGCTTCCGGAGCTTAGATTATTGTCATAAATTTTGTACGTTTCGATTATTTCGCAGTATCTACTATTATGAAATCTCTAAACTCAGCCTTTTAACCGACTGCAACATAAAAATACATTGTCATTAGTTTATTTATTGCAAGTGCGCGGTTTTTTGTCATTATTGCTTCAGCAATAAGGCTGCCTAAAGTGCATATCACTGGTAATGTTTGTAGATTACTTTGATTTTAATTTCTTTTTATGTGGTGTGAATAATAAAGTATATTTGTATTGTATTAGAAGTCTGATAATAATTATATATTAAAAGTTGAAATAGTTTTTGAACAAGAATGTTAATAAGAAATTAATATTTCGTACTCAAGTGTTATTCAAATCACAGATACATATAATTATGAACGAATTTTATGTATTTCGACTCGCGATTTAGATTGTATTTCTGTCGCGCGATATATTTTAATATTTCCGAACCATAACAATGAATCGATTAACAGCTGATGTATCAATGGTGGCTCAGTAGTTTAGGGGCTGCGGTGGAACATAAATACCTACAAACAGATACATACACAACGAGACATCATACTTCTTTTACATACAACTTCTTTTTGGTTTTGCTGTAGACGGGTAAATAGGTGCCATTCATAATTATGTAATTTTGAAGATAATTTGTTTGTCTTAAATATTAGGTTAAGGAAAAAGCCTTTTCGCATTATAGTATGTATGAACTTGTAATAAAATCTCTTTGGCTATACTATTTGTATCTGGCTGGTTTTGGTATCATTGAAAGTTAAATTTTAAAGAACATAATTCCAATTTCAAATTTGGAAAATGTGTGATTTTCAATTGTTTTTCGTACCATCAAGATGAGTGAATTTAAAATGTAAATAAACTATATTAAAAAAAAAATAGAATTTTCTTAAAGAATATTATAATAATAGGTTGGGGAAAAAGTTTCTTCGCATTTTTTAAGAAAATTCAAAACCATTTTTAATATAGTTTATTTACATTTAACGTATGTAGGTACCATTTTGTTCAATAACTTTTTGCCATCTTGTAGGTAGGGACATGATCCCATTGCTATAGAAGTTTTGGGACTTCTGATCAAAATACTGCGACAAGTGGTTTTGACAGTCCTCTCGTGATGTTAACCTGACACTGCCTAAAGAATTCTGAAGAGACCGAAACAGGTGGAAATCTGAAGGTGGCAAGGTCAGGACTATACGGCGGATGCATTAATACCTCCCAGCCAAACTCTCTTCATTTTTGCTGAGTGGCTAAATATGTGTGAGGTCTAGCGTTATCATGATGAAAAACCACACCCTTTCTGTTGATTAATTCCGGCCGCTTTCTCTCAACTTCTTGCTTTAATCTCATCAGTTGATCGCAGTCGAGTTCAGAATCGATGGTCCTGCCTGGTGGTAACAGCTCATAATGAATAATGCACTTCCAATCCCACCACACATACAGCATCACCTTGTTGCGGGTTAACCCGGGTTTCGCCACAGTCTGTGAAGCCTGACCGGCCTTTGACCACGACCTTTTTCGCACGTTCTTGTCGTACGTGATCCACTTTTCATCACCAGTTATCAGCTTCTTCAAAAAAGGTTCGGTTTCATGACGTCGTAATAAAAAATCACAAATATGTACACGGTTCATTAGGTTTCTTTCAGTGAGCTCGTGAGATACCCAATTATCTAGCTTTTTTGTGTACCCAGTTTTTTTCAAATGCGCCAAAACTGTTTTGTGGTCAATTCTCAGTTCTTCAGCTACGTCGTAACTACTGATATGCCGATCTTGCTCCACTTTTTCAAAAATAGCATCCATTTTATCCGTAATGGGGCGACCAGAGTGACGTGCATCTTTGACATCAAAATTTCCGGATTGAAAGCTTAAACCAAATTTGTGCTACTCTCACAGACACTGCACTAGGTCCATAAACATCGCAAATTTTTTTCGCGGCTTGCGTTGCATTTTTACCTTTTTTGTAGTAAAATTTTAAAATGAATCGAATTTCTTCATTAGATTCACTCATCTTGGCGGTACGAAAAACAAATGCAAATCACACATTTTTCTAATTTGAATTTGGAATTATGTTCAAACTAAATTTAAACTTTCAATGATACCAAAACCAGTCAGATACAAATAGTATAGCCAAAGAGATTCTATTACAAGTTCATACATACTATAATGCGAAAAGACTTTTTCCCCAACCTAATAATAACGCTCTCTCACTCAAGTATATTTCACCATGTTTCTTTCAGCTCCAAAAACCAATACTATCAGAAAATTTTCAGGAAGGTCGAAATAAATTAACTTGACTAGCAGTTCCGCGAAATGTAACATTGACGACATAAAACGAGCCCTACAAACAAGTGTAAACAGGGGAGAGGCGTCACTAAAAGGCGAAACAAAGTAGTTGCTACGGGGTGATGTTTTGACAGGTGACGCCGCCCGAGGCCGTCGCGCACTGGCCGGCCGGGGCGCCCCGAGCCCCGTCCGAGCCCCCGTCCGAGGCCCCGTCCGAGCTCGCGCCCGGGGGCTATTTAACTAAAACTTTTCACAGGCTTTTTGAAACAACGTAAAAAGTAATGATATATGCATTCATTTCGCTTCACGTCACGGATGTACATGCATTCTTGAACTAATCTATAAACTGCACGAAAAATTCATAACGATGCAATTGTATGAAAATTTTTATCGATGGTTGAAATTACGAGTTATAATGACTATAATGATGAATTCATATATTGACATTGTAAGTTTGTTTCCCTTTTCTTCATAATATCATAGCGGGCAATGAGCCTGTATTTGGCACAGAGTTAGATGATAGCGCGGAGAGGACGTATGCTACATATTATCTAAGGAATGCCTGTGAAACCGCCGCCCGCGGTTCTAGTCTAGTAATATGGGTAATGGGCATTCTCGTCCAAGCACGCGCTGTATCCGGCCCTCTACCGTGGGTTTGCGCCGGTACGCAATCGACTACCAACAGTTCTTGACTTAACATACCAACTTACTATATTTGTTACGCTTTCACAGCTAATCGACTAAGCCAATTTTGCTGAAATTGGGCACAAACATAGCCTATAGTATGAAGTTAGACATGGTTACTGTTTATCTCGGGAACTCGAGTGAAATCGCGGCGGCATAATTTCATAAATGCGAAAATCGGTTTGTTCGGTAGCTCTTGGAGCTTCAATATTCTCACTCACTTATGAATGATCAGACTCTATTTCTCCAACTTTGGACCACGAAACGTCAATTGCCACTTATTTTTATCTTAATTGAGAACGAAACACGATCAGTTCTGCTTTGAAGCGGAACAAAAATGCGCTAAAGTGGAAAATATATAGTCGCAACTGGCAAACTGCATTTTTCAATAATTGAGTTCCTTTGTTCTCGCAAATTGATTACAATTTTGACTTTAACAAGCTAAACTAGATAAATAGTGACATGGCTTAGGTAATAGTTGCCAAGTAGAAAACATGGCTCAAGCTTGTGTCGCAAAAGATTTTCTTTTCAATCCTTACTGATATTATAAATTTGAAAGTGTCTTTGTCTTTCTGTTTGTTTGTAACATTTTAATTTATCGGATAAACGGTACCCCCGTCTTCCCTCATCACTCCACTGATAGTTTCACATACCATTAGTTTCAAAAAGCCTTTAAGTTTCATACCAAAAGAAACACATAAAGCCTCCTTCTAAGTCCGCATGTTGCAGGTGACTACCCTACCGACTACCCTGCAGTGCGCGTGGCCCGACATCCACTTTGACATATGAACTTGACCAGCTATCTCAAGAACTAGCCCCCTACTCGTAGCACCAAGATCGCGCTCACTTGCTCGGCCGCGCTCATTGTGCGGGATTTACAAATTAAAACATAAACGAAACTCGTGGAGTGCGCACACTACGCACACGAAACTTTTATGAAAGTTAAGACGAGTTAAGTCGTAGCAGATTATATCTCGGGATCCCGCCGCGAACGGAGACAAAGAGTCCTTTGATCCTGGGGCACCCTCCGTTTACCCCGCCCCCGCCCCGCCCCGCCCCGCCCCCAGGCCGAGTCACACGCTCGGACGGGTGCCGTCCGGTCACATCACCTGACGCGTATGTACAGAGGGTTTCCTATGGAAATGATAGATAGAGCAAAGTTGGAAACTTGTTGCTATGACTTTTGCTGCGCCGATGTTATATCTTTTCTTTAACCTTTGCTCGGCAATTTGTTACCCTATATTGATCATCTTAAATGTGACTTCTAAATAACGAAATATCCACTAAACTTTGTGTGTTGGTTTTGAATTTTGGTGGGACGAGAAAATTAGTTTTCCTTTGACTTTATTTGACTGGCATTTGAAAGCCTGGGTACTTTAATGTAAGTAGATTCGATATACCGATAGATCGCTGCTATATTTTATTTATTATTATATGCAAAACTTACAGGCTATAGAATGGAGAGCCAATTAAAAGTATAAACTGATATATTAAGAATTATTAATGGATGCAAAATGCTAAGTCGACTCCTCTCAGTAGTCTAGGAAGTAGGTACTGCCTTATTAGATGAAGGTTCCACCAATAAAGATGAACAACGATTGATTATTTCTGAGTTCTCAGATACCGTTCTCAGAACTCCTCAAATAACGATGGTATTGATTCTACGTTCAATAAATACCTTTATTACAAGTACGCTTTTTGTATGTTTTGCTCATTTTGTCAAATGAGCGAGTATGGTAAAGAGTTTTTACATCGCTCATCAATCAGTGGCAGCTGTCGCGTTGCGAATATTCAATCGTTTAGCCGAACATGGTGATCATTTACATATTATATTAATGCTACAAATTCTAAAAGGGTCTTTTCATATGACACAAAATGTAATAAGATTTTTATCATTTAGTTATACCGATTTCTCGGATGAACAAAAATGTGTGTACAGGTCACCAAGCAGCCAAGTGCGTGTCGGGTCACGCGCTGTGTGATTATCTTGTAGTTGGAAGATATGTGATGTCAATAAATAAAATACAAAACATATTTGATTCCTCAGTACGCTGTTTCTTGTTTGAAACTCGTATATATCCGAAATGCTGAGAAAATCTCGATAGCTGGATGTAGGATTGTGGATTCATGTTGCATTTTACTTTCATTTTACGACGCCGCGCTTCGTGTCACATTTCGTTGACTACACTCGTTTTGTAGCGCTCTTATCATACTTTCTAAACGCGTACTACTAACTAGTACCTTAAAAGTCGGATTCCTTAGACGGATTTAAATTGAATTGTGTATATGTCACACATCTAAATCCCTTAGAATAATACCATATCGAGATGGTGCTATAACGTCGCGGCCTCGGCTCCGGCTCGTCCCGCGCTCGTCCCGCGCTCGTCCTCCATTTTGGCATCACAGTCCCGTTTAGTAGAGAGTGTTGCGGCTCCGCGGAACTTGCCTCGTTACTTAGCTCCAACAATTCTAATACATACGTATCCGTGCCGAGTGCCGAGTGCCGACTGCCCGCCGGAATTCCACTTTCGAAACTCGCCTTTGAGAGTGCACCGCGAGCTGCCGTGCCAACAATATATCCACCCTTTATCAAACCGAACCATATGAATTTCAACTTTACCGATTGCAGTTAAAGCTTAAAGCTCGATGGTAGTTTCGCCCGCAGTTGTACGGCAGGGCGATAGTCCCAGTTTTTCACTTACAACGAAAAACGAGTGGGTAGTTTGGATATAAGTAAAGTTTTCCGGTAAGAAAGCTGTAGGGGCGGCCCGGACGTCCGTCTACTTACATTTTATTGCTACTACTTACATGGGAATAATGGTTTTTACTTATCATAAAACAAAACAATTGGTAGATGTCAATGTGCTATTCAAACTTAATTTGATTTATGAGTGCTGTACGTTCTTAACTTGTTTCTTGATACTTGTTGAAGCTTCATTAACTTTGACTTAACACACGTTTCCCTTGACCTACATTCCATCCGCCCCAATCTAGGTTCAACTATTTTGTGAATTAGTTAATACGAATTCCCAAGAGAAGATCAGATTGGGTTGCAGTGGCTGATGGAGAAGTAGGTAGAGATTTATATTGACTATGCCAGTCTAGTTATTCTAGGCGCAGCTCGGCACAGCTCGGGATAGCTCGGTAAGGCTCGTTGGCGCAATTAACCCGACACAAAGCATCTCGGAGCCCACTACTGCACGCTACCAGTCCGCGGCGGATAATTATCCGCGCTCAATGAATCCGCCACTACATTCATAATTTTAATTGTCAATTAATTACGCACATTTACTGATATTTACATTAATTATGCACAATAATTAAAACGTAATTGTGTGCGCTCGCTCTACAGTGAAATATTTCTGGGAAAATCAGTTGTTCAAATTTAATGTTTTTAGTTTCATTACTTGACTGATCAACCGTGCGCACAACACTGTTTGTATTCATACACGCAGTTAAACTAAATCAGGAGTACCGCGAAATTCGTTCTGCTCTTCCGTACGTAGACGGATAGAGACTTTAGAGTTGTAGCTATCCTACGTTGCATAACATTTTCATGAACGAGCACGAGCGGTATGCTTCTGGAATATAATAACAGGCGACGAACCGAGACCCTTTGCACCAGTGCAATTGTTCGCTTGCAATTGCGCCGACGACCGACAAAGAGAAGGGAGTATCATTTTTCTATTAGAGGACGACTGGAGCTGCATCGCACTAACGAAGTTATCCGACCACTGAATAATCATTGCCTGCTACAAGGGTTTCATAGCATGGTAGCTATGGGCTATTTGTCTTTTGTGATGGTGTGGATGTGATATCGAAGCATTCTAATGGTTTCATAAACAGTAACTACCATACAACATGTATTAGTTCGTTTATTATCATTTGTACAAGCACAAATGATTGTTTAATGTACTGGTAAACTCTGCTTATAATAATTTAGACATCTATTAAAACCAAGCAGAACTAAAACTGCCAACGAACTGATAATTAAAGCTATTAAGAACGTCAAACAAATTAGAATAGTGATTTTAAGGGGCTTCATCCCATTATGGGTTTCCGGAGGCGTTGCTTCGTTCACCTCCGGAAGTCTATAACTAATAATGACTAGCCAGAGTAGTCCAAAGCCCCGCGACCAGCCGGACTGCACCGGGCGCTAGTTAACTCGGAAATACTCATTGGTAACTATGCTAAGTGAATTTAATTAAATCCAGTTCCAATTCATTTTCTCGCACGTTGTTGAGTGTCGTCGTCTGCTGCCACAGCCACCGCTTTACAACCGCCACGCCACTGCCACGCCACGAGTCACGATAAACAAAAAAAAAACTGCGGGATTTTATGGAATCGGGTCTTAATTTTTTCATGATTTCATGGAATTCGTCCGGGGATGTGCAACCACCTTACGGCGACAATGATATTTAGTGGTCTTTGTTGTTCGTACATCTGTGCACAGACTGACACTTTCCCCCCTCTTGCTGTCTTAGGATGGACTAATTTCAACGCTCTTCGATGCTCCACCGCTGGTCTTTTATATTATTTGAAATTTAATCTCCTTTGCTCGCATTACGTTCTTTGAATTCACGACGCTAAAGAAAATTTCCGGATTATACGTTTGAAGAGAAACATGAAGTATTATTTGTAGCAGCTTTGCACTCCTGCACCGCCGCTGCATTCAGTTCCATACAAATATAATTCCGTTCACTCCGTTATTTGCCAGAGTAAACTTATAATTGGCCGTGTTTATTCCGTGTATCTTATATTTTATCTGATGTAATACGATGCATTTAGATACTTATGATTCAGTATGGTTTATATTTATGTTTGTTTAGTTTTATTCGGAATCCCATTATTTTATATTATTTATTTCTTTCAAAATTCAAAACCATTTATTCAGTTTAGGCCTTCGGAGGGCACTTATGAAGGTCAAATTTAAAGTTACTGAAGCTATAATACAATATACACTCTATACATATAATAAATCTGTTGACGTGTGGTATCTGTACATGGAAAGTTTCAAAAATAATTATAGTTGGGGTGTAATAAATAAAATAACTCTAGATTAGTCAAATAGGGGCGCGTAATGAAACTAACGTTCGTCCGGACAGTCTAATACTATAGACTACTAATAGTATAAATGCGAAAGTTTGTATGTATGTTTGTATGTGTGTATGGATGTTTGTTACTCTTTCACGCAAAAACTACAAAACGGATTTAGATGCAACTTGGCACATAGATAGAACATATCATGGAATAACATATAGGCTACATTTTATTCCGGGAAAACGTGACATCCCTCGGGAACGCGGGTAAAACCGCGGGGGACAGCAGTTAGTAGAACTTTCGGGTGTGCAAAGGCGACCAAGACTACGGTAACACGCGTTTTAATAGCCAAAAAATAGCAAGACTTTTTTATAAGATAAGAAAACTCATCAGGATTCGTGTTTGCTTCTTTGTTTGTTTGTGCGGCGCGGCGGCGCATAGCAAGCGGCGGTGGACGGAGAATATAACCCTTTCGCATGAACAAATATTTAAATATATTAATTATCTGTGGATTACACGCGGCAAGTTACACTGCTGTTTATAACCGGCCCCTTTATTCAGCTACACATCTCCGTCGTCGGGTCGCTGCGCAACGAGACGTCGGATAGAGGACCTTTCTTGTGAATAGGCAGTAAGCGAAAGAGAGGATAGAGGCCGCGACGAAAGATCGTCGAGCTAGTGTCCTTACAAAATGTCCCCCGGCACCCTTATACTGCGCGCTTCAATACCTCTGCTGAAGGGTTATAGGCAATACAACATTTTTTAATCGTTGCTTCAACAATAATAAAAGTATGAACCGTTTCTTAGAGGCATGCTCAATGCCCTTTTTAAAATAATGTAATTATAAATTTTGATAAGGTAGTTATGTATCCCCCTCACCCTTGTATTAGACTAAATGCTGGCTCAGCAGCGCCAGCCTGTGTGGCCTGTTTATGTTGGCCGTTACTTTGTAAGTTGGATTGTGCAGATCAGTAGTCTTTATAACGGCTCAATGTAACTGCCTTCCGTTTAATTAGGCACATTATATCCACCTTCGCATAGACGTTGTCATAGTTTTAATTACATAATATTAAATTAGTTTTCAAAAAACCCTTTTTACGTTCCCGAATTTTGACTAGGTATTATTATTATCATCATAAAATTAGTTATGGTATTAATTGTTGCTCCTTTTTTCAAGCACAATAAGCTTAATTTTACTTTGACATTAACTTGACATAAACTTTAAACCGGTATTCATAGAGGGCCGCTGCGCTGGTAGGACCAATATTCAATAATCAAACCTATTTATTCAGTTTAGGCCGTAAAGGAGTACTTACGAAGGATAAAGTTACCGAAGCTACCACCGGTTTAGAAGTCAGCCTTCAACTGAGAAGATCCGGAAGGAAACGCAGTAAGGTAACATTTTTAAATAAATAAATAAATATCCTGGGACATTCTTTTACACACGGCCATCTGATCCCAAACTAAGCAGAGCTTGTACTGTGGAAACCAGATAACTGATATACTACTTTTTATTTTTCTAAATACATATATATATAGATATTTACACCCAGACACAGAACAAACAGACATGTTCACGCACACAAATGTTTGTCATGGGTGGGAATCGAACCCGCGACCTTCGATTTGGCAGTCAGGGTCGCTAACCACCAAGCTAATTTATTAATAATAAATATATATTTTTTTAATCTTTAATTAAAATTAATTTTACCACTTAAAACAAAAAGTAACAAGAAAAATTATTCAAAATAACCGACCTGCACCTGTAACTCTCTCGGAGTCAATGTGGAAGTCAATTTCATAATACACCGCTGGCTCGGCGCGCGGGCAGTGTGGGGCGACAGTCGTAGCGCCGTCAATGTAATACTGACTACACTGGATCTTCGATTCCGACAGCATTACACAATCGTCCATGCTCCATACATAATATAAATACATATAATATAATCTGCGGTATTTTTTTAAATAGCAGCCATTTGAAATTTTGAAAGTCCTTTGAAATAATAATAAATATAACGACAAAAAGATAAGGTATTAACATTTGTATGCAAATGGGCTGAGTGTAATCCACTAAGCGTTCTTCAATACGACAAGTAAGCCTCTCGCAAGGATAAATATAAGTTGTTAACAAAAGTATCTTCGAGCGAGAAAAAACATGGATTACTTTGATATGATACAATCAGTTAAGACCTCATTGTGCGTGAAATGATAATATTGTATTTGATGCGAGTTTACTGACAACACGGTATGGGTTTATTGTGTTAGGGTTCCGTATCGAAATTATGAAAAAGCCATTATTATGTGACCGGCTATGTGTCGCAGCTACTATTAGTGCTGTCAACGTGAAATTTCACAGTTATAGAAATTGCTTGCCGGTACTTTCGGTTGACGGTGCGAGTCGGACTCGCATATGAACGGTTCTGTACCACCGTTCCATATTAATCAAATCACAAAAAAATACGTTTCTTCCATAATATTCATGATAAAACTTATTTTTTTACTTTTATCGCTTTGTCGTTGTAGGGGCCAAAAGTACATACGCTGTCAAAACTTCAACTGTCTATTTATTACGGTTTATGAGATACATCCCGCTAACAGACAGATGAACGGACAGCAGCGCCTTAGTAATAGGGTCCGTTCGCAGCCTTTGGGTACTGAACCTAATAAAATATGACCATAGTGAAGAAGATTTTAAGTGGCGTTATTTTATGATCTGACTTTTTTCACAAAAACTTGGCAAGTCAAAACATAATAATATCACATGGTGTTGTTATTATTGTACGGAGCCCTCGACGCGCCAATGTAACTCACACTCTCGCAATAAATAATTTATTTTGAATGTGTATTGAATTCATTAGGAGAATAACCTCGATTTACAGCCGATACAGAGGCTTCTTAAAGTAAAGGCTAGATTAAATAAATCTAAAGCAATCGCTAATATTATGAAGCGAGCGCGTGGATGTAGTAATCTATATGTGGAAGGCAATCTCCGGAACCACTGCACTTTAAAGAAAACACAGGTATATTATTCAGGAAGCTAGTATATCACATAACGGGGGATATTAAATGAATTGGATTTTTTTATTTAAATAAGCCTTCACAGGCACTTATGAGTGGTCAGACTCGAATGTCGGTTAGTATATCATAAACTAAAGAAAAGGTTTGCCCCAGATTTGTTGTCAAAACTTCCATTAACACAAAATTCCCAACAGCTTCCACATACAAGGTTAATTTATTGAATGCAGAGTAACATTTTAAATAAATCTGTATTTTTTTTCCAGCTCGCGACCAGCAAACATCCCGCCGACCAATAAACTGATCCGAACGAAACTTGTTACACGACGCTGCCGTTATTCCCCGGTTCGTCACAACGTTCACGTTACGGGCATTCATTAAAACTTGTTTTTTATCTCGTTCCCACACTGTTTGTTTTATTGTAACGGAAAAATGCGAAGCTTTTTATATAAAAATAGTCGCGCGGTGTGAAACTCAACATCAACCGTGTCCCGCGGTGCTGAATAATAATTTAGAATAAATAGGATGCAGTTTACACATCGCGGGTACCGGGCAGCTGCGGCGAGCGAACAGGTCGCCTTCAAATAATATCCTGGGACATCCTTCACACTTAGTCATTTGATTATACTACTTTCAAAATATTTTGCTAAAACAAATAACACGCTGTCACAGAACCATATTAAAATGCTTGTCCTGTAATGAAATATCCAGAAACCTTCTTTACTCGCAGCCATTGATCCTGATTCTAAATTAAATAGACTTGTGCTATGGAAACCAAGCAAATGGTACAATATTTGTACTGAGTGGGAATTGAACCATACCCTGTTTCGTGTCTCAAAACAACACAAGCTGACTTTTATCTTTTTATGTATAATTCAATAATAATAAACTTCTCATAGTATTAAGTATTGGCAAATGAATGAATACATTAACTGCGTGCGATTGACGAGTATTGCAATGTCGGATGGTACGTCCCGCTGTGCGTTTCAATTTCCACCCGACTTTATGAAATATTAATGACTGTATCATATAGTAAAAACTCATGATAAATTACCACGAATTTGCGGTAAATTCCGTTTGTTGAAATATTTTTACGCATTGTTGAATTGGATAAATATATTGGGAAATATATCCGATTGTTCGCGTAACAGTGGCGGCTCTACCGATTAATATTATTGAACGAATCAATGTCAAAGTAAATTCTGTAGGTGCTTGTTTATTATTCTCGACCAAATAGTGCTACGGTGGCTACGGCTTTGTGTCGTTACGTAGTAAATGCTACGAGATATGCTACGAGTCCTGTATGTCTACGAGAAAGTGGTTGCGCTGGTAGCATGTCTTTGATCATCCAACCATGCCATCCTCACGTTCATTAACTCTGATTTATTAGACACTAGCGACCCGCACCGGCTTTACCTGAGCGGGGTAACATTAATGTAATAAATATACACACAAGCCTCGCCAAACCCACATAAAAACCTCATTAAAATCTATTGCGTAGTTTAAAAGATGTCATACTCTTTACAGACCCCTTTTTATTAAAGCTTTAAAAATTCAAAGAGTCAATAACACCTTGTTAGGCTATCGCACTAGTTCGCTGTATCCTACGGATTTTAAATAACAAGAACCAAATTGTACCACGTCGGGAGTATTCGTTGAAGTACGCACGCCTCTCGGCCGCGCTTGAGAGCGGACTCTCACTTACCCTCATGTATTATTCATTACAGTACGAGCCGCAGGTTAAAAATATATTGACAAAGTTTGCGACAACACGAAACGTTTTAAAGCGAAGCGAGGCGCCGCGCGCCGCCGCGACCTGCTGACGAATTAACTTGGGTGCTGCCAGAATATTAATTATTTCGATGAAATTATGTCATCGAAAATATTTGCTGCTACTTTTTTGGCGAATTCATCCATCAATTGAACGTAAGCTGAGTTCTAGCAGTGGAACGTTAGTAAAATAAAAATATTTGACTAACAGTATTTAAAATAGGTGGTGAACACAATATGAAGTATTTAAAAAAGGTGGTGAACACAATATGAGTGAACAGCAGTTATGAAGAAATTAATTTAGACGCAAATTAGTCGCCAGCGGTAACGAATGCTATCCTAACTCATCTCTATAATGCAAGAGGCGACAAAAGAGTATACCGAAGGGTTGGCGTCAGACAGACGGCCAAGCGTGAAAAGAGCAATGATATATTATAAACTATAGATGCGTTGTCCTTGTTCAGAAATGGCAACATAAAATTCTGGTAATTGACCTAATCCCATTTAGTCGCGCACCAACCAGTGTCACGACGGTACGCGACGTAACTCTTATTCTATGATGTATGGTACATTCATCACTCTCTAACAACAGGTACCGAAAGGTGGCATTTATTTTCATTCCCTTTCTTCGCACGTATAGGCAGGTATGTTGGTACGCTGTTTTGAGGGCCATGATGTTGGTGATGACGAGTCTATATAGTACTACGTCATTGAAAATGATTGCCAAATCCTTTGTAAGGATGTATGTATGGAAGTTTTTTAGTCTTTCACATATTAACTACTCAAAGGGATGACATTTGGCACATACGAGTATATAGTTTATTAGCTGGATTAAAACAAAAATACTTTCTTAAGTCCCGGCATATGAATGGGGGCAAGGGAGGTAGATAAACCAGTAGAGTATAACTCAGCAGGTTTTACACAGATTCTGTATGTTTCATAAGTTAAACACTTGCACCGCACTAACCGATATATCTACTTGTAATAGTGTGAGAGACTTGACACTTCGTCGCTTAAACACCGCACAGATACTGTGCTATCATGAATCAGGTTGCTCGACAACAACCAGGTTCTTGGACACCTAAGCACAATAGATGTAAAGTTCAATTTCGAACGCCCAGTAGCAGGTCTCGTGCAGAATAAACACGGTAACACAATAATGGGTCGGACAGTTATCTTCGCACATAATGTGAGCGACGGAGCGGCAACTCGCCCACTGTATGCGCTCATACTGTAATAGTATTATGTTCAATAATATGCCGGCCCAATGGCTACTATGTATATTTTTTTATATAGACTAGCTTCATCCAATTACATAATATTTAATATTGTTCCATACAATTACAGGCACATGAGACGTACCAACTTCACGTCTCAGGATCGACAACTCATTGGCGATGCCCCTCGGTATTTCCATTTCATCAGCATTTCCATCAGATAGACCGTCTGTTTGTTTGGCGGCCCATGTGGTATAAAAAAACAAGACACCGGAGGTTTTATTAACGTTCCCCAGAGAATTAATGTTTTCCCGGGGTAAAATCTTTGGCTACTTTTACTACTGAAAGAATGAGAAAGAAAGATTGTAGCTTTCTCATCACAGGCCGGTCGCGACGGAAGATCAGCGCTGGTTTATCACAAAGCCAAGCCTTCATTACACTGAAGTTCCGTATTTTTTTTGGAGATTTGAATGTGCCCTGCTTCTATTATCCTCCTTGTTTAAGTTTGGTTATATTTTGGAATTTCATTTGCCATCAATAAATTTCTTTTCTATCGTTCTTTGTTCTACAAGATTATTTTTTTAAATCGGATGAGCCTTTTTGGTAACTACCTCTTAGTGTCAGTATAAATTAGTACAGACAATCTCACATACTTCTGTTTCCGGCGTTTAAAATCAAAAACCATTTAACCAGTAAAGGCCCGCGAAGGGCGCTTATGAAGGTCAAAGTTCCTGAACCTACCAAACTAAATGTCCAAGGAATTTTATTTATGTCAAAGAAAGTGCTATTAATATTAAAGACAAAGGGCAAACGATTACAGAAATGTCACTTAACGCGTTGATAGGTCGTGCGGTCCTCACGACTCACTTACGGGGTATCTTGTACCCGAGCCCGCTCGACACTATACAAACAACCCGCCTTATCTAACGTGGCCTAGCGGCAGGATAGGGTTGAGTTCAATATTTATTCTAGTGTACTCCGTGTAGCGAGAATGAAAAGATAAATCTCTGAAATTATCCCGCTATCCTTTGTATAAAGTAACGTTTCTATAGCAATCCGCAGAATCAAGTGTAAGTTTTGTTAAGTTGTTTAAAAATGTCGAAACTGTACACAGATAAATTCAACGAGCCGATTGGCGTGTTGCTTAGATATCCTGAGTGACAATGTCACAAGTCATGGGTTCGAATCCCACTTAGAATAAACACTTAAGTGTACGTATGTTTGTGCTGTGTCTTGCTGTAAATATCTGTGCATATTATAAGAAGGTATGTATTTAAAAAGTAGTTCTGAAATCAGATGGTGTATAAAAGGAATGTAAAACATATCATTCATAACATTTAACCTCAGAATGAGAATATGAAATAAAATCACTGTAGCTATTCGAACTCTCAAAACCAATACCAATATTTTTGTATCAGGCACATGCATGTGTATCTGAATGTATGGGCTCCACAAAGGCTTCGCATTTCAATCGCACGGCACAATGCAATAGCGGAATCGAGACGTGCGGCAGCGGCGGGGAGCGACCGGGGGCTGCGGGGGGCGGTGGGGGACACTGGAGGGGGCTGGAGAGGGGCGGAGTGTGGGGGCGGCGCGCGATGCATCACAAGTGCATTCTGTTTGTTATTCTTTGACGCACATCCCGCACGAAATACGATTCTCTAAAAGTTCCGTTCTGTTCCTTTATGTATGATCACTTTTCGATAAAACAAACAGAAGCGCAAACGAGAAAAAGGAACAAACAGTAGTTTGACTGATTGACTTTTTGACTCCAAAACATGCTGCATTTATGACCCGAATTCTAATGTGCCTGTAATTTCACCGGCCCCCTTACCTTTTTCTTTTCTTCACGGTAGAAATGAGTAAGGTGGTAGCATTAAGAGCTCTAGGTACTACTCAAGTATACTGACAATATCACTGATTGCGTACTTAGCGAAAGAGAGAGTAAAGATTCGGCTCTGATTCATCGATGAGATTGGATATTTGCTTTACAAAATCACCTCACTAGTCGTGATAGAAGAAGTTTCCGCAGTTCTGTGTCAGACGTGTATGTGTGAGCGAGTAGTATTTGACGTTCTTTCTGTTACATATCTGTTTCGTGGTACAAGCCTCACCCCGCGATGGGTACAGACGGCCCCGTGAGCAGACGACAGTTACTCGTGACGTTCAGATGTTTGATTTACTTCCTGCACGTTGTTTTGGCTTCACCCAAGAAAGTTTAAAAACTCGAATATCAAATAACGAAATTGTAGTTGATCTCAATAAATTCTTTATTCCTTTAGAGATATTAGCTTATTTCCAAAACCATTGTAATTAATTAGCGATGATGGCTGAGTTGGAATACTTCCTTATAATGGACGAGAATGTAAGGCGAACCTGCTTGGACGATTCGGCACACTGAGGGTAAATAAATACAAAGCGCGAGCAGTGGGGACGTCGTGATGGTCCGGCGAGGACGAGATCGCGGTTGATGGTTGTGTCTTGTGTTCGGAGTGACACGCGAGCTGCAGCATCGGCTGCAGTGGTACGAGGTACAGTTATTGTGTCGTCAGATTTGGCGAGAACGTCCTTGGTCTACAAGCGTGACTGATACGGGATAGAGTGTAGGTAGCGGCTTTTACTATTAAGGGATCGGTTGGTGATGACGTTGAATGCGGTGATGAGAGTTGTGTGCTCGAAACTTTCGGTGAAGGAAACCTTAGTTTGTAGTACCCGGCTGTCGGCCTACCACTCCCAAGTTGAAAAATCTGCCGCTAATTACCTGTCGGTGTGTATGGTTACCACTTTTGACCACATCATCATACTAGTATTTGTGATCATATACAAGCTCTTTATGCATACCAAGTAAAAAAAAATTGTGTGTTTTTTTTGTAATAGTTTACCTACTACGTACTACTAATCAACTGATTTGGATATCATTAAAGGGTTCAACAGACACTCGCTCGCTCTAAACTCAATAACAAAGAGAATTAAGGATAGGAGTAAAAGCTGCAATTACAAAGTTGTTTAAAAGCTGACTACTTTGCACGCTAAGCACAAGCTTTTGTGGTGTAATTTGGAGAGCTTTACACTTGAATGTATTTAGATAATTCAGTGTAAGGCAGCTTTGATTATAGTTACAATGAGAAAGTATGTATGTAGCATCTTCTCTGTTGAATATATAACAGAGTTAAGGCAAATAAGGTAATAGTGTATGATATGTGTATGTTTTAAGGTTTACCTACAATAACCATTTTCATGTTTTCCAAATTTCTTCTCAAATAATACATTAATTGCGAACTTGTTTTTACTGATATACCTAGTATAAATCCTTAATCTGAATTAATATCTGAGGAATGTAATTTATACCAAAAAATCACTTTTTGTTACGGTGCATATCTTAGGTAATATCATAGAATCAAAATATCTCAGGCATCAAAATTTACTTGCTATAGTGGGATGTGCCTGCTTGCCTCGGATAGATATTGGTAGGGACGTGATCGTTGGATGATGCTCAGAGACTCAGCTATTCGTATTGCTAGGACTTAGACATACGTTGGTATGGAGAAGGAGATGATCGTTGGATCATGCTCGATGCTTAGACATACGTTGGTATGGAGAAGGAGATGATCGTTGGATCATGCTCGAGGCTCAGACATACGTTGGTATGGAGAAGGAGATGATCGTTGGATCATGCTCGAGGCTCAGACATACGTTGGTATGGAGAAGGAGATGATCGTTGGATCATGCTCGAGGCTCAGACATACGTTGGTATGGAGAAGGAGATGATCGTTGGATCATGCTCGATACTTAGCCAGTCATATTACTCAGGTAAACTGAGATGGACATGAGTGGAAAGGGGTCGCTATAAGGGGTGGCGGAGGCGACTTAAAAATAGTCCATAAACTATTGACTCAGGCTATTGCTCAGAAGTGTCTCAGTATAGTAAAATGAAGAGTATAAACCCTCAACACAGTTTGCTCTCAGACAATCACCACTCAGATCAGCTACATGCATATTATTTATCAGTTGAGATATGATGCATCAATTCCTGTATAAAATAAGGAATTGATGTCTACTGCATCTGCGTTGTTAGATATATAGATTCTTTGGAAACCAGGCTGGAATTATTTACTATCTATAGGTACATTTACTTACCTTCAAATATCATTAATAATTCCTATATTTATCAGGTATTCGCTAGACCTATTTTACTTATTAGTACAAGTTTGGCGACAGTCGCAGTGTCTCAAACTCATTGCAGGATTAAAATTCACAGGACTAGACGCAGCCATCGACTTGGCTCATTTCGCCTCAGAAGTTTGATTTTTTGTTTTTTGACGCAACGGCGCAACCAATCGTGATGAAATTTGGAACACACGTAGCATACAGCATGATAATATAATATAATATAATAATAATTTATTTTATTTCTCTCTCTACAAAGGTTCTTAATATCTAGGTAAGTAGTTAAAATTAACATTACACAGTTTATCAACGCTACTCCTTTGTGAGAGACTGGTGCCTGCACTAGGATACCCTGTTTTACAGGTCACCAGGACCTCACGCCGCGGACATATGTACTGTTTATTAAATAGTTAATATCAAACTACGAGCAAAACATAAATATGGTAAAAATAAATTGAAATTAAGTAAAATTAAATTTAGTTACAAAGCAAAGGTGTATATGTATGTATGTGGGTGTGGCATGAAGTGAGACTTTGGATACATGTATGCCGGGAGAACATTAGATCCCGCGGGAACACCGGGCCGGAAGCTAGGTAATAATATTAGTAAAACATGTTTCAGTTTCTTAAACATAGTATTATGTTAGACTAGCCATCCCACACGATTTCACTCGCGTACCCGAGGGATGATATAACCTCGAGGGTAAAAAATATCCTATGTGTTGATCCCGGTTTTAAATTACCAATGCGCCAAAGTTTCAAATCCGTTTATTACGTTTCGCGTGTACGAGTAATAAACATCTATAACTCCATCCTCACAAACTTAGCAGGTAAGTACTAATTGAGTGTAGAGTATAGCATATCACCTCAGTGCTACAGACTTCATGTCGAGGGTTTAAGGTGGATACAGTTGACGGTTCATATTTAGATAGAATCACCACATGACACGTTGGGACATTAAATGTCTTTGGTGGAATATGGGTCGCAGTCAACCATTGCCAACCTCTTCTTGGATAATGGGCTTGAATATATTTATTGTTAACTAGATCGAATGATTCGTTCAAGAATAATTAAACTGTCATGATAATGAATTTTGTGAAATGAAAAAAAAAAACTTATAATTTTACCGACACCCGCACCTTTCTTGCCGAAATATAGAAACACAAGTCCACAAGGGCTTCATGGTGAAAATCGGTATGATTCATAGATTCTACTACTTCACAATTTAAGGACAGACTACAAAACAATTTTAGCTCTCCCTTTAACATTTAAAGTAGGTACTTAACGGATAAATGTTATGAAACACCTACAAACGAATCAGTATTTCAGCAATTCACAAAAGACAACAATTAATATTTCAAACTAAATCATTAATTAAATCGGACAAAAGCCCCGGGCGACTCCAGCAGAAGGCGTATTTCCAAAAACGGTTACACTCGTTAAAAGGGTCCAAATGAATTATAAATACATCCACAAGTCTAGACTAAACTCAAATCTGAATTGCTTTCGTTTAGATTTAGTTAATGTAGCAATTTATCAACCGACGCGGCGTCGGCGTCTCCTTCATAAAGGATAAACAATTTAACATTGAATAAATCTTTGACAAAGAACGACATGATACAGTTAGTCAAAGAAGTATTTAATACGCTTTGCTAGTTTTGGGATTGGCACCGTCTGTTATTGAAAATGTAATGGACAATCAAATATTATGTTTGTCGAAAATAAATTTTTTGTTCATTACTTTAACGTTATTTATAAAAAAATATTTTTATTTTTAGTGAGGGTCGATTATTCAATGTAATTTTTCAACTTACATATATTACGACTTTGAGTAGTCCAAATATACCAAAAATATAATATAAGCACACAATAAAAGTGTATTTTAAATCAAAAAGTAATTAAGTAACTTTGTCAGTTTTATATCGCCATTTAACATAGCCTTGACAGAGCAAACTCAGCGGCAGATAACTTACTGGCAAATAAGCTGCGTGAGTGAAAACACAGTTGTTTTCGTAAAACAAAACTTCTCCCCCATATTCTGATAATAAAAGTGGGAAATAGAAAATATTCCCGCTGAGTGATCGCAGAGAGGAGCGTGGAGGCATGGAGAGGCACGGCGAGGAACGAAGAGGCACGGCGAGCCAATATGGGACAAATAGGAATAGGCGTGTGTTGTGACGTCACGTGAGACGAGAAACAAATGCAATAAGAAACTCCGTCAACGGTTATGTTACCACAGCTTAATAAAGCCAGCGCGTTCAAACCAGAAACTCATAGTAGCTTTCGTTCATTTCACTTAGTTTAGTATATCAATCTAGGCTTAGTCTAACAGCTCATAAGTACCCGTAATCCCATCTTATTTCATTTCAATCAACAGTGTACAGTGAGCAAATACGTAGCTGAAGCAACTTTCGAGTGTTTACAAGTTTCCGTAGCGGTTACTTGTTACAGCAACTAATAGTGGAGTTGCTATGTGAGCGCAGCTTCTTGAAATTATAATAATAATAATAAAATTTGTTTATTTTTCTCCCACACATAAAAAAATACAACATTTTTTAATTTTTTTTTGTCTTAAACAAAGCTTCTCTTCTTCTTCTTAGCTTCTTGAGATTATATGGAAATCGTCATAAACAGCTAAAGTTTTAGAGGTTTAAAATACCCGATTTGACAGCTAAGTTTGTCATAGTAACATCATCTTTATAACATCTGTTATAAGGTCTATCTAATGATCTAATGGTGAATTGTATGCTAATTAAATCTATAAAAACGCTATACTATACCTAAATAACATTTTTAGATACAGTCATACATAGAACAAACATACATGTTCATATATACAAACGTGAATTGATCCCAGGACGTGTGGTGTCTAACCACCAAGCTAGTCATGGAGAGTCTTTTGGGAGCGAAACCATCCGAGGCCGAAATAGCTTAAACTTTAATATTTAGAATTATAAATTTTGATGAATAAGTGTAACTAAATTTAAGTAAATGCTAAGTTATTTATTTATAATCCATGTATCGGCAATAGAAAAATTCAATGTAACACTATTATTAAGGAACCACAAGCCTCAGTTCAAAACAACGAGCTGAGCACGCGCGGAAAGATGTTAATTTTTACAAACACAATACAATTGATCTTAAAATAATTTATCGTAGAATCTTCAAAGAGTACGGACTGACAATTCGCAGAAAAAAAAAAAAAAAAACCATCAAGTTAACTGACACATATGATTTTACTGACTATTTAGTCGGCAGCGTTGCTATCGAGGCTGTAGCTCCGCGCGCCACCTTCATGTAACTGACACGGCGCGCAACATTATTACTCGCATAACGCACAGATTTCGCCGCTATTTTATAGCACCATTACTCCACCAGATATAATATGATACCTAGATTACCTGCTGACATAACGATACAAGTTGAAACCGTAACGTGCTTATGACTGTGTAGATAAGGACCGTAATCCTTTGTTAACTCTGCAGCTGAATTCTCCGTTCTGCATTTTGGCATTTCATTAGTTGGGTACATGAGGATATGTGTATCCACACTCATTACCAATTTACATAATACTACGCTGTAATGTTGTTAGAGGATTCCAAAATTATATTGGACTAGCTTAAGCTCTGCACAGCCGAGGGAGCTGATGTTTTCCCGGAATAAAACATTTTATGTGTTAATTTTAAAAATATTGATTGCGCGGCAAGTTTCATCTAAATTCATTCAGCCGTGTTTGAGTCACAAACATACACACATCCAAATAATTTTTTTTGAAATCGAATGCGTGGCGTTATACGATTCATCGCCATCATCATACAATTAACCATTATATATAACAATGAGGTATATACTATGCCATTGGAGACCTTAAAGAGCTTGTATAGCCCTTTTAACAGTAATAGGAAGATCATTCTACATCCGCAATAGTGACGACCGACACGTCCTATGTTTTCTTACTTTTTATTTAGAAGGCAGATGGTCTTTCTGATGAAAAGCTGCCGCCACCACATTGGTATTAGTTAGGCCAATGAGTTGCCAATCTATATAAAGCCTAGAAGTGAGCTGGCTCTCAAAACCAACAGCCAGAACACGCCAATGTTTGGCGAGTCATTTTAATGGGGACCAGCCAGTTTCTATAGTCTATAAATAATAATTCTATAAAAAAAGTCGTGTCTGGATTTGCAACATTTTTGAGAAAGAATAAGGTGAATGGACCAATTGAACAAACTTGAAGACAACTTTTTTATTTTCTTCCTATACCTATGTCTCTATATCCGCTTATAAGTCGAGATCTACTGGACAGATTTCTATGAAATTTGAAATGGTAAATTATGTAACCTTAGTCAACATTTAAAGTACTTTTTATCCAGTTACATAGATTTAAGTAAGGGGAGAAATAAATAACATTTTACCCCTGATGGGAAACCGCGGGGGACAGAACTAGTACTGAATAGACCTGTAACATCTCATCACAGCTATTTCCCTCAATGCAAATTGTTCGCGACAATGTTACAATGATTAGTGATAACGTTCATGTTAATAGGTATTTGAGATAACACCTTGTTACTGTTCAGGATAAGAAGATAACATGCCTTAGTAGCAACAAGAATGTTTGTAACAAATTAGTAGTCCAGTAAAATACCCGACAAGTGTCACAGTTGTTAAAGCCCTTTATCAGATAAGAGATATTGACTGATTGTAGTAGTTACCAAATGTTATTATGAGTAAACTCTAAGTTATATTTAAGTTAGAAATATGTTTTTTTTTTTTTTTATGCCACTTGGGCCGACAAACAAGCAGACGGTCCACCTGATGGTATGTGGTCACCGCCGCCTATGGACATTTGCAACACTAGGAGCATCGCCAATGCGTTGTCGACCCTGAGACGTGAAGTTGTTAAGTCTCATGTGCCTGTAATTTCACCGGCCCCCTTACCTTTCTAACCGAAACACAGTAATACAATTGCACTACTGCTTCACGGCGGAAATGGGTAAGGTGGTAGTACTTCCCCGGTCGAACTCTGCACTAAGAGCTCTACTACTCGAACTAATAAACGTTAAATATTTGTTGTTTTGATTCCCAGTAAATGTAAGGTGATAAAAATGTAATCACAGGTTATCAAAACCTAGTTCTAGACATGCCCTATGCCTATCACCTCGTTCTTTAACTCAGAGTAAAGTAAATCAATAAATAATAGTTTAATAAAAATCCATTACAATGTAACATAAGAAAGTAGGACACACATATGTGCTAACACAGAATAAAGAATGATAAAAAGAGATAAGCACATAAGTAAAAAGGGACTTTTTTAAACTGAGGATAAAAGTAGTTGACGACACTTTGGAAATGTACGAAAACCGGAAATAAATAGGGATATGATAAGAGGACTACACTTTGAAAACAAGGCTAAAAAGAGACAAGGCCCTAAGAGTAAAAAGAACAGAACGAAGTGATAGACAGGGACAGTAAAAATTAGAGTAAGAAAAAAAATAATTAGACAAGGATAGCACGACGATTGTACAAGGGAGATATACCTTTAGCGCGTGCTATTCGTTGACTAATTCACGACTTAGAAAAAGGCATATATATTTTGTAAAGAATTTTATTGGCACTCGGCTGAGAGCCCCTAGCGCTCGCCGGAATTGTCCGCGTAAGGGTGTAAGAGCCATCTGAGGCTAACACCTTCGTCCCTTCCAAAAAAAAAAAAAAAATAAAAAATTTATTGGCACGACGCCACAACAACACGGAGACTTCTACTTGTAATAAGTTTACTTGTTTTAATATAACGAATAAAGGGGCGTAATACGGTGTTTCATAGTACTGGTGTTTTACTTCTCCGAAAAGTCACTCGCTAGCGTTTTCAACGAAATATTCCCGAAGCGGACAAGCGAAGGTGTCCGTTTCACAAATATATGAAATATATCTAGCAATAAATATAGAGTATTGAGAGGAGGATGGGGTCGAGCGGTCACGCGCTGGCCGCTGTAACATCGTGATCATTTGTGACCGTTGCGTGCCGCCGCCGCTTCGTCGCCGCGCCGCCGTGCGCCCGCACCGCCGCCGCAGCGCCGCAGATGCGACCGTAGATAACAGTTCATTGAGGGCTCAATCGTTCAATGTTGTTTGTGAACCAAGACTTGGGCTTGAGTTGAGTTTATGTTTAAGATATATTGACGTTCAAAGCTTGACTGTCGTTTTGATAACATGACCTTTCCAATAAATGTACGAAACCATTTATTTAGTTTAGGCTCTAAGAGCCACTCTGCTGAGTAGAACCAGTAGTAATTTACTGTTTAGCCTTTCTAAATTTATTACTTAGTTTGCAATACTCCAACGGTGAACGAAAAAGTCAATCTAAATAAATCACATCCGACCACATAGTTTAAAATAAACGTTACATATTATTTTAATATATTAAAATCTCTGCTTAAAATAAGTAGTGGAGAAACGAAAACAGTCGAGTTAGCGGCGCGGCGGCGCTCGCGGGTAAGTGCATAATTTTAAATATTCATGCGCTATCACTTAGCGTCACATTATGCGCTATGAATATGCGAGCGGACGCGTGCGACACCCGCACGGCACCCGCGCGCCGCCCGCGCGTCTGCCGCTCGCCTCCCGCGCGGCTGCCGCAACGCGTCAGCATGGCACACGAAAGTGCCAGTTAATTTGAGTACTCCTTATATTAAATGAATAACTTTTTTAATAAATCCGAAGCGAATACTACCGCTCTGTTCCACTCACTGTATCACGGTTCGTAGGAATTTTGTAGAGGCTCTACGAACGTAGAAGTATCGCCGTTGCACATTATCTGTGTATAATATCAGTGTACAGCAAGTGTGTCGATTAGATTCACGGTATTTGGTGTTTTTTAATAGAAATTATAACTTTTAAAACTTTCGTTTATTTAGATACGTTTCTGAGAAAAAAAATTGAATTGATTTACATTTTCATATACTTTCGAATTATTTCATTACTAATAACAAAACTTACCTAGATTTTAGTTTTAACTTTTTTAGACTTTTGTTATAATTTTCTCAAAAATCATTTAATGTATCATTTAAACCGCTGCTCAGAAAACATGTCTTTACTTATATTGTAAGCAGGTAATGTTTGTACGTAGGAGGTATTGTCGGAATCTACTCATCCAATTTCAATATTTTTTCGAGCGAATCCATTTCAAAAATGTTATGTTTGTTAGTATTGTAGCCGCCTACCTCCGTAACAACGTACATATTCAGGTCTTAGAAACCACGGAACATAAAATACATAGTATTATACAGAAAGAGAACATCTCCCTATTTTAAAAAAGATCGATTAAAAATAGCGGCCTGCCAGCCCAAAGCCTGTCCACAGTTAAACGCAACAACTCCTTTAGATCGACTTACATTTGATACGGGATCGGTTACCTTTGTGTATGTGAGTTTGTGTATGTGTGTGTGATGTTCCCGGTGAATAATGGCGGCGCATCGATCACCGCTGTCCCCATCCGTCTCTCTAACTGGTTCCTTACGAGCCGAGCGCGGCGAGACGAGTCTTTACTTAATTAATGACATCATTGCAACTAACGGGTTTACTTGCACCGAAGTCAGTTCGGCCTCTTGCGCTGGATTACACCGTCTTATGGGTCGTTGTGCTGGATTACACCGATAATGAGGGGTGTTAGAGCACTTTTAGCTCATTTATCAATGATTAAAAAGGTGCAATAGCACTGGTAGCGTTTTATCTATTACAAATATATAATTAACATGTTTTTTTTGTCTCTGGATAACTTGTATTTATGAATGTTTTGAATAATGTTATTCATTGTCAGCTACCACAGTAATACATCGTTTTATTAATAAATATTCTAAAAAATGCTTTACATGCGCCCATCTTTCACCAAAGATTTTTAGAGTAGTAGAGCTCTCAGTGCAGAGTTCAGCCGGGGAAGTACTACCACCTTACCCATTTCCGCCGTGAAGCAGTAGTGCAATTGTATTACTGTGTTTCGGTTAGAAAGGTAAGGGGGCCGGTGAAATTACAGGCACTTGAGACTTAACAACTTCACGTCTCAGGGTCGACAGCGCATTGGCGATGCTCCTAGTGTTGCAAATGTCCATAGGCGGCGGTGACCACTTACCATCAGGTCTGCTTGTTTGTCGGCCCAAGTAGCATAAAAAAAAAAAAAAAAGCAAACTAAGCAAAGATTTTAAACTAACTGGGCAAAGTATTTACTATTTGCGGCCAATCCCTCCGGAATACGTCTAAATCGTCCCGTCAACGCCTGTATGCCAAAATACCTAGATTATCCAAATAAAAAAGTAAAAGCTTTATGATACACGGATAACGGATAACCTACTAATATTATCAATTCGCAAGTGCTGTCGTTTGTTAGACCTTTTGGCATATAGCACCAAGATACCCAAGACCACCAATAGGATGGTGATAGACATAGGCTTCCTATTATCCTGGGTATACGAGTGGAATCGCGGGTCTGAATCAAGTGACGTATCAAGGCGATACAGGAGCATAGTTTTATTGCGTCGCTCAATATTCTTACGATTTTATTTTAAATTTAATTTAATTTATTTAATAATATAACATAATTTAACCAATCATTAAAAAGATGTAATAATAGTTTGTCTCTGTGTGATTAAGGAACTACTGATCAGATTCCAAAAAAAATATACGTTTGTCGTAACGCGTGAAGCCGCGGGACGGTGGCTAATATCTGATAAAAACATCAAACAGAGTAGTAAATGTTATAGACAAAAGTAATGTAGTTTTAACGAGAATCGCGAAAGCTTGTAAAAAGTTTTAGAACATCGGCAATTTTACAGTACTTAAGTTTGTTCTTGAAGCTCTTTATAGTGTTTTTATGTCTTGTACGGACGCGAAAGATTTAACGATTCATACTTACGAGTGTAATAACTATAACTTATACTGTATCGGCTATGTATCCGTGATCTGTCGACCAGACCAGAGGTTGGCAACCACTTAGAAAGTTGAAAAATAAACAAATAAACTCCCTGCACCTAGGGTATATGCATAATTTCCACGCCAAAAACGAAATGGCAACTATTTCTTTTACACACACCCTTCCGATATCCAAACTAAGTAAAGCTTTAAATTATATCTAAGACTTCCATACTATAAAACCAGGTAACTACATAAACTACTTGTTACGACAGGGGCCGTCAAACAAGCAAACGGCGGGGACCTCTTATGGTCACCGCCGCCTATGGACATTTGCAACACTAGGGGCATCGCCAATACGTTGTCGACCTTGAGATGGAAGTTGTTACCGAAACACAGTAATACAAATGCACTACTGCCCTGAAGTGGGTAAAATGGGTTAGGTGGTAGTACTTCCCGACGAACTCTAAACTAAGAGCTCTACTACTCAAAAATGTGTTCATGCTCAAGAGTGTTCCTATATCAGTATTATGTATTATATCGTACTGGTTTCCAAAGTGCAAGCTCTGTTTCGTTTAGGATCAGATGGCCGACTGTGAAGCCCACAGATATTTATCTATATAAATATATATATATATATATATATATATATATTAGCAAAATAGGGTTCCTTTGACGCACTTCAAAACTACTGAATAGTTCGGGTTGGGACTGCTACCATTCGATAGGGAGTTTTTTGGTAGATTGATATAGCCTATATGATGTATATGATGATGATATATACTCGTATATGATATCGATAAATGCGGGTGAACCGGCAGGGGACGGCTAGACTATGTATAAATGGAAATGAGTTAAAACACAGTTGTAGAAATCCAATAGACAAGTTTTGACAGCTAAGAGCAATAAAGAAAAATTAACCCTACGACGTTATGTTTAGGTTCATCTGCATCATTGTACAATTAACCGTAGGATCATTAATAGATGAACCTTATTTTAAAAGTGATTGTGTTGATTTTTCTATGACATTAGCAACGGTCAAAACGGCCATTTTAGATCTCGACATGTATACTAATGTTGTTGTTGTACGACTTGTTAGTGCCGCCGCTCACAACACAACACGACACAACGCAACACAACACAACGCGCCGACAATAATATCTCAATGAGTTATTGTCGTTTGTAACCACACGCTGTGTGTTGAACTGCTTTGCTTTATTTTATTGCTCTGCATGTTTTATTATATTACGGATATCTATATTTGCTATCCCTTTAGTATAGTGAATGTGAATGTTTGTGTGTATGGAATGGATGTATGTATGTATCACACTTAGCACCATAACAGCTCATCAGTTTACAATAACTTTTTTCCTTACAAATAGACTATGATCTGGATAAGATAAGATCCCATGAAATTGAGAGACAGTAATTTCTTAGGGTTCCGTAGCCAAATGGCAAAAACGGGACCCTTATAGATTCGTCATGTCTGTCTGTCTATCTGTCTGCCCGTCCGTCCGTATGTCACAGCCAGTTTATTCCGAAACAATAAGAGCTACATTATTGAAATTTGGTGCGTAGATGTATTCTGTAAACCGCATTAAGATTTTAAAATAAAATCAGAAAAAAATACATAGAACTGAAACTCAAAAATTTTTTTTTCATCAAACCTATACGTGTGGGGTATCTATGGATAGGTATTTTAAAATGATGTTGAGGTTTCTAACATCATTTTTTTCTAAACTGAATAGTTTGCGCAAGAGACTCTTCCAAAGTGGTAAAATGTTTCCCCCCCCGTAACTTCTAAAATATGGGCATGATAAAACTAAAAAAAATATGTGATGTGTATTACTATGCAAACTACTAACGAAAATTGGTTTGAATGATATCTAGATAGTAGTTTTGTTTTAAACGTCATACATTAAATTACCTAATTTATTCATTTTACTCAAATATATAACAATAATTTTACAATCACAGGCCTTACGCATAAACCGTGAACCATTATTTTCTTATAGTAAATCAGTGATAAGTAAATAACATTATTAATTCGCTCAGAGCGTGGCTTGATCGGTCCGCGCGGTCTAACACGTCGATCAAACTTACAACGAACTACAAAAACTTGTATATTACTATGTTACCTACCTGCTGCTACTTTCTTGGAAGGTGTTGGGTGATTTTGTTTGTTTTTTGGTTTGATCCCGGTTATCGCTGGAACTACTAGATTTTTTACATTTGATAGTCCAATTCTCGAGGAAGATTGAATAGCAAGCGAGAAGAAAGAATGCTAATAATCCTAATGCAAGCAAAGTCACCAGCAAAAGCTAGTTTCAAATGAAGTATTGATGTATCCAATAAAGGCTTATCCAAGGGTTTCCAATCTGGTTACCATAGTACAAGTGTTGATTGGTTTTGGAACTTTCATCCCCATCGGTTATCAGTTCTTCGAGCGACGTGGCCTGCCCGTTGCCACATCAGCTGACTGACTCTACGAGCTATGTCTACAGCCTTAGTTATTCTACGATATCCTGGTTTCAGACCCCGTCGCGTAAAGAAATTCCGAGCGTAGCCCGTTCCATAGCTTGATGAGTGACTTTGAGCTTATCTATACGCCCAGCAGATGTGATGGCCGCGTGTATACGAATAAATAAATTTCCCGAAATATTCTGTACACAGCGATCGTCTCAGAATATTTTTATTCTTAATTAATTCTTTTCTCTTACTTTGTTGTTGTCAACAAATGTTTTCTATTCCAATTCCATAAATGGCATCTAATTCAGTGATTCTTTTGATGTAATTCGTTCGTATCGATTCTTAGCCGAAGCTCAATATAACTAAGTAAAGACAACAAAACCGAAAACATTAATATTTCATGAGACCTGTTACGTCTCAATGGGCGGCGGGGGCGGCGGCGGCGGCGGCGGCGAGCGTCCAATGCTGTAAAGAGATTAGCTTATGAATAGAAAAGATTATCTGTGACAAACATAATTCTTCGGGAGGAAATCGGTGGCATTCGGTTTAAGTCACGCGTGATATAACGGTATTATTACGATAGAAATAGCTAGAAAATATACAAATATTCCGTTGATTATATTACGTATTGTTCGCATGACATATGACGAGAGTCCTTGGTTGGATCCTTTAATGAGCTTGAGCTTTCGATGAGTAAAACATCGTGAGGATTTAGTTTCAGAGGCGGTAGGGTACTTTGTAGTACCCGCCTGGCTGACTAACACCGTGAAGTAAAAAAACTGTCACCGAACACCCGTGTGTGTGTTCCAACAGCAGCACTTGAGACCATCACCATTATTAAAAAATTTGTAACTTACAGACATCAAACTCGCTATAAGGGTTTCTATTTTACCATTTTCACACGGAGCCCTAAAACGAATTTTAGTACTAAGCTATTTAAGAGGCACGGCGCGGGCGGCTTTTTAACGACTCAATTAGAACCTGAGCTATTCCATTCCAAAAATGGAATTCATTTGCCACCTGTTTCTCTAAAGACATGCTTTCTCACAAATTAGTTGTTTTTATAATACAGTTGGATTGTAGCCAGGTGCCAGGTGCATGGGGCAGGATTGATAAGCAGACATACCACTAGACGGTAAGTGAGGGTAGTAAGGTTTAGGAAGTAGTAGAGCTCTTAGTGCAGAGCTCGTCCGGGGAAGTACTACAGTGCACTTGTATTACTATGTTTTAAGTACGTATTGGTTTGTACTTAACCACAATCTCAACGTGGTAAGTGATAATGTGGCTGAAGGAAGCTGTCGGAATATACCGGTAGGTGTTTGGCGAGATTACTGCAACTCGAGGATGGTAGCCAGCCAGTCGGGTAATACAAAGTACCCTACTACCGTGTTATAGGTCCCTCACGATGTTTTCCTTCCACCAAATCATCGTAGGATTCGACCGATTCCAGTAACGATCATAACTGAGCTATTTTTTTTTTAATTTTCTGTTTGTTTTTTCAACATACGAGTACATTATAATATCTTCACCATAACTACAAGGGACTAACAACAAGTAAAAATGTAACAATATAAACATTATTATGTAGCTCATAAATATAAATTTACTAGCTAGGGTACAAGAAGTACTTACCACCAAGGTATAAGGTGCTTCGTTCTTACTAGAGCTCCAGCTGACCATCCCATGACTCTCAATCAAAACTCAATTCAAACCCTGAACCCACAATCTCCATCTCAACATTCGACGTCACTTATCCAGAGCTATCATGGTCTTAAAGATAAGAGACTCTGAAGGTACTAGGTGCACACCTATAGGCTTACGCCCCCTTCCCCACCCCCAAACCATGTAGAGTGGTAGGGGGGCCACAATTAGGCGACATGCCGGCGGCTGCAATCTAAATGGAATGCCTATAAGTGAGCGAGCGATTTATCGGCCGCGGAATGCCCGCGCCGCGGTGGGCGCAAAGTAGGCGACTAGCGCATCATGTTGTTTCCATACGTTATTGTCGACTTTTAACGGATTTCTTACCTTCGGCTTTTAAATATATGGATGCCTAACCTTATCCAAACAAGGTATGGACTGAGAATTAGTCAGTTTGTTTCATTGCTTGTTTGATACCACATTGGCACAACCAATAATGATGAGATTTGGCAAAAACTACTGAATGGATTTTGTGAAACTTGGCACATACCGAGATGCCCTGAATAGCATATAAGCTAACTTTTAAATATATTATTCCTTAGAAACGAATCAGCCAGTTAAATCACAATTGCACCCACATTTGCGACATTTCACTAATATTTGTTATACTCGTACATGTTCTGACGGAAAAGTCATGCGACATAAACTGTTTTTTTATGAATATATTTCTTAGCGACAAGAATTCTGTTGTGTTCATAAATACGAATTGAAACAATATGGAAGTAGTGAACACATCGGCCGGTTATCTGAGACTCAATGCACAGAATAAATAGGTTCAGAAGGACGCTGCAAATATTTATTGTAAAGCTCTATAACTACTCGAGATTATTAGTGACCCAGAGTAATATCCCTACAAAAAAGTTTTGTTTTTGTAAACTTATGGTTGGTTAAATTCAGCAACCTCTTAAATCTGACAATACATTAATGTGACTTACTAATGAGTAAGTCTCATTTACACAGAACAAAATATATGTCAAATAGGCCTGCACATTAATGTATTGTCAGGTCTTGTAAGTGCGAAAGGACTTGTGTGTGCGTGCTCGAACGATGGGGACGTATCTATTTAGTGGACTGTAGGTATGTATTGTGCATAAAAGTTTGGAGAGCGATGTTTGCGTCGCAGGATATGACGTCACTTTCAGCAATATCGGCTTCGTGACGTTTTTGTGCGACACTTTACCAAACAAAAGAAAACAGGCGCAAAAAACGTAATAACAGCCTATGCTTAGAAAATATATAAACGCCGCAATGTTTTTTGTCGTTCTTGGTGTCGTTTTTACGCCGTAAAGTAACTTGGAGACGAAACAATATCGCAAATGGTACCAGCGAAATCAAAATAGTTTTATAATAATGTATCACTTACCTGCTTAATGCCGCGCACCAGTTTCATGCCTGTGAGTGAACAAGAAATTAAAGTTTATTACTTTATGTAAAACTAGCTGCCCCCAGGGCTCCACTCACGATCCGCCCGAAAATTCACCCGGAAAAAGTATTCTGCATCATATACACATTACATAAAGTACAGCTTATAATTATCTATGTGTCAATATCGATACATCCAGTGTCACAAACAATTGTATTAATAATATTAGTAGGATAGTAGAATAGATTGGATAACATAAACCTAATTAAAATACAGATTTATGTAGCGTATGTTCACGTTATACGGATAATAATAAATTTGCCATTTTCTGTTTGTGTACGTGGGCTTAAATATCTCAAATATGTATCAAGATATGGTAAAGGTATGTAGTCATCAAGTTATCAAAGCACGAGCTTCGCTTCATTTCGTATCAGATGGGTGTGTAAAGAATGTCTCGGGATATATGTTATTTATTAATGGCGGCTAGACAGTTTTGGTCAATCATAATCCCGATATGATATTGGCATGGATAGGGATAGGCAAAACAAATTTAATAATCCCAAAATATCTATCATCCGAACATGTTTTCATTAAAGTGCGGAGTGAAGTTCGCCGCCCCCGCGCCCCCCGCCCCCGCCCCCGCAGCCCCCGGGTCACGTTTGTTTATATTCATGGGCAGCCCTAAGCTGCACCATATTAAAACTACCCGCGCTCCTCCAGTAGTACCCGGGCCGCTCCTCGCGGGTACATACTCCTCAATTATAATCCGTTACGTGAAACGAGGTCGTGACGTCGACGAGCTCTAAAATCTTCCTTTCATTTAAAAGCCGTCTCGAGTGCGCCAGCAACAAACGTAACATTTTATTAAAATAATAACTCGAGACAATTTTATTGAAGTCACGACACAATGGCGAACAATAGCTTCTAATAATATAACTCCTCCGTTGCTATGGAAATAATCCTTCATCCACGCACTCAATGGCGTAAATACGTCGTTGAAATGTTTCTGAGAAATCTTTCGCCGCGACGAAGCGACGCGCTCCACTTTGTATTTTAAATTATAAACTTTCCTCGGAGGAAAATATTAATTTTATCATATAAGTGGCTCGCAGGAAAAATATACTTCGCGAAAAAATATCACGTCGAGGTTTTGTAGACTCGCCCCGCGCGGAACATTTACGACCCTATTCAATCTACCCGAACAATTTCTTAAATTTTTATTACCTGTGCGTATAAAAAAGCTAGTGTGTGGGAAGCGAGCCGAGCTCTGCACAAGAATGAGAGTGGGGCGCGAAGAGTAATTGAGCAATAACTCACGAGGGGCGCGCGGTGACGGCCTCCCCCCTCCCCCCGCCCCATACCCCCTCGCAGGCACACGGTCCCGCGACCTCGTGTTTACTAAACTATCAACTATATTTCACACATCCATTGGCAACTTGTTATAGTGTGTCCCGCAAACACTTTTAATAAAATATCAGTGAAATAAAATAAATATTGCTTGCACTCTGCTCGTTCACCGCTTTTTTCAATAAAATATTAGCTTTTCCGACAAAAGCTGTCGAGAAAGAGGTCGTAAAGAGAGGTGATAGAAATGTACACAAGAAATCTTGTTTCCCGTCTGTCTGTATGTCATTGCAAATTAAACAGCCATTATTTTTTGACGATGTATTTATTTTACCATCACATCGTTCGTCTGTTTTCCTTATAATTATTTTATCAGCATCGTTGGAGCAAATTAAAAGAGAGCGAGAAATAAGATATCAAAGAAAGAAAGCCGGAAGCGAGTCAAGTACTTGTCTACGACTTATTATCTTTAACAATGAAGTTCATAACCACACTAAAATCAATGTTATTAAGGTTTCACGATTCGTATATTCGTATATTCATACCTCAAATTATTACACGTTTTAGACCCGTTCTCTATAATAATTAGAATACACACTAAAATCATTTTCAGCCGACTCAAAAATTTGCTTCTCTTTCAAACCCGATTATATCATTTGGATATATGTGCGCATGTTCGTAATGTTTGCAACACTGCTGATCCAATTTGATTTGATTCGGTATTCAACTGCATTTATCTGGGAATGTTTCAAGATTTAGAACCTTATCCTAGACTATAAGAAACCAGAGCTATGGACTAAACCATAGAAGTGAATCTGTGATTTATTTTATTGACTCTTATGTACATCATAATTATATGTAATTATATAGATATAGCGTTGGAGTTTTTAATAATAACAAGTGGGCTTCTAGGGCGTTAGTTAGTTTATTTTCTTTTAATTCGATGTCAAGCCAACAAACACTCACAGTCCGCCAGATGGCTTCGTCAAGTGAATGATTGATAAATGAGTAATCCGCAGTACGCATGCTTTATTACGCTAAACAGACATAAAGTTATTAAGTCTCATGTACCTGATATTTCACCGGCCTCCTTACTGAAACGCAGTAACACAAGTGCACTACTTGACGGTGGAAATAAATTCTGTTGTAGAACCTACTTTCCTGGATGAACTCTGCGCTAAAGGCTCTCCTACTTATGAAATTCGAAATCTGGTTTATGTGGTGCAATATATCATAAGCTTGCCAAAAAATAATCAGGTCTGTCCCTCAAGCTAAAGCCTTCACTTACTTTTTATTATAATCAAGTCTGAATTTATATTCATAAGAATCTTCGGTCATCTTATTATAAATATTTGTAAATAATATTGTAGAAAGTGATCCGCCGGGTCAGTAGGGCTCGGCGAAAGGGTTTCGGGTCCAGGCCGGGTAAGGTTTGGGCATAACGAGGGTCGATGTGTTCCCAAAATGGGACTTACATATATAAATATTTAGCAATCATCTTTTGATATAGTAACAAATAATTTAAAATCTTTCTGACTAGTAAACTGACACACAGGCTGGCGGTCCACCTGATGGTAAGAGGTCACTGCCGCTTGTGGACTTTTGCAACACTCGGGGCATCGCCAATGCGTTATCGACACTAAGACGAACCTAACCGAAAGACAGTAATACAAGTACGCTACAGCGGAAATGGTAATACTTCCCCAGACGAACTCCTCACTACGAACTCTGCACTACGAACTCCGCCTAAAATCTTATAAAGAACACTCATAGGTTTTATATATTTTGAAGGATTAGCTGCTACTGACCTCGACCACCTCTACCAGACCTGAGGCCAAACTTCATCTTCCATCTTATCACATTGTTGTCGTGACTTTGTGTCTTTATATGGCATGTGTGCGCATCCATTGCGGGCTAATAAAGCTTACTTTTCATTGCCTATATAGTATACACGGCGATGAGCCGGTGCAACTTTTCTCATTAATTACCACGGCTAGCTACTTGGTGCTGTTACAAAACACCGCACTGCACGGAAAGTCGAAATTTTAATAAATTATTTCAGAAACTGAAACCACTATTGTAATACCTCTAGGTTACCGGAGGATATTGTGTGGACAGAGGGCCGGAGTTAAAGTTGTAATGATGTTTTAAATTGTTCATAGTTGGGCGTTTACATTGTTGATGAGTTTGTACCAACGGCAGAATACCTCGTATGTAAAACAAAGTAAAAACCATTTATTCAGTGTAGGCCGAGACAGGCACTAATGAAGACCGCAGCTAAAACATGCATTTTAAAGTCAGCCTGTAATTGAGAAGAACTCAACGAAAGAAACAGATCAAATATTTGTTCGCATATGCTAATATGATTATAGTCCAGTTTGTCACTCCTATTATGAGTTCTGTTCAGGATTATGTCACAACTCCGCTGTTCCACTTGCATAACAATTAATAAATGGTTCGTCTCTTTACCATAGGCCACATGTGGGTAAAATTGATGGGCAAAGATTGGTTGAGCCTTTACCTCTTCTGTCTAGGTTCGGGAGATCTTCAGGTAAAGACGATTAGGTTTGTAATAATATTTATTTTCCACAGAACTAGTAGTTAATTAATAATATCACAAATTGTTCTCTTTCATATGAAACATGTAATATAGGCGTTCGCGCAGTACTATAAATATTGTGGTTCCGTCTCGCTCGCCGTCAGTCGGCGCCATAGAACATTTATACTGTCGGCGTTCGCGCGGCGCGGTGCGCACAAATATATATCAGCTGGTACAAGCCGTTTATCTAAGCGACAGGCAGCAATATATGAGAATTTATAATATTATTACATGTAAATATTATAAATACATGTAATCTTGTATGGGGTTTCATGGACACAGGAATGAAAACAGAGAAAATATTTGTACTATTTTCTGCCATCTCATGCGTCGTACGTTTAAACATAGCCCTTTGGGCCCTGTCACCTATCGAAACTGATTGAACTGCTCTTTAGTAGGGACACCACTGACAACGTGCACATACATAGAACAAACAGGCATGCTCATGCACACAAATGGTTATATATTAATCGAACCCACGACCTCTGGTTTGGCGGCCAGGATACATAAAGCTATAGACTTTAGTCAATTAATCAACCATTCTGATCCCATATAATTGGGATCACGACTGTATTGTTACGTACCTAGTATCGTAAACCAGTAATTAGATCACCTGTCATTATCGGCGTTATTGAATGTACCAGCTCGTGCCCTTCGATCCCGAGGGAATTTCCTAGATAATAATAATCTTATAGTAATCTAGGGTATGCTCTATCAATGGGCCCAGTTTATACTAAACGCAGAGTATGGGTAAAAACTTACACATACTAATATTGGTAGTGTAGCAGGATGATGTATCTAAATAGAAACACTGTTTCCGCTTCCTTGTTTGTGAGCTTATACCTTTAAGCTGAGGAATAAGTACATGTTCATGCAGTTTTTATCATAATTACGAAAATTTCATTGAAAGTTGATTTATTCAGAAAATTATTCCACATAGACAACAGGCCGGCCTAGGAACCCGGTATTACAAGAAAATAACAAGTAAAGCAAGTAAGTCTTATTTCACACCTATTATTAGTAAGTAGGCTTGTCCAAATCTCTAGACTATGATTTATATATTGTACTGCCTATAAGCTGTTGGTGTGCCAATAAAGTAAAATAAAATAAAGTCTACCCGTTTTCTTTGGAGTCGGTAGACCACGATGGTAGCTACTGGGATTCACCTGTAAGTCTTGTTAACTTTCAGGTTGATAGCCAACCAGGCGGGAACTGCAAAGTACCCTATGGCTATGCGGTAGTTACTAGCTAGGGTTTCTATCAATTTCAATGTAGGCCCCACGTCGTTATGACCAATTTTCTCGAAACACGGCGTGAAGGATAGACAGAGCTATCGCTTACTTAATTATGAGTAACTCCTCGTTCGTCATAAATTGGATCCATTGCTCGTTAACACGTGTATTAACATATTAAGATGAACACTAATTAGTGACGGGAGCCGCGACGGAGCTCCCATTGTTGAACGTAATGAGGATAGGCAGGTACTCGACGTGCTTTCATTCATTCTTCAGTTATTTCTCTTTTAGTTATTTTTTTTAGGGTTCCGTACCCCAGTCAGCAAAAACGGAAAGCTTATGGGATCATTCTGTTGTCCATTTGTCAGTCTGTCAAGGCTCTTTTTCTTAGAAACGCGTGGAGGTATCAAGCTGAAATTAATATCAAATTCTTAAAGATAAGGCCGTTTATGGCGCATATTCTGAAGCTCGCAAGGGAATCAAAACCTATAAGGGACTTACCGTTGACCTAGAATCAAGAAATTTAACAATAAGCAATATAATATATAATATACATATAAAAACAAACAAATAAAAAATATAATGATGCAAAAAGAGAAGAGTAAAGGAAAAATATATAAAAGTATTTCTAGTATGTAAACTGACCGCGACCTACGTCGATGTACAAGGAGTGTCAGGAACAAGAAGTTCTAAAGACAAACATTGGAGTATACGCAACCCTCGGTACGCTAGTGAGACTCGCACCTGTCTGCTTTATTGTATTGATAACACTTAAGATTTTCAATAGTTCCTAAATGAAATTATTTAAACCGATTTTAAATGATTCTAAAGAAACCGAATGTCCCGTTATTCAATGGTGTTGTGGAAATATGTAGAATTTTATTTAAGGTAGTAGAAGTAATATTAGTTGTCTGGTTTCCATAGTACAAGGTCTCCCTAGTTTGGAATCAGATGGCCGTGTGGAAAGAATGTCCCGGGATATTTATTTAATATTTTATTGTTATTGTTATTATTTTATTTCATATGTATATGAGCAAATGTAGGTTTGGATAAAAAGCAACATTGAGATAAGAGGCTTTTTTTCGTTTGTTGTGTAAAAATAATAGATTATCAATCCAAAATTTCAAATATCACATACCTAAAATAAAAATGGATGGTATCGATGACATCATATCCAACATCAGAGATAACACATTCAACTTGCGTGTTTTGAACGAGATACATACATTAATTTTGTCGCGAATTCGTTAAATTAAATGGAAGCGTAAGATGTTAGCAGTTAATTTATGTTTGTATGTTTTTTGTAGTCAGTAAAATGAACATTGTAAACTATAACTCACAACGCACGGAACCCTGTGCGTGGTCTGACACGCACTTGGCCGGTTATTTATTACCGCCGTCAGTACCGTAGCGATAACAAAAGCGTACAAACAGACACACCGTCGCAGTTTTAGTATGAAGGGATCTTTTTGTTGTGTCTGGAAATATACCTACTATGTATGTTTGCAAGAATTATGTATATTGTGTATCAGGTATCTCATTACCATAGTACAAGCTTAGTTTGGGATCAGATGGCCGTGTCAGTACCTTTTTTTAATTAAGAGAATCTATGATGTCTAGTGACAGTATATTTACATTTAGAGATATTAATACTAGTTAGTAATGGGACTAAATGTAATTATACTTCCAAAGCCGTTTTACCATTGTTAGACTCTAACGCCGCGTCGGAAGGGTACTTTTACCGAAAAGAGCCGGCAATAAACTCCTCATTTAAAGGCAGGAAATTACATATTTATTATAATAAGGTGAGTCCTGCAAGAGGTCCTGCCGATTAAAACGACAATTGTAATATAAAGACTTTAGAGATCGCAGGGGAGGTGGGGGTCGAGGGGCGCAAGGGAGCGCGGGAAAAGATTGCAGAAACTCGGGTAATCAAAGAATTAATTGATTCGCGGTCGTCGGCCGATACGCTTATCCTTCTCTCGTCGAAATGGTTTTGTTAAAAAGAAGATTGAACGATTTGTTCCGTCGCATTTTTTTAGGAAATTAATTGAACTGCGATTGTAAATTGATACATTTTTATTCGACAGTTTAAAGCCTCGTTGAGTAATGTATACTATTAGTGATCCCCTTTTTGCTGACAATCCTACTTAACAATAATAAATGCGAAAGAGCTGTTACTGGGATAGCTCGTAGGTAAGAGAAAGAGAGGATATAAAGTCGGAAACTTGTGTAAATAAAATATCTTCACGGCCATTATCTCTATAAGGTTGGCAGAAGTATTATTCAGCGAGCTAAGCACTATACAATTCGACCAATGAGGCGTTATATTGTTATAAGTAGAAGGTAGTTTATAAACAAATTAGCTTCCGTCCCGTTTTTCCCGAGGATTAAATGTTTTCTGAATCTTATAATTATTTTATCTATGTGAGTATTTGGCTCACAAATCAAGAAAATGTAATACTAAACTAACATACACATTTGGTATAGTATATTATATAAAGATAATAGCACTGTATTAAATGAAAAATAATTAATATTTTCTCTGATACTAGGTTATTCTGAAATATTTAATTAAAAAACAGTTTGTTTTACAAAACCAATAAATAAACCGCGGCCTGCAGCACAAAGGAATAAACGACAAAAGCGTGTAAAACAATTTTCACGCAACGAAAAATCGTTGTGAAATTAACGTTATAATGGATTTCATTGTGAAAAGTGGCGGAAACGGAAACGCCGTGGCATCCACGGTGGCTGTTGTCGGAACTCGCACCCGAGCTATAACCGGTGCCATCAGCAGCAACCCCCCCCCCCCCCCCCCCCAACTCCCCCTCAACTTCGGCGCAGGAGTTTGAGAAGTAAGCATGATCGACTAGATGGATGGATGAATGTGTGTTACACTTTCACGCTAAAAATACTTAACGGATTTGGATGAAACTCAACATAGCTTATAACCTAAATTAATACATAAGATACTTTTCATTCCACAAAAATGTGACATCACTCAAAAACGCGACTGAAACTTCAGGGGACGACTGGTAGGATTGTAATGGGTTAAAGAATAATATAGAATATTTTTTGCGGATGTATCGTCCCATAGTAATATTTTTATGCCAACCAGTATTAAACAGGCGCACGGTCCGCCTTTTGATAGGTTAATTGGCCACCGCCGCTTATGGTCATTAGCATGCGTGAAGTTGTTAAGTCTCATATGCCTGTAATGTCACCGGCCCCCTAACCTTTCTAAGTGAAACATCCGCGAGTTTCGACTGAACCTTACATATCTACAACGACCCACGCGTACATGCACGCATACCATTTTTAATAATATAATCCTCAAATACCTTTCAATGGAAATAACTTCTTCTAATTTGACTCAATATATGAAAAGAGATACCGCTCTGAACTTGAGTTATATTTTAAGATTCTATATTATTTTGCCTACTAAACTACTCATTTTAAGATCTATATGCGCATTAAGCTATTGCGCTCTACTACTTCTGTTGCGTGGCAGTTGGGTCGAAAACTACCTTCTCAACTCATCTCTAGGGTGTAGTAAGAGTCAACGAAAAACCGAATACTCAACAAAAGCAGTCCTACAAAAGGCGACAGGCAGGCGGGACACCTTAAAACCCGCTTATTATATATCCTGTTTTAAGCACCGAATGTATAGCAATCATGTAAGAATGAGCCAACAGCGCAGACTAAAGGTTTCCAAAATGATAATCGAACCAGTGAGTTTGAGGTTTAAGGATCTTTATTTTCTCTTAAGAATTACAAAATAAAATTCACTTACAGGGGAAATACATATATGATAACAATATTGATTTACTTTTTATTTCTATTGTCATGTTCAGGAAGTTTGATTCTACTGACACAAGTAGCAAACTTGTCAATAATAGGTAAAGTTAATAGACCGGATAAGCGAAACTAGATGTGGTATATTGCTAATTTGATTGTGATCTTTTTGTCTCACTTTAGTGTAGAATTAGGTTTTGTACGCTGTCATTGTTTACGCTTCTATAATGTGGGTAGGTAACATAATATAAAGTAGGGCACCTTTATACATGATATTCTGTTAGCTATAATTGAGACGTGGAGTTCGTAAAGTACTGTTCGTTTAAGAAAAATGTCTGTATTCTTTTAAAAACAAACAGTCGATGCAGCGGTAAACAATAAATTGTAAATGAGCTAACAGTTCCGACCTCCGAGCACACACAGCGCGCGGACGCGGCCGCGGCGCGGGAAAAGCATTAAGCGAACAAAACGTTTGCCATCACAAATAATTCAGTCCTGAACTAGCAGCGTTTAAGTGCCCTCCAGGCGAAGATCTAAGCTTTATTCTAATATTTTTCTCAACACAGCACATGTAACACAAGCGAAAATAAACTTTGAAACTGACATGAAACAGTTTAGATCGGGTCGAGCGAAAGTAGTGGCTTACTCCGTTTAAGGCCGCCTTGGGAATTTCTTTCGAATGTCTTTTATATATCTGGAGCGCGTATAATCCGCTGTATTCGCGGGAAAAATCTATATTGCAGCGGTACAGATGCATTTACAGTGATTTTCCACTTTTCGTCGGACTCGGTCGGAGCCGGTCGGAGGCGCTCGGAGAGCGGCAAAGCGAAGCGTGACGATTTTCATTTATAACTTACGCTCAATCTTTACGTACTCATTTATGATATATATACAATCGGTGTATAGACGTGTTTGAGCACAAGATCGTCATGGTTAATGAAGAGCTATTATCACCCTTAAATGTTCCTAATGCTTCCTCAAATATATTTGGTTGGAAAATAAGAAAACATTCAACAGCAGATAAATACGTCTATTTATGGATAAGCTGTCAATATGTTCCCCCAATGATCCCCTCATTGTCCCCCTCGATGGAACATCATCGCAAATATCATAATGCTCAGTTGAAGAGCTTGACATAATCCCCCCTTCCACCCATGTCAATGCAACCCTCCCCGCCCGCTTCTCTCCTTCACGTATCTTGACACGTGTCGTAGCTTATCACAAGGTTCAGGATTGCATCAAACTCTGAGTTTCGACTTCACATTGAGTTTAATGCTTATTTTATTATTCAGTTGACTGCGAGGTTTCCATATTTTTTTACATATCTACTTTTTCTCACAATGAGCATTAAGATTTGTCCCACAAAGTTTGTTAGGATGAATGGATGTTCGCTACTCTTTCATGCAAAAACATTAAATATATATTTTTTTTTGATACTACATCTGCCGAATAACAAGCGGAGGTCCACCTGTGGTCACCGCCGCCAATGGACATTTGCAATACTAGCGGAGACGTGAAGTTGTTAAGTCTCATGTGCCTGTAATTTCACCGGCCCCATTACCTTTCTAACCCTCAGTAATACAAGTGCACTACTGCTTCCCGGCAGAAATGGGTAAGGTAGGTATCGGACGAACTCTGCACTATGAGCACTACTACTAAAAAAAATTACATAATCTGGGCACGCAGATCGTTTATAACCTGGATTACCACATAGGATACTGTTATCCTGAGAAAATATAGCAACCCCTAGAAACGCGAGTGAAACCAGGGAGGACAGCTAGTTCATTAAATAATAGTTATAATACAACAAATATACTGGGACATTTCTACATATGGCCATCTGATCCAAAACAAAGCAAAGCTTGGAATATGGTGTAACCGGATAAGTAACTGCTTCACTACACATTATTATTCTACTTTGCTAACGGTGTTACAAATGTCCAAAGGCGGTGGACCTTTTACTGTCATCTGAACCATCTATTTGTAGACTAGTTTGACATTAAAAAAAAATACTAAGCATATCTCTCCAAGTTTCACGTTTCTGGGTGTAAACGCATAATCCCATTTAATCCAATCGACAGTTTAATATTATCGTTTCAGAGTGAGAAAAGAGCAATAGCTGGAGTAGGACAAATAGCCGGAAGGGCTTGTATCTGCTTTACTTATTACTTACTAAGCATAAGGTATTGCATGGTCATCAGTTCGGTTTCACGAAGGGAAGATCTACATCCGATGCGGCAGCAACATTGCTGAGGCACATTTATGGCGCATGGGAGGATTCACAGGATGCGATTGGCATTTTTTGTGATCTGTCCAAGGCATTCGATTGCGTTGACCACCGTACGCTACTACTAAAACTTGACTTCTACGGAATTCGTGGAACTGCTCATGATCTTGTTTTATCTTATTTATCAAATCGCCAGCAAAAGGTAGGGATTACCGGCACAACATCCAAGGGCTCTTTAGTCGAAATGGGGGTACCCCAGGGTTCAATTTTAGGTCCATTTTTGTTTTTAGTATATATAAATGATTTGCCATATGTTGTAAATGACCTCACAGATATTGTCTTGTTTGCTGATGATACATCATTAATTTTTAAAGTTAATAGAAAAGACAAAGATCTAACTAAAGTTAATCATACTATGTCAATTGTCTGTGGGTGGTTTGCTACAAATAATCTATTACTAAATTCAAAGAAAACTAAATGCTTAAGGTTTTCTTTACCAAATGTAGCACAAGTAGATAGCCAAATAATAATAGATGGGAGCCATATTGATCTTGTAAATAAAACGGTATTTTTGGGTCTTACATTAGACAATAAATTGCAATGGGGACCTCAGGTTGATACTCTAGCTGCTAAATTAAGTTCGGCTGCTTTTGCTGTTAGGAAAATTAAACAATTGACGAATGTTGAGACGGCCAAATTAGTTTATTTTGCATATTTTCATAGCCTCTTGTCCTATGGTATTTTGTTTTGGGGAGCAGCAGCGGATATAGAATCAATATTTATTATACAAAAAAGAGCAATTCGTGCAATTTACAGTATGGGTCCCCGTGAATCATTAAGAGATTTATTTAGGGAAATAAATATAATGACATTACCTTCACTATATATTTATGAAAATATAATGTTTATACGTAGAAACATAGGAATGTTTGAGTCAAAATTAGATATTCATAGTATAAATACAAGACAAAGGGAGAAGTTAGTTGTTCCATACTTTAGACTAACTAAAGTTAACAAGTCATTTCTTGGTAATTGTGTTCGATTTTATAATAAGATACCGCTTTCAATAACCAAAATGTCTGATCATAAATTTAAAAATTATATTAGGAAAGTTTTGAAAGAAAAAGCGTATTACAAGGTAGTTCATTATATTGAAGATAAAAATGTATGGAAATAGCTGCTCTCTGCACAGTGCACCTCTAAATCTCTTGTTTAAGTTGTAAGTACCTAATTATTGTTATTTTCTATTTTGTAGTCTTGTCATATTTTTTTTTTTTTGTTTTGTTTTTATTAATGTTACCTATAATAAGTATTTTGTAATTGTTAAATATAAAATTATGTAAAATTGAAATTATAAAATAGCCAAAAAGTCAGAATAGATAAAAATTTATATAACAAATAAAAAAGAATGTAACCTTGCTGAGTTTCTTGCCGGTTCTTCTCAGTTGAAGGCTGACTTCCGAACCGGTTGTAGCTTCAGTAACTTTAAATTTGACCTTCATAAGTGCCCTCCGAAGGCCTAAACTGAATAAATGGTTTTGAATTTTGAATTTTGAATTTTTTCCCTGATTAATTGGGGGGCGAGGTTGGTGCGAGGTGGAGTCGGCGCGCGTTAATAAAAGGTAAACAAATTGACGACAGCTCGTGGGCGCCGCATCGCCGCCGCATCGCCGTCGCGCCGCAGTCGGGGTCGGAGTCGCGAGTACGCTTCATAGCCGTACGGCACCACGCTCAGCAAATATGCAATCTTAATGTTGTATGCATATGATAATTAAAGCAAGATAATATTGAAACTAGCAACTACAAAATTTAATTGTTGTGTTTCTTCGCATTTTTTAAGAAAATTTAAAACATTTTTACACTAAAGTATGTAGGTACCAATTTGTTCGATAACTTTTTGCCATCTTGTAGGTAGGGACATGATTCCATTGCTATAGAAATGTTGGGACTTCTGATCAAAATACCGCGACAAGTGGTTTTGGCAGTCCTCTCGTGATGTTTCAGCCAAACTCTCTTAATTTTTGCTGAGTGGCTTAAGATGTGTGAGGTCTAGCGTTATTATGATGAAAAACCACACCCCTTCTGTTGATTAATTCCGGCCGCTTTCTCTCAACTTCTTGCTTTAATCTCACTCACAATGCCTGGTGGTAACAGCTCATAATGAATAATGCCCTTCCAATCCCACCACACACACAGCATCACCTTGTTGCGAGTTAACCCGGGTTTCACCACAGTCTGTGAAGCCTGACCAGCCTTTGACCACGACCTTTTTCGCACTTTCTTGTCGTTCGTGATCCACTTTTTTAGTTATCAGCTTCTTCAAAAATGGTTCGGTTTCATTACGTCGTAATAAAGAATCACACCGTGTACTCACGGTTCATTAGATTTTTTCAGTGAGCTCGTGAGGTGCCCAAATATTGAGCTTTATTTTTGTACCTAGATGTTTTCAAATGTGCCAAAACTGTTTTGTGGTCAATTCCCAGTTCCTAAGCTACGTCGTAACTACTGATATGCCGATCTTGCTCCACTTTTTCAAAAATGGCATCCAGTTTATCCGTAATAGGGCGACCAGAGCGACGTGCATCTTTGACATCAAAATTTCCGGATTGAAAGCGCTTAAACCAAATTTGTGCTACTCTCACAGACACTGCACTAGGTCCATAAACACCGCAAATTTTTTTCGCGGCTTGCGTTGCATTTTTAACTTTTTTGTAGTAAAATTTTAAAATGTATCGAATTTCTTCATTATATTCACTCATCTTGGCGGTACGAAAAACAATTGAAAATCACACATTTTCCTAATTTGGATTTGGAATTATGTTCTTTAAAATTTAAGCTTTCAATGATACCAAAACCAGCCAGATACAAACAGTATAGCCAAAGAAAATTATTACAAGTTCATACATACTATAATGCAAAAAGACTTTTCCCCCAAATATTATGAAACTAGTTAAAAATGTAGGATTCCCAAAATTGGTGAGTTTAAATAAGTACCAAAATTTCATAAATAATATAATTTTTTAATTCGGTTATGTTCTAAGTGCTATTTTACGGTTGATTAGAAATATATATGTATTTTCTTTGAGTGAACCAAATAAAAAAAAGTTTAAAAAAATTGTGACAGACCGCAGTAGAACACAGGCGGATCGCAAAACCATATTTTTGACATCATGTTCACTTATTAGGGTTTTGTCGCTTTTCTTAAAAAATTAAATTTGACAAGAGCAAAGAACTTTATAGTAGCTACTAGCTCTCCGTGCCCCGTGCCCGGGGTATCTGATGCATCCCGGAATTATAACACAAATGGTGAAAGTAATTTTCAAATAAGTGAAGTGATTCCGGAGATTACCGTTCGCATACATACAAACTCACAAAATCCACATATATACTACCACTATATACACTTTATAATATTAATATACACTACAATTTCCTTACTTGTATCATATACCATCCTCTAACTTATTAAAGCAATCCGTACAATAAATAACAAAACTCCACACTGCCCAGATAATCACTCGCGTCTTTACACTCCTACATAATTAATTACTACAATAATCGAGTTTATTCCATTAACAAGTGACTTTCGGTCCTACGTCCTATGATATAATAATTTATTATAAATAATTAGCTGCTTCTGTTCGGCGTCTAATCTCCTTACGTAAATTGGAACGGAATAAACAAGGACAGACGCATTCATATTTTATTTGCTCATAAATTAACGTTTTAGGATTGTGTGTTCAATTGTTTTCTTAACCAATAATAAAAAGACGTAACCCATGTATGTCCGAGCTACGCTATTCCCGAGTGATATAGCCATAGGATGTAGATATATGTTATTATCCCGGGAGATATTAATTCCCTCGGGAATGCAGGTACGTCTGTGGGACGGTAATCATTCTCATATATTTTTATGATTGATATTTATTGATTTGATATCTAACACACATACATTACGCTCCTGACTTAATGTCTATAGAATTATAGATGAAAAAGCGTGCTGTGAAATGAGGTATGATTTGAAAATTCAATGCCAATAATATCTTAGGTTCCCTTACAATAAGTCGGAGCAACATTGTGAGGGAGTCGTAACGCGCGCCGTATTATGTTCCGACTGATGCACTTGAGTTATTTCTTTTCTAGGCTATGTGTGCTTACCACTGTCGGCCTCCTTATCACTTACCATAGCAATTGTGGTCAAACACGCCAATTCACAGAAAAAAACAAGCTATCTGAAAAGTTTGAATCAAATCTCTCAAGGTAGTAAATACGCTGTATGGGTAATTTTGTCTTAATCATTGAGCAAAATAGTCATTTAAAAACAAGCATTACTGAGCTCCTGCTGGAAGTTCTCAGTTTAAGGCTGACTTCCAAACCTCTAGGGCCTTAATGATAATCATCCTGGAACATTCTTCACACACGGATCGAAGTACGCTTCACACAGATCAGATGTATCCCAAATTAGGCAGAGTCCAGTACTTGTACTATGGCAACCAGGTAACTGATATACTAATTTTGCAATTCATACTTATAGTTTTGCATTTTGAAAACATAAATGAGCCTAGACAATAATCAACATTTCAATCAATCACATTACATTCATACGGAATGAAGTGGTTAGTCATAAGGTTTGACGTAATCAAAACGAATTTGATATAATTCACAACGATAGCGGCCGACCGATGTATCGAATATGAATAGCGATGTATCGATAATGAAACAATCGCTCGGCTGGACTGCAACAATTACACGTGATGAAGCCGCGCCGCGACGCGATGTTATCATGTAAACTCGCCGATACATGAATATTAATAGATTAATTAAATTTTGAACGACAGATAACTATTATTCAGACAGTAACAAACAGCTATTGTGTATCGATTATATCACAAATCTGATAACGGTGCGGTTCTATGTCGGGTTGACGTAGTTCACTATCTATATGCTTGTATACTAATTACTCCAAGTGCTAATCAATAATCTTAGTCTAGATCGCCATTGAACTAATCGAGTACACACACAACAAAAATGGTTGCGTTTACATAGATAAACATAAGATGATTTGTAGTGTAGTGATGATAAAATATTTTTTTTTTTTTTTTTTTATGCCATTTGGGCCGACAAACAAGCAGACGGTCCACCTGATGGTAAGTGGTCACCGCCGCCTATGGACATTTGCAACACTAGGAGCATCGCCAATGCGTTGTCGACCCTGAGACGTGAAGTTGTTAAGTCTCATATTATTTTTGATTCCCACTAGATTAATTTAGATGAAAATTGGATGCTTTTTATCCCAAGAAAACATGAATATTTCAGTAACGCAGGTGAAGCAGGAGGGGAAAAAAGAATAAGAAGAAAAAAAAATGTTGTTGGTAATGTTACCCTTTACCTGCCAATCACTGCTTCATGGTTATCCATCCCAGAGGAAACAAAATGGCGGCAACATTTTCTCGGAACTTTCACCGCTGTTTGGTTTAATATTTGTAAATTGAAAGAGAAATATTATAAACATACAGGATACATTTACGCAGATAGAATCAGATACCGTATCCTATCATTTTTTTTAATGCGACACATTGTGTGTGCTCCGCTACAAGCCTCACCAAATCAAGGTGTAAAGATCTAATAGGCCCGTTTTGACAGCTAAGAGTGTTATAGAAATCAACCCTATGGCGTTATGATAAGGTCCATCCGCATCATGGATGACTACTTTCATAAAAAAACTACAATTCTAATATAGATGAAACACATGGCACAGAGATAGAACATGCTCTGGACTAACGTATAGGTTACCTTTTTTATTACGGGAAAATGTAACATTTCTCGGGAACGCGGGTGAGACCACGGGGGTGGTTACTAAAATATAGCTGGGACATTCTTTACACACGGCAATCATAAAATATGTAGATGCATTTAACAGCAACAATAGTTCGTTAGTATTTGTGTTAATTAAAAGGTCCACTGCACAGCTCGCGTGTTACAATAATGCATAATTCCACCGTTAACAAAGCGATGTGCCATCCACGTTTAATATGAATACTCATAAACAGGGAACATAATGTGCACTATTGTTACTACAATAATAATTATTATTAGAGCTTATATGCCTAGTAAATGATCATAGAAATTAATTAACTCTCTGTTATTTTAAACTAGCTTCCGCCCCGTGGTTCCATTCTCGTTATTGATACAAATCTACGTCTCTCTCCGTACCAAAGGCTATGTGTGTGCCTAATTTCAGCTAGTCTGGTTCAGTTGTTTGGGCGTTAAAGTAGACAAATAAACGGGACAGTTGGGTGGGTGGTTAGAGACCCTGACTGCCCAGCCGTAGGTCGTGAGTTCGATTCCCACCTAGGACAAACATTTGACTGCATGTCTGTTTGTTCATTGTCTGGGTGGAAATATCTATATTAGTATGTATTTAAAAGTGGTATATGTAGTATATCAACTACGTAGTAGATATAGTACAAGCAGTACACTCTGGTTAATTTGGACCAGGTGACGATGTGTAAAGTATATCGGGGAATATTTATTTAAAATACTCATATTTTTTTAACTACAAACAATTCTATACTTCAGCGTATTTTTTTTTTACTATGCTAGGCTTGTGTTTTACCACAATCCAGAAATGTTGATGTGGCCGAAGTAGGTAAGCACACAAAGCCTAGAATGCAACTGGCTTTCAAATGCAGCTGTCGGAAGGCACAGACAGGTGCTTGGCAACGGATATTCGTATCGACCAAAATAAGTAACATCAGTAGCTTTACTGAAGAGCCAGACTCACTCTAAGAACACTAAAGAACTGTTCCCTCATCATATTTTATTATAAAAGAAATCATATTCAAAAGCAATAGTAATTCATACAAATATCCACTTATTAGCGCAGCTGTGCAACAATAGCACTGCTACGACATGCTTCGTAGCACACTCTACGAGCACATCGTAGCATTCAATTAGGATACGCTTTTCTACGTATTGAAAGCGAAGATTGTAACACTACTGTGTAACTCGGTACGATGAACTGTGGAAGTCTATCGCAGAGCAATGTTCAGCTTGTGTCAAAGGCTCGCAACCAAGAAGTAGGATATCGTTGCAATGTCAAAGATAAATCCGCAAAGCGACGACACGTTTGCGGGCTTTTTGCCTTCCCGCAGCCGCGTCGCGCTCCTCCGGGACTTGGCTTTTATTATTGACAAGTTGTAGAGGCTTTAAAATTTATTTGATTCAGGGATAAGGATTGAATACTAACATTGCCTACGGGGATAAACAAAGATTTACGAAGTTCTAGGTTTCTTTAAGTCAAGTTGACAGATATCTACCTGATGGTAAGTGGTCACCGCCGCCAAGAATACTTCATATCAAGGGGTTTGCCATTGTGTTTTCCTGATATATGTAGTTGTTAACCCTCATGTGCCTTTATTTTCAAAGGCTCCCTTACCCTTTCTAAACGAAACGCAGTTGTACAAATGCACTACGGCTTCACGGTAATTCGGCCGAGCTCTGCCCTAATAGCTCTACTGTGTCAAAGCTAGTGAAAATTGCTTTAAGCATCTCTTTAAAACAACTTAGTAACTTTCCCATAATTATAACGAACTATCACTAGTAATTAATCAAGCGGAGAAAGTATAAACTTTTTTCTTCGACAGTACCTTTTAAGTTCGAACATAGTCAGTATCAAAACTATTAAAAACTTGAACGTTAATTTATTCAGAGTAGTTTGAAAGTTGAAAGAATAATAGTGTCCTGTCGGCGGCGGCCCCCTCCACCCCCCACCCGTTCTCCCCCTACCTACCCACCCTACCCCCCTCGAGGCCATTAATTAAACTCCGTCCTATTGTCCGACATTGAAAAGTGTTTAGCGTCGCGAAGATTGTAGAATGAAGGTGATCCACTTAAACTTTGCTGATGATAACTCAGTGGCAGGGACGACGGAAGCCGCGTGCCGCACCATGTAGTGTGCGACTTGTTTATTACATCTAAGCTATATAAAAACTTTCACTTAGATCTTTTTTCTCGATTAGTTTGTGTTAACTAATACAGATATATCTCAGAGCTTAGTGTATTTCCTGTTTGCACGCAGTGATTTCCTGTAATTGACGGGGCATTTAGCGCAGTATTATATAACTAATCCATACTCGGAAATCCTACTTAACGGAATGAAAATAAAATAGAGCTCATGGATTTAAATCCTGCAATAAGATTTCGGTAAACAAAAACACTGTGGGGAAACGATAGTATCGTAGTCGGATTTTTAGTACTCACCTGGCTCAAATTTTAAATGTCCCAGAAGAAATTATGAGTCTTCCGGGAGCTGGACTCCAGTATCAGTTACCTTTAAGTATGTGTGTGCTTACCACTTTCCGCCACATCCTCTTTTATCATGGTCACATTGTGATAATGTGATGTAAAAAAGGTTAACTACTTCTTCTGGGTTTTTGCTTAAGGTCATATTCTATCTGCTATTCTAAGTGCATACACCTCATAGCCATTACTAGCTATACCTCACGGTTACACTCGCGCTCCTACGGGGATTTCCGTTTTACTGGGATAAAAGTATCCTATGTATTTATCCAGGTTATAAACTATCTTTATTCATTAGTAACATCATAAATAGTTAGTTTCATACAAATCCGTTTATTTTTTGCGAGAACCAATGACATACTAACAAACTATCGTATTTATGATATAAGTTTCATGTACTTAAAGAAGGTATTAGCGGAGGAGAAACCTCTCTATGAAAAATAAAACTTCGCAATTATATTTAGCGTGCTACATACTGTTTTAACACAACGTGGAACTCATTGCCGGTATACATTTTTCCTGAATTATACAATCTAGGAGTCTTTAAGGCAAGAGTGAATAGGCGTTGAGTCCGCGTGTACCAGTCAAATGCGCTCAAGTTTTCATAAAAACAAATCGTGGTAGAATATAATTTGCCTTCAAGACACGGGGGCTTAAATGTTTAAAAAAATGTTCCCTGTTCCCATCATTTACAATCAGCGCAATACATGCTGTCTGCCCATTCTCACGCCAACCCACCACGGCAATTATTTTGTTGTCCACTCAGTTCAAGGTGTATAGTACAAGTCATCGCTTTACTCTTTAATCGCCTCTTTCGTCACCTAAAGATGAGTTGGAGTGGTAGTATTTATTGCCCCCACGGAATACCAACATTTTTTTTTACAATCTCGGCAAACAAGCAGACCACCTAATGGTAAGTGGTCACCGCCGCTTATGGATGTTTGCAGCATTAGGGGCATCCCGAATGCGTTGTCGTCCTTGAGACGTGCAGTTGTTAAGTCTCATGTGCCTGTAATTTCACCGGCCCCCTTACCTTTCTAACCGAAAGATTACAAGTCACAGTTTAAAGTGCACTACTGCTTCACGGCAGAAATAGGCAAGGTGGTAGTACCTTCCCGGACGAACTCTGCACTAAGAGCTCTACTACTCAAAAGGCAAATCTCTACCGGTGAGCCCCACCGCCCCACCTCAGCGCCAGTGACACAAATATCCACGCAGTGATCATTCACACTCACACACCTACACACACACACACACACGCACACACATAGTATATCAGTAGCTTCGCCAGCTCAGTACCTAGAACTGAATACAGTCAGCAACATAACGACGATTGCTAGAACTGAATACAGTCAGCAACATAACGACGATTGTGAACGAGCAAGCGGTGAACCGTAATTATTAAATTATTAATTAACTCGATCAAACAATTAAATAATTATTATAGAGGAAATAAAAAAGGATAATCATATTAAGAGTTGGAAGTAAATAATGTTACGAGCTTTTTATTATTTGGCTATTGAACTTTTACTAAAGCTCTGCTGTGAATCACCACTGCTTCCTGTCGATATCAGGAGCACATGCTTAGTTAGATTTTCTATAATACACCTTCCGTTAAAGTAGTTTTGATTTCAAGGTACAGTTAATGTTTCTTTGTTAAAAAATATTAATATAATAGCCCGGGATTGTCCCAATGACACACATATCGTGTTAGAATTTAAATGATCTGTGGGTCTCAATACTATGACCTCTGCCTACCTCATTGAGATTAATAGCACATATATATCCCTTGCCGAATGCCGATCTAATTGGTAAATAGGTATAGTCTTTAGTTTTAGCTGCAATTTTTTTCCTCTACTCTTATTAAGTTTATCTTTAAATTAAATATATTTCATTCAGCTTATATAAATAAGAGGATACAAGTCCGTCTGACTTCCTACTGAATCCGAGTATACAATTGCAAACGGTACATAATACGATAGGGGCATGTTTTCACGAGCTTGATCTAGGATTCACAGAGCTTTGCCTTTGCCCGCCACGCCACCGCCCCGCCACCGCTCCGCCGCCGGCTGCAGTGGCCGATGCGATACCTATACTATATTCCCGAGTATCTACACACGCTCAGGGAAACAGATAAAAGGTTCTAGGATGGCGACAGATTGAACGAATTCTAAAGCAGAGTAAGTTGCCCGAATTTCCAAATGGAATTTAGAATATCCAACCGCGGGACAGTTCAAACATTATTCAATGCGGAATTTGTGCAAATGTTGGTCTATTGGTCAGAATTGCAGAACTGTTATGTTATATTGAGATGCATATATACCTCTAATACGTAAGGTTTCAAATGACCTTTTGACGGACGTATTATTGACGGATAAATGTGTTAATATTTTAATTGCAAAGAACTTTACATTATTCTATGTAGTGTAGCTCTGCTTGGTTTGGGATCAGATAGATAAAACACCCCCCAGCAGTCTTTTAAATGCTGCGGTATGAAATTTCATCAACTATTACCGTTTAGCTGCCATCAAACAGTTAACTAATGTATCCGAGGTTTATAATGTACCCTATACCACGGGAATATTGTAGCATTCTATCAGTAATCAGTTTTTTTTAATGCCGCACATACTGCATTTGAAAACACTAATTCCATAGATTACTTAGAAACACAAATAAAAATTTTGATTTTGATTATATTACCATCCGCATACATTCCGCAGAAACTCACAAAATTCGGACTCTCCCTTTATAGTATAAATTAAGTTAAATATTATATATATGTAGGATGGAGTAGGAAGCCTGGGGCGCTCGATGCAGGCGGCGCACAACTATACGACGAAATACTATTGTGGGAGGCTGATGTCCAGCAGTGGACATCCCTGGATGATATGATGAGTAAGAACTAAATTAATAGAATAACAGTGATAGTTCTACAACCCAATAAACTATTGAAGTATTCATTCCCGGCCACGGTTATTGCACGATAGTAAAGTTTCGCCCCACTTTTGACGAGTGTCTGGTAATTTATTGAGAGTTGTGCGATGCGACGTCGCCATAAAGCGTCCCACTTTACGATGCGTTGTCGGTTTACGAACACTTCGCCGCGATGCGTGTGCCACGAGTGGACATATCATTTATTTTGTGCTTCCGTGTAGTGATATTGACTGGTACAAAAGCGCACTTTGAATTATTTAGGCGAATAAAATTGTTATAGTTTGGCTTTTATGTGAACTTAACGATGTGGTTTGATTTTGCATTATGTTTTTATTGAATTAATATAAATGTAATATATTTTAGATTGTAAAATTTTATTCAAATATGTCTCATGTGTACTTTTAAATAACAAGAAATATTGTTTAAAGTGACTTTTTTCTTTAATCGTTTGTCCGCTTATACCTTTCAAACTATGCAATAGTTTTCACCATCATTTAAAGTTGTAGAGGTAAATTAAATTATTTTATTATTGTATTAAATTACAGTGTTTTATAGATATCTACCAAAGTGACTATTCGGAAACAAGTACATCAAAGTACCATAATAACAATACGAGTACGTTACGAGACTATCGGCCATTGCTTTCCTAAACAATTAATATTATCATTAAAATTTTAATAACGATGTCATAAAGCAATTATTTTCATAATACGAAGTAATGCAGATCAACAAAAGTAGCAGCCGCGTGCGCTCTCTCACGGTAAAGCAAATTACACGAGTGTCCAGCGTCCCTCCCCGACACAACAGGACTGCGAGGTATTGAGCTCCAGCGAATACAGCTGGGATCGGTGCTCGGAGTATAAAAGATAGAATAAATGTGCTCCATTACCGATCGAATCCTATTCCATGATGTAAATTTGAATATCCCAGGACAGTCTCCCACGGTTTTCCGTGGGATGTCACGTTTTCCCGGGATAAAAAGTAGTCTATATGTAATTCCAGGATATGCTCTATTTGCGTGCCAAGTTACATCTAAATCCGTTTGATAGTTATTGCATGGAAGAGTTACAAACATCTATGCATACAAGCTTTCCCATTTATAATATTAGTGGGATGTGTCGATAACCAGGCGAATTTAGCAACTGTCGAGTGATACGCGTACGATATCATTATTTTAATTTACTGGTATTTAATAACGCAGCTAGCCTGTTGACACCAATAAACATTGCGTAATTTCCAAAAGAAACATTAATTACCCGACACCAACATTGAGCCCCCACTCAACTGGGGACTAAAGCATTAAAGTTTGCAACCTTCCATTGTTTTCAATCGAAAAGACCTCCGCACTTAGAATTAAATTATGAAGACTGTTTACAAATTTTATTTAATTTTGCAACTTGTGGAACTTGTTATTGCTTATTGTTTTCATATCGTTTCGTAAATTGCCCGATAAAATATTAAGCAATTATTTGTTAGTGACTTCCGCCAAGTGTCGAGCTTCCCATAAACCTTATTATGAGTAAATAATAAGTAATGTTGTTTCAAATTATAATTATTCCAACAGTTTCCTATAAGATGCTGCGGCAGCGGCGATGCTTAGTACCTTGACTCATCTGTAGGGTATCGAAAGAGGCGACTAAAGAGTACCCGATGACCACGTGCACTTTACTTCTACCGGATCGGGCGAAAAACTGGCAAATCTCTTGTAATATTTAATGCACCGAATTAAATTAATGAAAATATTGTTATTCAAATAGGCCTTTACCAGCGCATGAATAGTCTGACTCTAATTGTATATAATTATGTTAAATATAATAATAATTGAAAGAAAGCATGTACTGCGGCCACCCTGTAAGGATGCTTTTCCATCAGAGATGTGCGAGATAGAACTTCTAGAGTTTATTAGAGCTATGACGTGCAAAGCCATGAAGATAAAGCAATCCTATTGACACGCATCAGGGCCTGTTCAGACATAAGCTATATTTGCTGCCGCTGTTGGTAATAATAACAAGTTACGAGCGGTACGCGACTACACTCCTCGACCAAGGATCCCGTACCGACCAAGTATGCGGTATCCATAAATATCGATACTGCTACAGATACTTGGTATATCAACCCGGTCGATACCGGGTACCAAATATATAAATCTACTAAAAGGTATTATCAATGAGAGTATTTGTGAGGATGGATGTATTGATGTTTGTTTCTCTTTCACACTAAAATTACTTAACGGATCTACATCAAACTTGGCACAGAGATAGTTTATAGCCTGGATAAACATACATTTTTTCTAAGGAAAATTGAACATCCCTCGGGAACGCGGGTGTAACCGCGGAGATAGCTACTTGCTCATATACGAAAAGGCTTTTAAGCTACTTCGCCTATCTTCGATATAAAGGCAGGTTTAATAATAGGGAACAGTAACGGCAGATGATGGCGACAGTTACCTATAAGAACAGTCCCATAGCAACACATTATCTAATCTCTTTTCGTGAAATCAAACCGAGTGCGAATTTCTGAGTGTTCCTCGGTGTTGGGCTGTGCGTCGGGCGGTGCGTCGGGCGGCGCGTCGGGCGGCGCGTCGGGTGGTGTGGGCCAATAGAGTGAACAAATCGTTAAAGCGTTATGGGGAAAACGCATCTGATATATATTATGTTAAGGCCTCAAAGTAAGCGGACAAATAAATGTATATTACAATATATATTTTTTAACTTTTTTCCACAGGTGTCAATCAACGGGCAGACTGTTTACAACACCAAGGCGCTATCGACCCTGAGACGTGAAGTTGTTAAGTGTCACGTGACTGTAATTTCACCGGCCCCCTTACATTTTCAACCAAAGCACAGTTTTTTTTTTTTTTTTATATCAGACGGGATTGCGATTGGCCTCAATCTCACCTGGCAGTAATACTAGTGCACTACTGCATCACGGTGGAAATTAGTTTTATTCAAGGAAAAGAAGCTCGAGTGAAACATACCTATATATATTGCCGCTACCGCATAGTATATGCAAAATGAGTTTGTTTGTTTGTTACGCTTTTACGGCTATACGACTTAACTAATCTTATTGAAATTGAGCACACACATAGCCAATGTTACGGAGAAAAACTTTGTACCGATTATAAGGCGAGTGAAACTGTGAGGCAGAAGCTAGTAAAAATTAAAAAAGCACTGCATAAGTATTGTGGTTAAAGAAACTAATCTGATTTCTCATTCCAAAAGTCTGTCAGACTAGTTGTCATAATACGATAAGTATAACGAAGAGCTAATGAAAGTGTCTCTAAGCTGTGCGAACAATTGTACAATTTCATTTCGTATTTTTATAGTGAACTACCGGCGACCCACCCGGCTTCGTCTGAGGAATATTATAAATATATATCGAAAGCAATATTTGATACCCTTCACATATTTATCGCATAGGTTTCCTTTTCCGTCCCTTTTATGTTTTTTGTTTTCGTTTGTTTACCAAATTTAGTAGCTGTAGCTAGTTTCTTCTGTATATTGAGCGATTAGTTGTCGATTGCAGTTTTATTCAACAACTAGTTGACCACCGATATTTCATCCGCGTTACCGAGCGATGTTCCATTTTCTCGGGATAAAAAGCCCTATGTATTAATTCCGGTTTCAAACTATCAATTAGCCAAATTTCATCCAAATCCGTCAGGTAATTTTATCGTGAAAGGGTAAGAAACATCCAGACATCAATACATCCATTCTCCGAAGCCTTCGCATTTATAATAACCCGCCGCCGCCGCCGCCGCCGCCGCCGCCGCCGCCGCCGCCGCCGCCGCCGCCGCCGCCGCCGCCGCCGCCGCCGCCGCCGCCGCCGCCGCCGCCGCCGCCGCCGCCGCCGCCGCCGCCGCCGCCGCCGCCGCCGCCGCCGCCGCCGCCGCCGCCGCCGTCGCCGCCGCCGCCGCCGCCGCCGCCCGTCGCCCGCCGCCCGCCTCGCGGCCCGCGCCGCGCCGCGCCGCGCCGAGACACGCGAGTCGCGAATTAGCGTTGTCTATTCAAACATCGTATACGTCTTTGTTGGACAAAGCCTCGTTATTGTTGTGCGTGAAAATATCTCCTCTTTTTGTTAGGATTTTGTTATACGCACGTTTTTTATTAGTCCATAAACGAAACACATTAATGCGGGATACATTTGCGAAGAATATAATTTGATGAAGACAAGATTGTTTACACAGAATGGAAAACATTCCATCATTCTTAAGCCCCTAAAGTAAAATCTTTTCATTATTCTCCTATCCTGTTCACCGGCAGGTAAATATTTTGTTAATGTTTAATTTCGGAGGAAAACCATAAAATCGTAACACGTCACAAATACGTTGTAACAGAGGCGCGTACCTGTACGCGTTATTATTTATTACTTGTCCCGGTTTCACTCGTGTTCTCGTTAGGGGTAATAATGTATTCTCTGGTCCATAAAATATGTTTATCTTAGCAATAGCGTCCCTGCGCTTTTGCTTCGTTAGCGCTAAGCATTCTTTCTGACCATACCTATTCAGAACCACTGCCGGTATACCGTCTGGCCCACTCGACTTATGGACGTCCAGGGAGAGCAGTTCTTGCCGGACTACCCGTTGGGAAATACGAATTTCTGGCATGGAGCTGTCACACCGCGGGATGGTAGGCGGAGTGGTGCCCTCGTCATCCAAAGTCGAGTTTGAAGCAAAGAGAGAGCCTAAAAGGTCAGCCTTCTCTTTAGCGCTATGGGCCAGGTTCCCATTCGGCAACCGTAGTGGTGGCAAGGACGACTGACAAAAGTTTCCCTCAGCAGCTTTGGCAAGAGACCAGAAAGCCCGACACCCAGAGGGGACGCTCGTCAGCATCTTGCCAATTCTGCCGACGAAATCTAACTTAGCCCTGGCGATAATTCGCTTACTGAACTTCGAGGCAGCGTTAAACTTGCGTTTCGCATCAGAGATGTTAGTGTCCTGATTAGTGCGGGCCGTGGTCCAAGCCTCATACAAAATTTGCTTGTTACGTCTAGCTTCTTTGCAGGACCGATTAAACCACGGCCGTTTTTTCACCCCCACAGCAACCAGCGGGTTAGGGATGTAACATTCCATACCCGCCAGTATCGCTTCAGCGACTGCAGCTGCACAGGTGCCTACCATCAGGTGGACCGTTGACTTGTTAACCTACTTGACATAAAAAAGGATTATTTCACGCAAGTGCTTAGGCTAAGGCAAGCTTATTAAATTTTAATATGATACACAGGTTATGTATGCATTATTTAAAGAAGAAGTTAATTTAAATTCATGATCCGATTAAAGAATTTGAACTTTTTCGAGTAGTAGAGCTCTTAGTGCAGAGTTCGTCCGGGGAAGTACTACCACCTTACCCATTTCTGCCGTGAAGCAGTAGTGCACTTGTGTTACTGTGTTTCGGTTAGAAAGGTAAGGGGGCCGGTGAAATTACAGGCACATGAGACTTAACAACTTCACGTCTCAGGGTCGACAACGCATTGGCGATGCCCCTAGTGTTGCAAATGTCCATAGGCGGCGGTGACCACTTACCATCAGGTGGACCATTCGCTTGTTTGTCGGCCCATGTGGTATAAAAAAAAAAAAAAAAACTTCAGCGTCTGATTAAGGTGAATGAACTTTGGTCTAAAAATTTAAAGTTGATAAGTCACTGACTCAATGTAGATAAACGCTGACCTAAAATTACTTAAGAAACTTTTTGTCCTAGGCCAACACGATAGTCCGCTCTGGCCAGACTCAAGTCATTCCATTTAGTTACAGAAATAACATTCAAGAGTTTATGTAGAACTAGAAAGTTTTACTGTACCATAGACCTCAAAAGTAATAGACGTATATTTATAATTATTTATATTTATGACGTGATTGCGATTTACCTCAATCTCACCTGATGGTAAGTGAAGATGAGGTCGAAGATGGAGCTCGCCTTCCCTTTAGAAGCCTTTTCACTCTTTTCTTAAAGATCCCCGTTGTAAGTTCCAGGGAACACAGACGAGGGGAGTTCATTTTCAATGTTGAAATTACACAGAAATATATTTTTTTGAAAGGTATTTTTTTATGAAATGAAAAAAATCAAGCCTACCGGACTGATTTTTATCATTATTTTCCTAGAAAACTACTTTATCTAGAAGTAATATAGGCTATGTTGTATTCTCGGAATACATAAGACCCTTGATAACCGCGATACAGAAGCCCATAACAAGTAAGCATGGTCTCAGCTGCAGCCAAGCTTAGTGTTTCTTTTAAGATTACTTTATTTTGAGAACATTTTTGTTGCAATTATATTGGTTAATCAAAGCGTTAGGGCTTACATACTGGGATTAGAGTCCAAAAATTGTTTCCCATCTTACGCTGACGCCAAAGAGAAATTAGATAGGTAACTTACATAATAAAGTTACGAGAAAACGGTAGTCTGTTTCTATTTTTATAAAGCGCTAATGTAGTATATATTTTAGATACATAACTAAAATTATTTATACTCGTAAAGATTGTCCGACAACAAGTTATCTATTTCTACCTCATCTAGCACCTATTGTTTCAATTTGATTTACTTCACTGTCTCACGTCACATTTTTCATTAATTCTGACCTCATTTGACTAACATTCATTTCAGTTCGAAATGAATTGGATTACTACTAGTAAAGAGTAACGAGTCGTAGATACGTCACTTCTATGGCATCAATATACAGTAGAGTCATGCTTGCACTGCGACGTCCGACAATTATCTAACTGAACGAGATGGCGCTTGTACAAGTGTACACTGTACTTATTCAATGTATTTGCATTCTTAACGTAACGTTTCCAGAATATCTTTTAATTTATATTCGTTTAATCTCCAATTATTTAAAAATGCTGAGTTTTAATAGTGAAAAATAAAAGGTGCAGCAGTCTGTTAGTCGTTGCAAATAAGTAATGTTTCAGGGATCACTTCCATAGGGATATCGAATAGCGCTAAAACAAAAGATCTTAAATGGGATACGCATTCGCACAATTTGACAATTTTTAAAATCTACCTTTTCCTACAATCATTTATCCTACTTTTATTACAAAAGAGAGTTTGTGAGGTTGAATGTATGAATGTATTATATGTATGTTTATTAATTACTCTTTCATAATAGCCGAAATGATTTGAATAAAACTTGGCACATAGATAGCCTCCTTTGAAATACAGGACTCCTTTTTCGGGAAAACGTAACATCCCTTGAGTATCCGGGTGATACCTTAAGTTGGAAACTAGTAAAAACACGTATTCTATATGCGAGTTTATTTTAGGCAAACATTGGCGAAAATTGTATCAAAGAGGAATTCTACAGCATTAATTCCTATCTTATTAAGACGGCGAGCCAAGACTAATTCGCTCTGACACACAGCATGCGTGTGGCTACCAACATAATGAAGTGCGGCCATCTTGGCAGGGGCTGCGAAAAGTTAAGCGGACAATGCGGCTCGCTAAGCGACTCGCACATTACGATATTATAAGTGCACCGCGACGCGTCTGCGCGCGGACGGCGCGGCGCTGTGGTCGCGGGTAAACACGGCCAAGTTCCGCCAAGTTGCGCCAAGCCTTACCACACAGTTTACAACACGAATTAAATGTGTGGTCCAAACTTTAAACTAAATTCAAATGCGATCCTTCGTTTTTGAAAAGAGTTTTTAAGACGTACGGGAGCTATAAGTTAGACCTGGGTTACAATTATATCACCAATACGTCGTCATCCTTGAGACGTGAGGTCGTTAAGTCTCACGCGCCTACAATTTCGCCGGCTCTTACCGTTCTATAAGAAACACCGTAATAAAAGTGCGCCACTGATTCACGTCGGAAACGAGTATGGTAGTAGTATTTCCCTGACGAACTCTGCTGAAAGATTTGTACTACTGTAACTGTTTGTGATAACTCGGTAAAAAATATTGTATTCGACGAGCTGAGCCGCAGGACTAGTCATAGCAAATTTTTGGTTTATTTGACAAAGTATTTGAGAGCATGTGATGTGGCAGGAAATTTATATAATATGTATGAACCTGTCATCTATAATAATGAGCAATAAAGCTGAAGTAACGACAAAAAGCAGGACAGAATTATGGCAGCGTAAATGCGACAGTAGACAGCTATCGTGAGGGACGCAAATAAGTTAAAAAGTAATTATTTACTCTCCTACGGTACGGTACTACTGCTACTGTTATTTTTATTTACACCCAGACACCGAACAAAAAAATATGGCCCACTTACGAATGTTTGCCCAGGGTGGGAATCGACCAGCTCGTCGGTAGGAAAACATAACGATCAGCTTGCTTCTTTCAACTCTGCCCCTATCATATTTCTCGCCAATTCCTCACATCCTTTACACGTAATAGTTTGTAAGAGTAACTAATAAATTAGCCAACAAGCCGGCAGTTTGCCTTCGAGACGACCGCATGGAGCTGCGCGCAAACAAAGCATCGCTAAGTAGGGCGGAGTTGGCAACTCGGTGCGAGCGCCGCCGTCGCCGCCGCCTCCGCCGACCGAGGCCGAGGTGCTGTTGACTCCACGCCATTGTCCCCCTTTCTGTTGTGCATCATACTAAACTTAACATAAACTTATGAACCTCTCTTTCTCTCCCTAAATTGGAAAGTGTGGAGAATTTCAGAAGTAGTAGAGTTCTTAGGGTAAGGTTCGTCGAGGATTGTACTACTACCATACCCATTTCTGCCGTGAAGCAGTGGTGCACCTGTATTACTGTGTTTTGATTAGAAAGGTTGGTTACAGGCACATGAGGTGGTGCAAATGTCTATAGGCATCGGTGAACAGTTACACTTAGGTGAACCCTCACCCTTCCTATAGTTAGTCGGTCTTTTTGGATTCAAAAAAAGATAGTGAAGGATATTATTAAATTTACCTATGTCAGAATGATAAACTGATTTTGACGTAATTTTAATGGACACTTCAATGAAATAATTGAGTTTCACCAGACTATATTTAAGACATTTTTCTCTTTTCCTTTAATTGAAATACTAGTTTTACCCGGCAGACGACCTATACAAATTTGTTCCATCTGTAGTTTCCGGGCAACTTTACCAATATTTATTTCCCTAAACCTTTACATATTAGCGATAATTAAAAAATAAACAGCCAAATCGGATCACCGTTTCTCAAGTGTTGCTATTATGTGATGCCATGTAATTTTCATACATATATATTATGTAGGTAGATAGAAATATGTATACGAAATAATTGGCACTATTGTCTGTCTCCCGATAATCTAAAGAATTATGTTGATAAATTATTTTTCAATTTCAATTGATAGTAAGGTAATTTCCATTTACTGTTCACTGTTAAATATTCGCAAACCCTCTATGCTCTGTCTCTTTCGCCAACTATAAAATCACGTGGGAGATCCACGAGGCCTCGTTTTTATTTTTAGCCATATAATTTCTATAAAATAGAGTATACCTGCAATGTCACCGTGACCCTATCTGACTTGGCAACGTAACGCGAAAGTCCTTGACAAAGCTGGGAGTGTTTATTAAACATGACAGTATTTGTAGGTGCATAGGAACTTGGCACCGCAGCCGGCCGCTGGTGAGCGGTCGCTCGAGAGCGCTCTTGAGTTGCGCCGAGAAACGTATGCGAATTGGGAGCATATAGAAGAGCGTGTGCATACGGGTTGTGTACAACTATACCCATATATATATATGTATACACATATATACTAGCTCTCCCCGTCGGTTTCACCTGCGTTTATCGATATCATATATGTAGTCCCATCCCGATATGTTGAGTAGTGTTGAGGTGACGGTGCGTCAAAGGAACAGTATTTTCTTTATATGCATATAGATATATGCATACTATTATATTGATATCCTATCCTACTAGTATTATAAATCGAAAGTTTGTGCGGATGGATGTATGGATGTTTGTTACTCTATCATGAACGATCTACTGAACGGATTTGGATCCAGAAATAGCATATATAACATGAATCCAGGGATAATGTAGGTAACACCCCATGGGAACGCGGTTGAAGTCGCGAGGGACAGCTAGCACATATTATATAAATGGCCGGAATGAGAATGATAATAATGCAAAATTCAGAAATTAAAACCATTTATTCAGTTTGTCCCGCGGAGGGGACTTATGAAGGTCAAATTTAAAGTTACTGAAGTTACTATAATATTAGTATATATACTAACTGGTGGTTCGCGTTTGTGGGCTACATTTAATTTTAATCCCTGTAGTCATTGAAATGAAATTAAAATATTTTTATTGGGCCTCAAGCTCTTATGAATAATCCGACTAATAGTTAACGCGTGATTGAGTAACACACATTCTAATATACAGAGTGACTGGTGAGATACCATCGATACTTATGGAGAGTACTCGGTACTCGATTCTCGTTAAAATGATATAATAAAATTAGGTGCTGAATTTTTGACTAAAATTTCTCTAAAAATAAGTGAAATGTGGATACTATACTCTCTAAACACGTCGCGGTGTTTGTTGTTTAAGTTGATCTAGTCACGTGCGGCACCGGCGGAAAGGGACAGGGAGGAAACATCCACCCTGGCCATCCGCCGCAAGAGAACCGGGCGCCGGAGGGTGGCATTTTTACGCCACCTTCCCCCCACTTGAGCCCATGGGCGGCAGACTCGGGGGAGTCCGCCGCCCAGCACAATCGGGCTCGGGTAGTAGTGCGTGTGTTCCCGCACGCTACTTAAGGCGAGGTGGTGAGGACGAGAGCTCCGGTCCTCACTGCCGCAGACGTCTTCGTCATCAACGAGACGTGGCCTCCACCAGGCCGTCGCTGCTGGGTACGCGGACGAATGCCTCGGCGCCCCCGTATACTCAGCCAGCAGCGACAGATAGGAACACTGTGGGGTTTTAGTCAGTAGGAGTCTGACATAACCCGGCCGCTCCCCCCGGAGCCGCCGGGTATCCAACCGAGGATTTCCCCACATAAAAAAAAAAAAAAAAAAAAAAAAAATGTCACGTGCAGCACGCGCTAGTCCCCCTCCCCCCTCACCCCACTATCTGTTGCATCACCGCACCGACTCATTAGTGTAAGCGCAAACGCCGACAGGTTCGCATGTGTGAGTGAGTGAGTGAGTGAGTGTGTGTGTGTGTGTGTGTGTGTGTGACCTGTGACCCATGACAAGTATCTAGGCTAGGTAGTTAAGTATGGCTCATCAATACATAAACGCAGAGTACCTGGACATGGTTCGTGCGTATACGCGTGCTAATGATAGCTTGCAAGGTGATGCGTTCGTTTTAAATCGCTGCATAAACGTGCCGAAATATCCATCACACGAGGCGGTACACATTTTAAACAACTTGAAGACTAGTGTAAATATGTAAATACGTAGGTAGGTAACAGCTGTACAATGTAGGTACATATGTATTTTGTGTTGATAGCGCGCTGCGCGTATCCAAGAATTGCGCAGGTAAATACGGGACTCTCGGTGTACTGTTTACTAAGTTTACTAAGAAGTAATTTAATATTAATTTTTGATGTTATTTATTTCATCATATATGATCGCCAACTATCACGTCCTAAAATATTGTAGGTATCTCACCAGTCACCCTATATATTCATATCTAAGCTTCCAAACTTTTAATATTTATAATAAGAGTGGAAATCTGATTCCAAACTTAGCTGTTCTTAAGAATTTTATTTTTACCATAAAAAACTAATACATGCAAATTATGTAGGTACTATAATAACTGTCTCCCGCGGTTTCACCCGAATTCCCGGAACTTTTTCCCGTATAGAAAGTCTGCTATTTCAATCTATCTTCATGTCAAATTGTATCCAGATCAGTTCAGCCGTTCCGGCGTGATAGAGTTACAAGCATCCATCCATCTAAATCTAAACTTTCGCATTTCTATGGTTTTAAGATTTATTTAAATATACAGTGCGAACAGACATAGTCGTTTTATTGAATTTACACAAATTTAGCATTCGTGGTTCCCAAGACATACGACCAGACACTGAAGTCTCACTATAAGTTTCACTTTTTCACCAATCTAGTACGGAACCCAAAAAGAAAAAAGATAAAGAATAAAGTCCCAACAACTTCCCGAGTACAAACGAGTCTAACGTCCCACTAAAGTTTGATAAACAGTGATGAGACAACAAACACATGGAACTTATCTGTACACTGGCTGATGGATGCGAGCGAGTTACAAACTGCGAACTTACCACAATGCGCCTCGCGGCCGCTGCCCGCTACTACGCGACCGGGGAACAAGGGAACTGACAGCACTCGTCCGCTGAGGGTGGACCGGCCCCCACGCACCAGGCGAGCAATAATGCGCTTGTTTATGATGTCGGAGCGAAGCGAATAACAACATATTCGAGCTGTAGCGGTATTACCTATATTATAGAAAGATTTTATGTTCAAACTGAGAATTTTGTATATCGTTAAACATTTGGGTAAAGAAAGTCATATTACTAAAATTATATAACAAATGTCTATGTCATTCTTTCCGACTTTCTTTTAATTTAAGATTGCCGTAGCTTCGACCTTCAATCCGACTTATTTTTCGTGCTTTCTAGTAATAGTAGTTTATGGACGTGAGTATACGGAACCCTACGAAGTCAGGCTTACCTACTTTTGATTTTGTTGTCTTGCAGTAATAAAGTACTGCAAAAGTTCCTTCAAACATAGTTGTAAATATTTATTAAACTTCATGTGCGAGTTTCAGACGGCCAACGAAGGGCCCCTAGTTTAGCAGTCAAGATTTCGGCGGACATTCACACCTACCCTCATAGAGGCTGACACAAACTGTCACATCGTTAGAACAAGAGACATGATAAACGATACACGGATTTCAATTCCAAAAGGGAACGAAATAACTAGGGCCGTAAAGTTTTAGCCCGTAAACATCTGACAGAGACGAACGTGGTACCATTTTACTTACTCCCCCTGTTTCTGCACGGTTCATTCAAATCAATTCAGAAAGGAATCTCGATGGTGACTCGTTACAAAAATTTAGCTTTTAGCGAATGATGCAGCTTATTTAAAGTGGTAGTACAGTTTTGGTTGGTTCTTGAAATCTTTAGTTCAGAGATCATGTTATGAAAAAAATACATCAATTACCTATTTCATTTATCAATTAAAACCATTTTCCACTACATCACTGAAAGCATTTTCACCACTCTTTTATGATTGGGATAAGGGGCGTGAATATATGTACTTAGTCAACGTTGTTACAATTTGTTTGAAGCTTGTTTGTTTGTGTGAAGCAGTAGTTGAGTTTAGTTTAGTATAAGTATTCCGATTAGAGAAGTGAGAGAAGAGGTCGGTGAAATTACAGGCTTCATGGAATTGACAACTCCATGTCTCAGCCACATTATACAATTTTTTAAACGACTAATATTGATAAACAAGCTGAAGGCTCGTCTGATGGTAAACGGTCACCACAACCTATTGACGCTTGCAACACGCGCGTTCCCGATCCTGCAAGTATTTCCTCATCCTATTCTTGAAGAACCACTTCAGAACACATTAATATAATATTCGTTGTGATATAGAGCTTCTTAATGGTATTACTGTTGATACTTGAACTGTACGGTTCCCTCCGAAGGCAGATAAGTGGTTTATGCGTAGCGCAAATACTCCGGCCTGCCCCCGCTCTCCCCGCGGTCCCGTATTCCGGGAAATGATATGTAAACCCGGGGACGCAATATACTTGTTGACACACACCATCTGGAGTATTTATTAAGAAACGAATGCTTAGCATCGCCAGCGTCGGCCCACTGTGTCACGACACAGCTAACACGCTATCTACCAGCATCCTGTTAAAAGGGGGCATTATGATATTTGCTTCTGTTAATTGTATGTAAATAATAGAGTTGTACTGCTTTATACTCATTAGGGATTCTTCCGATTCTTTAGAAGTTTAGTAAGTACCAGCTTTCATTTATTATTCATTTAACATTATTCTAAAAAAAAATCAAAACCATTCATTGAGTTTAGGCACTTATGAAGGTCAAATTTAAAGTTACTGAAGTAACTACATACTTTACATGCTTCTGATCCCAAACCAAACAGAACATTAGTAACCAGATATGCTATATTATACTACACGTACAATTTTATTGTATTATTGGAAATAACAAGATATTCACATTCACAGTACAAACAGAAATGTTCATTCACACAAAAATGTGTCCTGGATGAGAATCAAATCCTGTGGCGCGATCCAGTCAAGGTATCTAACCACCAAGCCACTGGCTCGTCACAGATCCGCGAAAAACGCGAGTGAAAATTGCAGTAATAAATCTAGTGCAAATATAAGTCTTAAATAAATAACCCAATTAAATTGCAGAGATAAACTAAATGGTTAGTAATTAATAATAATTAGGTAACATAATTAACTTATCAAACATTGGTGTAATTTGGTTTGTGGATTTACATTAATTTGTTTGTTGTCAATAATGTGGCAATTGTAGCTGACCTTTTGATTTTAACAGTGCTCTCGTTTAATTGTACATGTAACCATTATTTCACTCACAATTATGTTATGTATGTATAGTTAACAAAGTAACTGTAAAAAAACTGCACTAACAATTCAACTCGAAGGTGTCGCAAGAGAGACTACAGTGTATACCGATGACCACGTGCATTTTACACATTGTATCGAGAGGTCAACAAAAGCTATCAAATCTTCCGGAATATATTTGGTCTTTACCTATGAGATATATTCACACATGCGATCCATGCAACTTTGCCAGTGCAGAACTAATTAATCAATACCCCTCTTGATAAAAAGAAAAAACTGGACGCAATGCAGTTTCGAATCCCTTTCAGTGTCAACGACAGCGGCAACGAAAAACATGTCTTAATGCGTCCATTTAGACGAAAAATATTCAATTTTGATAAAAACAAATCAAGGAACAGATGGCAGATTTAAATTAGAATTCTCCGCCAAACCATAAATAAATTCAATTTCAAACCGTTACTAGGTATCTACTATTCAACGGCAACTTTATATGTGGTTATAATAATACATAAATAATTGGGTCGGGTCAGGCATGGTAGGCAACAATGATTTGACACACTATATAAGAAATTCAACTCTTATCACCCATTTAAGGATCAAAAGCATCCTTCATTTAGAAATCTGTGACATGAAGCCTGTAGGCCTCGGCACGTTGTAAATCCCATCCAATCCTTCCGTTCCGTGGCATAGCCTTTATGAATGGCAAAACACATCGCAAACCGTATGAGCGCCCTTCGCTCCGCATCACCCCGCGCTGTCCCGCGCCCGCCCCGCATTGCCCCACTTCACGCGGGTAAATTGCCTGAAGCCGGGGTCTGCGGGGGGTATTGCATTCAGGGGTGATTTAGAGCATCATGCCGGCTTATGAGTAGTCGGGCTTTAATTCGTGGAAGATGATAGTACGAACGTATTCTGTCAGTTGCAGACTTACCTATTACTTAAGTCTGTAACACGATTCCTATGTTTAGATCGTTGTCAAACGCAACCCTATACAATTTGAAATAGAGTTTTATTTTACCTGTTTATGGGCCGGCTGGTGAATTTGTCTGAAGGTCTATATGCGTCTTAAAAGTAGTTTAATAGTGTAAATGGTATACTCGTATGTATATTAGTTGGATGGAATCCATAGGACTAGTTCTGCTTTGGGGTAATTTTTGGCTATCTGAAAAAGAAATGTCCCAGGAGATTTGTCATTTGGTGCAGTACCTATCTAGACTTGAATTATATTTTATAATAAAGTAACAATTTTAATTTGATATACCCATTTTAAATAAAAATGTATCTGAAGAATGATGTTTATAAAAAAAAATGCGAAAAAAAAATTCAAACATCCGACCCAGATTCATATAATTCATTACGAACGTGAGGCACTGTTATTACAATTTGGAAAGCATCTAAACACTCCTTTATATTTCACCAGACTGGTGCCAGTCGGGGCAGGAGATGTGAACTTGTCGACGGGAGCCATAAAGTAGTAGTTTGTAAGATAATGCAGCGGAGTTGAGTCAGCGCGTGTTGTTCCAGTACTTGCGCGTCTGCAGCCGCATCCTATCAACTAGCCGCTACTATGAGAACTTTACATGAAGCAAATATTGCCATCGAAAAGGATTTTTATCAGTCTATGTTTTTCTACAAACATGACATATAATTTTTAATTATTAAATTGAGATCATATGATTTTGAAGAGTAACGATTTTGACAGGGTTGGCAAGGTCTTGTTGATACGTCTGGTGTTGCAAGTGTAAATAGAACGTGGTGAGCGTTTATCACGTGACACCTAAGTAAAAAAACTATAGGGGGATAGAGTGATCATACCGATAACATGGGATGGACTTCTTGGATGTTGGAAGAAGCTCGCGAACACACGAACATCATGAATATTGTGAATATTGGAAATACCTGAAGCATCGCTAACGTATTGTCGACCCTGAGACCTTAAGTTGTTAAATGGCACGTGACGGAATTTCAGCGGGCCGCTTTACGTGCACGAAACTGCTTTACGGCAGTAAAAATTATTGTTGAAGTACTTCCCCGAACGAAACCAGCACTAAGAACTACTTCTTCAAGATCAAGCCGGCACTCAAACATTCGGTAATCGAAGCAAGATATGTTCAGTTGGGTAAATAGACTTACATGTCCATTAGAAGGGTAGTAAGTTCACTTGTCCGCTAGTTGCAGCTGTGCATGCCGAGCTACAAATCATGTGCAGCGGAGACAACCGCATGCAGCGGACGGCACGCTTCATCATACCCTCGCCGTGCTTCACTTTGTTTAATATCATGTTCCAGCCTGTCCATACGAGGAGATTGCTCCCAGTATTTTATTTATTGAGCTCACGTCAGTAGCAATTCCTTCCGACCACTTTATTGAGAAAATCTTAAGCATGAGAAAACAGTAACAGCCCTCTTTCAGATGTCAGATGATTTCAGAATCTTTCGTAATTCGCAGTTCGTCAACACGTGCCACAATGAGGCCTCCGAAATGTACCTCTTACATGATGCGTAGTTAGCAAAAGAGACAGGGCATAGCGGCCACAACGAAACATCGTTGAGTGTCATTTACCTTACAATTACACCCAGAGGTGACCCTAGAGCCCTGACCTAGAGACCCTACGGCAGATAATATAGTTCGTGATAGTTTCATTTACGTGTCACATATCTTATGTCAATCAATATGTCAGTTGATAGAAAGTAGTGGCAATTTTGTATTTAATGGCCAGTAATTATGTCACCATCTACCAGTATTTTGCAGCAACTATAAAATGGGGCTCAGTCTCATGCAGGCCAGGTCACTCGTGATCATTTATCACAAGTATAAAAAAAATAATTAATTAAATAACATTTTTCATATCAAATAATGCCGGGCGGAACACGTGACGAGCTGCACAAATTGCATGATTTCGTGCATAAATATAGGAATTAATTATGTCGCGCAATTTCGTAGCATTATGTCCACATAACGTGTTTACTGTAATGTTTAAATAGCACACGCGGCTGGGTTTAATTGACGATTATTAAAATTAACCATAAAGGGAAATATAATGTAATCCGGGAAAACTGATTATTGAACAAAATATACTGCAACGAAAATTAGAAAAGCAATGTAATCTGCCATAATTTTTTATTTTGATTTTATTTGTAATGGGCTTTCGTTTGGCCTTCGACTGACCCCAGAAGAAGTTATGACGAGGCCGAGGATGTAGCATGCTTACCCAGACAATGCCTATTCACTCTGGCCTTGAATATATCCAGGTTAAATAGCAAAAACATAATGACGTGAGGTAGGTGCGACGAATAATATCACTCATTTGACGGGCCACTTGTTGGGTGCGAAACCCTGACTGCCACGCGACAGGTCGTGGATTCGATTGCCGCGTAGGACAAACATTTGTGTGCATCAGCATGCCTGTTTGTTCTTTGCCTGAGAGTATTAGAAAAAAACTACTTATACTAACTTACTACTTATATGCTAACCTATAACTTATATACTAGGGATACTAGGTAACTACTTATATGCAGTATATCAGTTTATGGCTTTCATAGTACAAGCTCTGTTTCGTTTGGGATCAGATGGTCGTGTGTAAAGAATGTTCCAGATATTTATTATTACTACTACTACTGTTACAATAGTCTCATAGGTGAAGCGTATACCTACGACCACGGGCATTCGTTGCAACGAGTGCACAACAACTATTTTGAAAATTCTAAATGATTTTAATTTCATTATTTGGGACAGCAACAGTCATAAAATAAAAATAAAAAATAAACTAATTACAGCTATCCACGTACTTAAATTTAATTAAAACAATATTATAGATATAATCGAATGATAAATCCTGATGATGATGGAACTATGAGAAGAAGTTAATAGTCAAGATTTTCAAGAAAATCTTGCCCACGCTCGCGCTGGCTTGAAGGCATCTCAGCGTAAGCATTATGACTGCCCACGGCTCACCCGCCCACGGCCCACGGCCCACCACTACGCCTCCGACGGTCTCAATCCAATTACGGGCCATCAGAGACGCCAAAGTGATCCGTGTTCGATTAAAGCAGACAGATTGCGTGTAAACAAGATATTACATGTAATATGTTTGTAGTGTTATCTTCAAAAGGCTTTATGTTTAAAACTTACGAGCTTCTTTAAAATATGATCGAGTTTAGTTGTCTCATACAACACCCTAAAGGTGAAATCATCCAGACATTCTGTTACAGCAGGTTTGTCATTTAATGGTACTAATAGAGGATAAGTTTAACTATATTTTTTGTTATTGCTACCGCCCACATTGACTCCATGCTGCCGGATGTTAAGCAGTCAATGAAGTCCCCTAGTGATGGCCATCATCCCAGCAGCCAGCGTAGCATTGTGGCATGATGGCCGTCACCTTGACGGCCTTGTGAGAAGCTTTTTCACGCCCCGCTTAAACTTTATTGAAGCTTTTTTTCGTTTATTCAAATTATTCAATACTCACTTCTAATAAACGGTAGATTCTACTATTGTATGTGGTTAAGTATAATTGCAAGCAATTTTTCAGGTCTATGTAGGCCAATGATTGATATAAAAGCGTCAGCAAAGAACTGACATAGCTCCTGAACAACCGAGAACCACGAAGGAGGCACTAAAAAACTCGGGTTTGTCCGGGGAAGTACTACCACCATACCCATTTCCACTATGAAGCAGTAACGCGCTTCTATTACTATTTTATTATTAGTTCGTCAGATGGCCCAGCACTAATGAACTACTAACAGTAGTGACCAACAGACTGTGTAGGTAAATATTATTACTTAAACAGAGACTCAAAATATTACTGCCTTATTAAAGTTTATATCTTTTAGCCCCGTTTTGACAGCTAAAAGGTTATAGAAAAAAGAACCCTACAGCATCATTATAAAAATTCAAAATTCAAAATTCAAAATGTTCATTTACATCATCATACAATAAACCATTGTATCAATAGATGAACCTTATATCAAAACCATAGAGATAATTTTTCCACGACATACTTAACCGTCAAAACGGGTCTTTCCCAAAAGAAACAAAGTTGTCAAACAGTTGTTCGGCAAACACGACAAGCTAGTCAAATACCGACGGCCCCAGGAGGTCTTTTTTAAAAAACACAATTAGAATTTGTAAGACGTGAAGTTTATTCGACCGATTGCTTAAGACTAACTTATTCTAACATAATAAATTCAATCATGGTTGAAGACCACCTAGAAAGAATGCATGCATGAATAACATCCGTTCTTATCACTGCTGAGTAGTGCTGACTATGTGTGAACGGTTAGAGTTCCAGGATGGGTATCTTGTCGCATGACTTCTCCCTCCTGAGATTCGAAATTATCCGAAGGATTCGGAGAATTTCGGAAATTACATTTATATCCAATTTTCTTAAGCCTAATATAGAGAATAACTAATAGCAATGCTACCATAATCATATATAATGCTATCGTCCAGATGCTTACACTATAAACTCTTATTTCACTGATTTCACTTTCATTTTCATCGACACTTTTAACTGATTTCACTAATAAACGCATGTTTTCCAAATTCATATCTTCTAGCTTTACTGGTTTACTTTCTTGAATCTTTAACTTATTAATGTGTGGAAGATTAACTATTGGTAGCCTGGAATATTTCAGTTCCGCTACCTGATGTGCTCGTAACTTTAATGAGAATTTATCTATTTTAACTTCACATACATCTTCGAGTGTGACTATATATGTTCCTTGTATATGTTTCTGGATAACTTCATTTTCGCAAATTCTTTGCATGAGTATATTTTCTTTGGTATATACAATCCATCGATTAAGCTGGATGTGTTGCACTAGAACGTTCTCTAATATAACTGGAATTAGAGTACATGCAGTTAAGTTTTTATCATACTTCATTAAGTCGGAAATACACTGGTCTTCAATGAATTGGGTGTTAGCATCTTCGAAACAGATGAAACTGGAAACTGCGATCAGCTGGCACGGCTGGGCGAGTGGCTTGGAGGTCAATCCTTTCATTATTAGGTAAGGATATTTGGGTAGGATGATGTAAGTTTCAAGATCACGGAATACAGGGACAGGGTACAATTTATAATACATATAGGTCTTTTTACCAATAAGTGGAATTTCTAATAAAAATGTTAACTGATTTCCTTTACAGAATGCTTTTATGCTAATAGTTTGTTCAATTTTAACAAGATTTTCTTGATTTGCTGGGAAAGCTAATCTCTCTGTTTTTTCAATGTTTTTAAGTATAATTAACAAGTCATCGGAATCAATAATTGACTGGTGTAAAGTCTTAAGTTTACAGAAAGCTATGGCAGTTTCTACTTCATTCAATTTAGTAGAAATGCTTTGAAAATTATGTAAAATTAGTGAGTAAACATTAGTAACTACAAAATCATTATGCTCTTTTTCTTTTAATGTATCCAAATCATTCTGAATACCCTTTAGTTTCTTATCGAGTTGAATTATATTATTATGAATGGATTGTGTAATGTTACTAAAGTTTTCAACAATTTCGGCGACCAGAGTTATCTTTTGATTAAAGATGCTTTGCTTAGATTTTATATTTTCGACAATTCGATCATACCTTTTAGCATCCTCATGGTCTAGATTTCCCGTAATGATCTTGATCATGCTACCTAGCGGATTCAGAATACCGCGTTTAACTCTATAACTAGGAACTAGTTGCTTATACTTATTTATAGTAGAGTTCATAATATACTCTACTTGAATCCTAAAGTTAAGGAACATTATATTAATATATGTCTGATTAAAGTTTACGTCTATTAGACTATTTAAATCAGAAAACCTTGCTATGTTCAAATTTAAATCTTCAGATAATGTATTCAAGTCAAGTATTCTAATAATAGTCCATTTTTCATTGCTTGTCACAGCGGTTCCTTCCTTTAAAGGTAAGATTCCTGGAATACCCTCAAGTGACTGCAGTTGAAGGGCCTGGAGTAGGGTCACTGCCATCAGGACCAACACGACGGTCCGGACGCGTCTGTGGAGGACGTTTTATGTCTTTAATTGGGACTCTAACTATGCGATTACCTTTGACCACCCTCACAATATTTTTATCTATTTCTCCTGTTACTATAGCCTTATCATACCTGGGTTTATCCTTACTTCGCCTAACGTTCGTTCCTTTATAGAAAACAACGTCATCTTTGTCTACATCAAATTCTACTTCACCACCCTTTTTATTCCTAGTTTGCTCTTTAATTTGTAACATTTTATCTGATAAATTTTTATATAGAAATTTTGTACGTTTTTTATGGTCACGCGTTAATACCTGCATGTATTCTTTATCTATATTGACATTAAATGTACTTTTAGATTCTGTGTGGCCAAAAACTACTTCAAAGGGTGTAAGCCCGGTTACAGAGTGAATAGTATGGTTATAGGCCATAATGGCATACGTCATTACGGTTGAAGCATCTGTAAATTTTTGTTCATATTTAGCTAGCCTATATATTTCTATTATTGTAGAATGAAATCTCTCAACTAAGCCCATCGAGTTTGGGTTATTAGGTGTTCCTAAATGTAAATGTATCTTATAAAAGTCTAAAAGTTCTCTTATTAAAAAGTTATTGAATTCTGATCCTGAATCTGAACTTATTTTTGTGGGTGTTCCATAGAAGGAAAAATATTTAATTAGGGCCCTTACTACCTCCGGTGCTGATTGGTTTGGTATTTCAAATGCCTGTCCTAGTTTGCTAAACGCATCAATAATTGTAAGAAAAGACTTTCCTTCTATTTTAAATACGTCGATAAATAACTCCTCAAACGGCTTATTCTGAGTTTGTGTCAATTGTAAAGTTGGCTTAAGAGGTTTTCTGTCATATTTCATCTTTCTACAAGCTTCGCATGTATTAATAACTGCTGCTACCGTTATATCCATATTACTCCAAAAGTAGTTACGTTTTAAATGTGACACTGTTTCTTTAATACCACGATGACAACTCTTACCAACATGATATTTTAAGATTATTTGCCGTTGTTCGTCTTCATTTTCCACATACACTACCCTTTCAGTACACTCCAGAATTTTTACAGATCCTTGTTTGAATAGTTTTATTACTGCTTCTGTAAATTCGACTCTATGTTGTGGCTCTTCGAAATATATAAAATACTTGATTTTATCTCTAATGTATCTTTTAAGAAAACTAATTATTAAATCAGATCTGCCTAGAGGCATGTGTACTTCCAAAATCTTTTGCTTTTTGTTTGAAATATCTTTAATTCCTATTTCATGCCTAAACCACGTGTGCACTAATATTTGATTAGGCTTTGTATCAATAGCTTCGTTCAATATAGGGATACCAATAGATTCTGTATCACGCGCTGAATGCACTGTTTCGGAACCTATTCTAGTATCCGTTTCTGAGGCTGTAATCGTACCACTAGAAGGCGCTAATATGGAATACGGTGAATTTGGTTTGTGTTTATCTAGGTTAATCGTTTTCGAATTCGAATCTGATGATGCCGTTAGGGTTCTTTCGGAATCTGAATTAACTAATGCAGGGTTTGCGGTTCCCGATATTGCTTTCCTATTTTTATTTACCATATCTGATATTTCATTCATCACGCTTTTACAGTAGTTTTGTAATTCTACCTCATTATCATCGATGTTAACTTGCATTGATAAACTATCCTCACTGTCACTTCCTAATGCGTTAATTCTTATTCTTGAAAGCGCGTCCGCATTTGTATTTTGACTACCGTTTTTATAGATTACGTCGTAACTATATTCGGCAAGTCTTAAACGCCACCGAGTAATTTTACTACTTGGTTCCTCAAATGAATTTAACCAAGATAACGGCCTATGGTCGGTGTATATGGTGAACTTTTTACCATAGAGATATGGACGAAAATGTTTAACAGCCCATATGATAGCTAGTGCTTCTTTTTCTATAGTGCTGTACCTAGTTTCAGCGTCGTTTAGTGTTCGTGAAGCGAACGCTACTGGTCGATCACTACCTACTGTACCTTGAGATAATACAGATCCTATAGCGAAATCTGAGGCATCTGTTGTTAAGATAAATGGTTTCTCAAAATCAGGAAACTGGAGTAGAGGTGCATTTGTTAATAATTCTTTGCACTTTTCAAATGCTTCTACATATTCTCTACTAATAATAACCTTATGGTTCTTTTTAAGGCAAACTGTCAGAGGTCTTGTCAGTTTCGCAAAGTCTTTTATAAATTTCCTGTAATAGCCTATCAATCCTAAGAAACTTTTGATGTCAGTTTGAGTTCTTGGAAGTGGGAATTTTAGTACTGCTTCAATCTTGTCATTGTTAGGTTTCAGTCCGTCCTTTGTTATTGAGTGACCCAAGTACAGAACTTCTTTACGAATAAATTCTGACTTATCTAGTTGTATTTTTAGGTTAGTGTCTCTAAGTCGGTCAAAGATTTTACGCAATTTATCTATGTGTTCCTGCAGACTAGATGAGAATATGATAATGTCATCTAGATACACTAGGCAGTGCATTCCCTGAAGCCCACGTAGAATATTATCCATTGCCCTTTGAAAAGTAGCAGGTGCTGTCTTTAGACCGAAGGGCATGCGCAAAAATTCGAAATGCCCTGCTTGGGAACTAAATGCAGTTTTTTGTCGGTCTTTCTTTTCTATTTCTAGTTGGTGATAACCACTAGCCAAATCTAATGTGGTAAAATAATTGGACTTTCCTAATTTGTCAAATAAATCGGCTATATTCGGTAGTGGATATTTATCGTCAGTGGTCATCTCGTTCAATCGTCTATAATCAATTACCATTCTGTATTTCTTTTCTCCCGAAGCATCAAGCTTTTTAGGCACAAGATGGACGGGGGAATTCCACGGAGAGAATGATTCTTGGATAACATTGTCCTTTAGTAATTTGTCAACTTGCCTATTTATTTCGTCATTAACTGTCTGTGGTTGTCGGTACGGTCGGATGTAGACTGGATCGTCACTATTAGTTCTAATTTCATGCTTAACCTTATTGGTAAAAGTCAGAGGTAATTTGTCACAATAAAAGATGTCTCTGTATTCATAACACAGATCTTTAATTGCTTTCCTTTCTTCATTATTTGTATGGTTGAGTCTCAGTTTTTCTAGATTTTCTGTCAAAAGGTCGTCTATGTCTAAATCATTACCAGCTATATTATTAACTGTACACAACTCGGGTTCGTATTGAACTACATTCATTAGATGGTTAATTTTTAATGTAACTGGTACCACGGATGTATTTTGAATAACTGTGTACGCTTGCCCATTTACACAATTAACTAACGCAGATGGCATTCTGATTCCATTGGCAAACTCTCTGAATTCTAATATACCTGTCCCGTTATGTAAATCTGTCGGAATTCTTACACGCGTTTCCGATCGTGGATCTAATCTAATATTAATTTGAGGATTATATATGAAAGGAATTTCGGTATCACGGGTTCGTAGGACTTGATGTTTCATATCTATGTTCGCGTCAAGTTGCGCAAGAAGATCGGAACCTATCAATCCATCATAATCTGAGTCTACAGTGTATACGTAGAAAGTGTGGGCGTCTACACTTCCGAATGATTCTGGGAGTGGAATGTGAATTGCTTCGTTATGCGAACTTCTCCCATGAGTACTTATTACTTCGAATGGTACTGCAAATATATATTGTTTGAAGAACTGGTTTGTTTTCTCAGGACTAATGAATGATCGTGAGCTGCCAGTATCTATCATTAATTTTGAATCTATCTCGGGTAAATAAATATATGGTAGTTTTGCGAAATTGTCATAATTTAAATTCAATATTTCGGGGGAATCGTTTCCGAGGCAAGTTTGTAAAAATTTTCGTCATTCACTGCCTCTGGGTCATAGTATGTCTCCGTCAGGGCCATTCCATTCAAATGTTCGTCGTAATTAAAATCGTAATTATAATTTACGTCATTCCCTATGTCATTGCCTACGTCATTCCCTACGTCATAACATTCGTTATTGTTTTCAGGAATAACTTCAATTTCGTTATGGAATGCTTGATTATGTCGTGGCGCCGGCAATGCCGTCCGCATTGTAACGTCTGTGCTAACTGGTAATTGTTGCCCTGCAATTCCAAATTTGAATTGGTTCGCAGGTGATTGATTAAACGACTGCCTAAATTGATTTGGGGCTTGAATGAAATTTGGTCTGTATCCCTGATGTGCATTACCGAAATTCGGTTTATATCCTTGAGGTGTATTACCAAAATTTGGTCTATAACCTTGAGGTGCACCGAATTTTTGTCCTTGGTTAGGTATACCGAACTTGAAGTTTTGTTGCTGAGTCTGTGGCCTAAAGCCAGTATGAGGTACTCCAAATTTAAATTGTGGTGCTTGGTAATTTCCATAATTGAAATGAGAATTACTTGGTCTTACCTGATTTGGAACGCCAAATCTAGGACTTGCTTGGAATGGTGAATTTACATTGGTTGTAAAATATGGCTTCAAACCAAATTTTTCAACAAAAGGATTATGAGAGGGCGATGGCTGTGCCTTGTTCATACCTGTACGTAGCATTTTATTCCGGGAATTATACTGAAATTGGAAGTTTACTTCTTCCAGTACAATACTAAGAGCTTCTTCTAAAGTTTTGCTACCCTTAAGTCTTACTATACGTATCCCTAGACCTTACGTAGATCTTCTGGAAGATTATACAGAAAAACGTTCAAAGATAAATTGTCATAGATAATAATTTTGCTCCGCCTAATATTCAAATCTATTTCCATGTTAACTTTAGCTATAAGAGTACTTTTTACTTGCTGGATTCGATTACAGAAATCTAGATAGGATTCATTCTGATTCATTTTTAAAGTTTCTAATTCTATAGCTATACACTCTTCAGACCTCGGATCTCCGAAATGTTGTATGAGGACAGATTTTAACTCGGTCCAAGATTCGATGTCTTGTCTTTCACTTAGAAGCTGTGCAGCTTTACCGGTCAACTTACTAGACACTACATGATAGACATATAAATCTTGCGCCGGGTTTGATTCATGCTTATAACATTTAATGACATATTCACATTTTTTAATAAAGAAGTTAAGAAGTTTTTCATTACCGTCAAATGCGGGTATGACTGAGGACATTTCCTTAGGGATAGCGACAATCTTAGCTTCAGCCATTGTGAAAATTTTATTTTATTTACAGTTGTAAAAATATGATTCAATAAAATGTAAGTTATGTAAATATACCCAAATTTCACGATTGAAATATTCTTAATTATAATAATTTCTACAATAGAAATCCTTACTGTTATACTTATATATATCTACGTACTATCGAAATATAATCACCGATGTCTAGTGCAATTATACCGAAATCAGTTAACAATTAAACTAGGTAAAGTTCGACCTAAGATAATATTAAACAGATTTTATGTGGAAATGGTATGGTGGAAACAGGGAATAATGAATTTGGATTACTCACAAGCCACACATTTTTTCCGTTGAGTCAGCAATGGCGCCTTTGTCCTGGATCACGGGCCGCTCCGGGAGACAAATTTGTTTGGTTCGTAAGGATACCCAAATACTTGCTGTACTATTTCGCGACAAAACCGATTTTGGGGATTTGAATATAGCGTAAGCACGGCAGTAGGATTAAAGGGTATCCTACCGGCTGCGCCAGTCAAATACCGACGGCCCCAGGAGGTCTTTTTTAAAAAACACAATTAGAATTTGTAAGACGTGAAGTTTATTCGACCGATTGCTTAAGACTAACTTATTCTAACATAATAAATTCAATCATGGTTGAAGACCACCTAGAAAGAATGCATGCATGAATAACATCCGTTCTTATCACTGCTGAGTAGTGCTGACTATGTGTGAACGGTTAGAGTTCCAGGATGGGTATCTTGTCGCATGACTAGCTACCTTCTAATAACGCTCGCGTGTTTCCGTGCCGGTGGTCGGCCATTACCTACTGTTTACCGAGTAGACACTGTGAAATACCAATCTACACGAATATCATAGTACTCTACACTATTATCATCCTTACATGATAATTATGCAAAACGAGCGCTGTACATTTGGGGCAGTGTATAGGCCACAAACCCAATTTGGGTATGCTTATGTTGACCAATTGGTAAAAGGAAGGTTTAGCAAACAACATCTTAAAGTAGTATAAAACACCTGGCTGTCCCCGCGGTTTCGACTGCGTTCACGACATAAAAATTTAACTGTGAATTTCCATATCATATAGTATGTGTGTGCCAAATTTCACCAATATCGTTCCAGTCGTTTAGGCGTGAAAGCGCAACAAACTTCAGGCATTTATTATATGACGGCGCGATACCTTAGAAGGATAATCTAATCTTTGAGTTTCGTTAATAACTAAAGTAAAACTGATTGTAATTCCGTTGATTTGTTGTTGTTGGATTTAAAATTAGAAAAATAGTCATTTAAGTAAGTCGGTCTGTTTGAATCCATCAAATATTAAAATATGAGCGGGTAACCCCGAATAGAGTAGCAAGTCTGCGCCTACGCGGTGACGTCGGTCGATCATTAGACGGACAGCGCAAGAGGTGCACGCGTGCTAACCATGCTATTGGCTCATAATCCATTTGCATCCTGTGTTTTACGTTATATTTTGTGTGTAAGTGTATTGGAATAAAATACCAACTACAAAACCTCCCAAATCATTGTAACGCCAGAACATTAGCACGGGTATTGTGTAAAGCAGAACACAAAGAATGGCATGCGAGCTCTGCACTAGTTGAGTGGCATTTGTAAGCATCAAGTGAAGCCGCGTTAGGGCTGTTAGTTGTCTGTCGGTGCCCTCGCCCTCGTGTGGCCGTGGACGCGGGTTGTTCGTGGCTCGTGACGTGAATCATAACAATTGCTTGTGCACTATTAATGTTTCACTACCACTAGTTACTATCAGATCACTTGCAGAGTTTATTGCCGGCTCTTCTCAGTACAAACAACCTTCCGAACCGGTATTATAGTCAGACTATTCATAAGTGCTTGTAAAGGCCTTTTGAATTAAAATATTTTCATTTTACTTTAAAGATAAACATTGTGATTGTGTCACGATGACTCTTTTGTGTTGGTATTGTGACTATATTAGTGCTTTTAATAAAGACTAAGGGTATTCTGCTTATTTAAAACATATATTACAGTGTATGAAATTCTTGGTAATAAATATACTGGGACATTCTTTACACATAGCCATCTGATTCCAAACTAGAATAGTCTGACTCTAATACCGGTTCGGAAGGTTGTTTTTTACTGAGTAATATTTACAATAACTTCAACACTGTAGGTGCTGCGGAAACCATATAACTGATATATTTACAACTGTTTTCGTCTAAATACATAACTATATTGATATTTCCACCCAGGTACATTAATGCTTGTCCTGGATGGGAACTGAACCCACGACCTGCGGCGTGTCAGCCAGAGCCAACTGGCCCGTTATCCATTATCTACAAGATACAATAAAATTGAAATTATTGTTTTTAAATAGTAACTTATCATTCTAGACTAAGATTTTTGACTGTAGTCAAATCACATTTAATGAATTTCAAATTAGTTTTATATGAACGATTTGTGGAGTCACAAAAATGTATCAAATGGAGTCAACAAACTTACACATCGCGGTACGATTGTTAATCTGAAATTATAAAGAGTGAATGTAGACGGTGGCCCGTTGAAGGAGGGGCGCGACGGGTAGTATGGCAGTTTAGATGAAAACACAAAGAAAATTACACGTGCGTTCAATCTATTCTTGGTTGAAAAAACATTGTGTCCACTGGATAGGCGTTGGTGGGTATAACCCATTAGCGTTAAAAATACACTATGGCATTATACTTAAAATTTCAATGTGTGAGTGCATTCAACATTCAAAACAATGTATTCAGTTATAAAGAATGGCATTTTACGAACGAAAGTTGCTGAAGTTTTTATCATCAGTTTGGAAGCTTCAACTGAGAGGCGAAGGCTGGGTTTGGGTTGTTTTTGGTTTCTAACACAATTATTGTTATATTTATTAAGTATAATTTTTGGAAAAACCAAAGTTGTATTAGTAAGTCAGTTATCTAGTTTCCATACTACAAGCTATGCTTAGTTTGGGATCAGTTAAGGAGTTGCAAACAATGTCCCGGGATATTTTATTTCACCTGTTCCATCCCATTGAGCTAATCATATCACTCTTCTAGAGACTTCGAATGATTAGCTAATAGTCCGGCCAAATTAGCTTCAAAAATAGGGGCAAGGCTACCTTAATTCGCACAAAGCTAAAAATTGCCATGACTGTTGGGAACCCTATTACACACAATTTGTCAATTATCCACATCCATCCAAGGTGTGGAAAAAAAATTATTCAAGGTCAAATGTTGCAAAAATCGGTTTTTTGAGTTTTCGAGCTAAACGGTAAGTTTTATCATAAAAATAGGTGAGACAAAAATTATTCATCATGCAATTATCTATAAAAAATGTTCATACATTTTTTTTCCTAAGAATTATAATTTCGGAGATATAGCGATGCAAAAGATTGAATAAGTTGTGTTCTTCATAATATGTATGTCAATTACCGTTATATACGTCACAGAACGGTAATATAAGTAAAAATATTAGTTTTCGTGGCGTATACATACATATTATGAGGAACACAACTTTTTCAACTTTTTGCATCGCTATATCTCCGAAATGGTGATTCTTAGGAAGAAAAAAAGTCTATGAACAATTTTTTTAGATAATTGCATGATGAATAATTTTTGTCTCACCTATTTTTATGATAGAACTCACTGTTTAGCTGGAAATTTCAAAAAAACCGATTTTTGCAACATTTGACCTTGAATAATTTTTTTCCACACCTTGGATGGATGTGGATAATTGACAAATTGTGTGTAATAGGGTTCCCAACAGTCATGCCAATTTTTAGCTTTGTGCGAATTAAGGTAGCCTTGAATGTCTATTTTGACCGGGGTATAAGTGGCGTTATTCAAAATCCAATATGACGGACGCGACAAGACAGTTATGGAGAAGCGACGTATGAGATTCCTCCATTTTAAAGTCTTCCGCCAGACTAGGTGTTCATGCCTGGGGACCAACTGTTGATGTTGGTTGCGTGTATATATGTCAAATACTCTCTATATATATTATATATCTAGATATATAATCTATAAAATCTCGATGTCGCGAGTTTCTCGCATGTGTCTACTCGGTCATAGATGTCACCATATCACTTTGGTGCGGGCGGGGAAGGATCGAATGCTTGTTCATCATAGATGTCGCCACACACTCATTTAAAAATAGATTAAAAAAAAATACTGAATATATTTAAGTTTACAAACTACTTACTACATTACTTATAAGGCAATACTATGAGACGTCATTTTTGTTGTTGTGTACTTCAGATGTAAATAACTGGAGGTTGCTAATGAATAGCGAAGCAAATTTATAATGAGGGTTGATCCCGGCCGCTCTTCATCATCCAATTATAAATTGCACGTGTCAATACGTAGATCATACAACTCCGGCAACCCGTTGTTGTTACAATAGAGCAACTGGCTTATGAAAGTCAAACGAACCGACATTCACTTATTTCGGGTTTGCTATATTTGAAGGTGATTTTTTTAATGAAGTTTGTATGATTAATGTTTTATTATTTATGTATAATTTTTCATTTGTCTGTTTCGGCATAATCCATTTAAAAAGCAACAAAAAACCGGATATGTACAGACACACGCTAGAAGTGAAACTTTAGTATTACAGGAAAACATTTTAATTATTCATCTATCAATTTTGAATATTTATTTATTTTTCGTCACACAAAAAAGATTCCGGATCCGAATTTCAAAGCCATAAGAACTTTCATTTCAAAAAAACTTTATTATAAAAGCAGAAAAAAGCGAAAGCCAAACCACCTATTTTATTGACAGTGTAACCAAAGCAACAGTGCGACCAACGCTCACGAGACAGCGAGGCAATTTACACCCTTTCCGAGATACGTAATAAGTCAACGGCTTCTCTCTTTTTACGGGCATTTTTAAACAAATGAAGGGTTCCACAAAAGTGACGAGCGCGGCAGAACGAAGGCTAAGCAACAATTATCGTCAACACAACGCGTGGGACCGGCACGAGGGTGGGGGTAAGGGTGTTCGTGGGCATGGGCTTAATGCCCGGTACCTGGGCAAGCCCTATCGTCCCAAACAATGTTGATTTAGGTTTGTTTGCGCACACCTGATGCAGTCGAACACCACTTAGTGGAAACAAAACAAAGCTGATATTTTCTTATTTATCTGATTGAGGCATAATGTATTACAAATACAGTTAAACTGATGCCACAGGTCGTGGGTTCGGTCCCGGGACAAACATTTGTGTACATGTACATTTCTGTTTGTTCTGTGTCGTGTAAAAATCTATGTAATGTGTTTAGATGAAAAATAACGTAGTATGCCTATGTAACATATGAGGTATCTGGTTTCTATGGTACAATCCCTGCTTAGTTTGAATCAGTTTTTTTAACTAGCAACATTCTTAAGATACGCTGGCTCCGTGAAAAAAAAATAAGACCAAGATGGTGAAACCAACATGATGGCCTTCATTTCAAGTATTATTGTTATTAGATTCAAATATAAATTGTTGAAACCTTGGCCAAACAAGATACCTACATCTTTCATAACTTTTAACCGTCAAGTTTCTTTGCAACTCATTTAACAGATTTTAACACTGAGTACGAGTAAAGAGTATTAAAGCTACCGACTTTCTTTATTCAGGGCTTCGGGGTGGTAATACAGTGAAAGGATGTGGGCTTTCAATGGGGATTAGAGACCGTACGCGGGCCAACCGCGTCATCCCCCGCACTCGCCAGCGCGCGGGGCCGCGACCGGACTCCGGCGCGGCGGCGGGGACATCATTAGGGCCGAGCCGGGCTCGCCGCGAGCCCATGTTGTTTTATAATTTATAACTTAGCACACGTACCGCCGCCGCCCCGCTCGGCCCGCTCCACCCGCTCGGCCCGCTCCACCCGCTCGGCCCGCTCTCCCCGCGCGTCGCTTGATTCCAATAATAAAGGCTCAACTCCACTCGCGACTGCGACCCTTTGTCAAACGGAAAATTTGCATAATAGGACATAATTCTAGGACTAGTTGCCTTTTGATCTCGCCGCGGACAAAGGCCAGTAATATGATCCCTCCCCGAGAAAATCGAATGGAAGCAGAACTCTCCAACTTATCTAATACAATCCATTTCAGAGGCGAGCTCTTTCTTTGTAAAAAAAATATAAAAGTCATTTCAACTCTGTGGGATTGCCTTTAAAGAGCAATTTAGGACACCTAATTTTCTTTTTGCTCCCTTCCTAATGCGTAACCACGATTTACGGGAAAACAAAGTCGCTGCAAAAAGTTGTTGCGCGCAGCGAGGGCGCCGTATACTTAAGTCACATCACTCGGTAAAGAATAATAAAACACTTTAAACGTAAAAGTTTCCGAGCCTAACGAGTTCCTCCGGAAAACCATTACCCATGTTGCCCACGTCCGCAGGTATCAGGGAAACACCAACCATATATTTGATTAAGTTTTCCCTACACTTTCCACAGTAGGTATAATAGACACTATATTAAACGCTAAACCTGAATGTAACGGCGGTAAGAATTAATAAAGTCACAGATACAGCATAGAATGTGGACCGTCGCATTCTAAACCTACGGTTTTAATTAAACTCACGACGATGTACAATTTTTCAATCAGTTACAATATGAATATACAATATTACTTTAGTTCACAGCATTTACTGAGGTCTAGAGTTGTCAAAAAGAAACGGTTTGCAATCGTAGAGCGCGCGCCTCGTGTGTGCGTCGGGCGGTCGGGCGAGCGTCGGGCGGGCGTCGGGCGTCGGCGTCGGGCGCCGGGCTCGCCGCAGCTCGCGGCCAGTCGCGCGGCGCCCGCCGCACTGCTCTGTTGTGTAGTACCTTCGTCGCGCTCCTGAATTTCGCTTATCGGAAAAATCTCCGCTTTTCCGACCGCGCCGCATTCGTCTCACAATAGAATCCAATTTACACCTGACGATATAACCCGACGTGTATACGGTCGGCGTGACGTGAAGTGCTCTCGATACTGTGATATGGTGAATTTTTGGAATGCTAGTGTCGTCGAGTGAATAATAAATCGGGGCTACCTCGGAGAGCCGGAACCGCTCGAGGTGGGTCGCATGTATTATTTAGTGGATCCCGCTGCTGCTGGCTAACGAGCGGGCTATCTTCGCGCCTAGTCATTAAGACGACCGAGCCGCCCGCGCTGCCTCTCCTCGCGCTGAATGTTTCATGCGATGGGCTCATCTCGCGATGACATCAGCTCTGAGAGGGCCTTTACTAGGATTATACCGAGCCCAGTTCCCCGCAGCGGCTAGGACTTCCGACCTCACTCACTAGCACAGAGAATGTGCGCATTGTGCCCCAGGAGATAAGAAACCTTCAAGCCGTTCCCAAGACAGTTTCGGTCCTCGCGAATTTATACTAGCCAAATATTAAAAAGAAAAAGTTGTGAATGGAAGTTTCGTGTTCCTTTCAAATTTTGAACGTCAGTATACGTGGGATGTCTTAAACTTTTAACGAGTCGCTTTGGAGTGTCTGTTGGATCTCAAAAAGATTTGTAAAGAAACGAAACCCCTTTAGTTTGGGCTCGGAGTGGTGCGATGTTCTTTCATCTCTAGATCTGTTCTAGTTTAGTGAGGAGGCAGCTTGCATCGCAAGATAACCCAAGTGTCACTATAACGAGGTATTAAACAATAGATAGTGTATAGAATACAATAATTAATAACAATTAACATGGTCCCTGCTCGTCTCCGGCATTAATTACGTCGGATGGCGCACTCGGCTCTGATTTATCCGCCATTAATCCCAACGTCTACACATTAATTGGAAACAAGGGATGAGCACTGACTATTATCACTGTATCTTCAATTGATATCCAGACGGATTGAGTCGCTACATTTGCAACCATTGCAAAAATAACTTTACATTTAACTCGTATCTCATCTTATCTTCATTTAATTCAATCAAAACACAAAAATGTAAATTCAAATAAAGGTGCCCGGGGAGTAAAAGGAGGGCACTCGAAGCAAAACTCGAGCATCTGAGCATCTGATAAGCAAGCAATAAAGTTGGTTTATGCGTGCAATAAAACCGGAGAGCCGCGCGGGTCGCCCTGCCTGCTGCCCGCCGCCGCCGGCCCTGGCTGCCGAGATTGTTGTCACTTCCAACTATCATATTGTGGAATCGTTTCATAACAACTTGTCTTGAATGATTAATTTATAATCATGCAACACGAGCAAATAAATCTCCTGGGGCATTCTTCACGGTCTCTGATCTCTTACTTAGCAAAATTATAACTATGGGCATCATATAACTGATATACTGCATATATTTCTCACTTTATAAATAGATTCTTAAAGTAGGTAATAGAGTTCTTAGAGCACAGTAGAGTTCGCCTGGGGAACTATTACCACCATACCTTTTACTGTATTTGAAATACTGTTAAGGCTAATATTTGTAACCGAAATCTGACCAGCTTTTTTATAAAAGCTTAGCAACTTTTTGTAAGGGGTCTGGAATGTCACCGTTTCAGTAATTGTATGAATACGACAAAAAAAAAGATTTAATTGATAAAAAACAAAAATTCTATTCAAATCTACTTCAGCTGCCAACATGCACATAATCCCTAGGCGAGCCACAAATTGTCAATAGACGTCCATCAACCATTGGAAATGAATATATATACCAATAAAATCCGGTGCGACGACGAGACAGACAAGCTCGTTGCTCATTCCAGCTCGCAGGAACGTAAAACTGTAGCTACTCGTAAAAACGGATTGATTCATAAGATACATTTGACCGCTCTTCGAATTCTGGTCGGTATTGAAATTGACTTCTCAGAGAAAAAGAATTGGATTGAACATTTTCACACCTCTGAGATGGTAGATGAGATTTCATGTCCAAAGTTTTTACTGTCGTGCCATATTTCAAGTTCACTTCTTTTCATAACTTAAATTTGAACTGGCACGAGATTTTGTGGTTTGAGTTTGGAATAAAATTAATTTATAACGTAACTTATTCAAAATCGTGTCGTGTGAAATTTGAATAGGAATCGCAGAGCCTTGCTACTATCCTAGGTCGGGAAGGTCCCTACGATAAACTTAAAATATCTTGAATGGAGTGGGAGCCTTAGTACCTATATACTGAGATCCTGCTTGCTTATAATTTAATGATGATGGATGACGGAGGAAATGTTCCGTTATTGGAATCTGATTCGAAACGCTTGGAAATAAAATTACAAACCGATTGTGAACAAACACAGTAAAACAAACAACGCAAATTAATAAGTTGTAACAGAACAACACATTAAATATTTGAAGTAGCGACGCGAAGGGCGCAGCTCACGGGCGAGACCGCATTATACCGTCCATTATTGCGAGCGATAAATTATTCACTCACAGATCAAATATGACAAGCAGAGACAGGGCGAGAGGAAGTCGTTGAGCCCCTTCCACTCTCGGGAAAGGAGGAAAGATTCGGGGCTGATAAGTCCGTAATAAACTTGCTTTATGTGCACAATAAAATCTAAGGAGCCTCGAGAGCAGTAGCGTCTATGTCTAGAAGCTTAATATAAACGATGGCCACGTCGCGTTTTAGTATAATTACAGCAGATGCTTACGGTGTTCCCGCTCCAGTTCTGCCGGAATTCAGTTTCATTATGTGCTGTGGTTAACTCATTAACATGATTTGGTATTAATATTGTGAGATAGAGTAAAACTTTGTGCTTTTTATTGAATTTTGTCGCAAATAGTTTACTAACTGTACGTGGATAATAGATTATTGTGAACAATATTTATGGGATTCTTTTCCTACCGGGCCGGCAGTTTGAAACACTGGCTGTTGTGGGTTAAATTTCCATCCAAGATCAACTTTTGTGTACAAAAAGTCTGTTTGATCGTTATATAAACTATGTGATTTTCGTAACTCTGCTTAGTTTGGGATCGAAGGGTATTGTAAAATTTTAATGACAATTTGTTATTTCTTACAATGGAATCTCTGTATAAAATTTGGTTTTAGCCGCGTGGAATCTTTATTTCCAAAAAAGTTTTAAATTGTTTATAGTACTATCGCTTAACATTCTGTGTAGAATGTCAGTCAGCTACGAAGTATTACTAATGTTACAAATCGCCGTATATTACAATAGCGCGGAAGTGGCATTGGTAAATACCGCGTGTCTCTTTTTTTAAGCCAGAAAGAAATACATCATTAAAACCTTTGTCCGGAGTGCACTAGCGCGTAATCTTATTTTTTTTCACACGTACTATATATTTTACTATTTAAACACCTTCATATTACATTCGTTATTTGCGGGATATTTAGAAGCCGTAGTTACGCGGCATTGAACTATCCCCGACGAAACGCGAAAATTTGTGTGTAAGTTTGTTTCCACTCAGCCGACGACGATTGGATTCTAATTGCGTACAGTAAAAACATTTTTACAAGCTTATCTTTAATTTCACCTGATATTATCATTAGGACAAATTTTGCAACTGTGTTATAGACCTGGAGAGGCAAGTGCTGATAACCATCACTTTCATTGGCTTTCTAGCCTGCATGAAGCTGGATTTTGTTGACACCACACTCACCACAACACTTCACTGCACTTTTTTTGCCAACCACCGTCTATGGACATTTGAAACATCAGGGGCATCGACAATGCATGGTCGACCTTATGACATGAAGTTGTTAAGTATCATGTGCCTGTAATTCTACCACCTCATTTAAGTGCACTACTGTTTTACTTGTATTTATTTTATGGCTTAAAGCTTGTTTAGATTTTCCCGGACATAAATAAGACAATGGGGGATAAACAGGGGGAAGTAATTGAGAATTGAGATTAATATAGTTTCCTCTCGCCGTGCTGCTTGACTACATTGGCAAATATGTTTTTAAATTCAGGTCACGTGCGTAAGTGAGTCGCGCGCCGCTGTCTCCGGTGTTTCATATCGACAACGGCGGCACAACATTTACCCTTCGAGACGTGCCTTCATATCACTCCCGATTGTTGGACGTGACGCCCACGAACTCAAATAAACGTACCTATTATCAACCGATGTCGCGTTGTCTTTTTAGCCAGCACCTTGTTCGTGCTCGTTAAGTTCCTGCCAGTTCTTTTCAGCTGAAACTCAACTGAAAGTCAATCTTTTTTTTTTTTTATATAAAAACTTGGGCGCATTTGACTAGATCTCACCTGATGGAAAGTGACGATGTGGTCGAGGATGGTACACGCGTACTCAAGTAATGCCTATTCACTCTTGCCTTAAAGACTCCGAGATTGTATGAATCGGGAAAAATTGACGCCGGCAATGAGTTCCACTCCTTTGCTGTCCGCATAATGAAAGAATTTTGAAGTGAAACTTTATTATGGGAGGGCTTCGAAATTCTCATCGGCAACCTTTTTGTGTGACGAAAAATAAATGAATGACAAACACAATCTATGCTATTCAAAGGTGATTGGCGAATAATTTATGTATACAAAATTTCCCTGTTACAACATACAAAAGTATTTTTTTTTGTTTTTTTTTTTTTATTACTTTGTAAAGGCTTTGTTTTCGACAACCCCATCGTTCCGCTTTATTTGTCTGTTATATTTACGCAGTTTTAATCGAGTTTCAAAAGTTGAGAAATATATATTATATTTTATCGGGAACCTACCTTCCATACACGTAAACCGGGGACGATGAATTAAATTGATTGAACCTTGTTGCTTTTTATGAACAATCAGCAGCAAAAGTCGTTGACTAAATCCAGAATTCCAAAAGCCCTAAACACCGGCGCTCAACTAGAAAAGCGCCATAATTGGATGAACATCGTAAATGGACAAAAGTTGAACATTATTATATCCAAAAATATCTTACTCTCTACTCGTTACAAATATGAATGATACTAAATATGTATATTTTTAAAAGCTTTTATTGAACTTGCGATGTATGTACGAGTATGTAGGTATGTTCGTTCGGGTGGAATCTTGCTACAATTTTTTTTTAGTTAATAGAACACAAACTGTCAAAAGTCTGTATGAGAATTGACAAATAACTGTGTTTGATAAATAACTTAACATAATTCGATTCGACGGGGTCGCGAGCGAAACTGTGATTCCGACCGCGGGACGTAGAGCTAGTATTGTACTAAGTGGGAAGCTGTTTTATGTACACTATTTATTTATATTGTTAAAATACCTGACCCGACAGATGTCGTCCTATCCATTTTTTTAAATATAAAAATGTCATAGACAAGATCATACCACCAACATTTTATATTTAAATGTTACAGTCTTGTTATTAATTTACATATTAACTAAAATGATGTTATTTATTCTAAATATTACGAACATACAAAAATAATTAGCCAAATCGGTTCACAGGCTCTGCTCTGCTCTGTAGTGATTCGCTATAGTGAACAAACGAACACCATTTTTATGTATAATATTATATAGATATTATCATTTGTTCCATTCCAAAAGCGTCATTTAATCCTAAGTGTCCAAGAGGTGCTTCGTTGAAATAACTCAAATGTTTAAACATCATTCATTATGAACAAGAAGAGCGCAAAATCAAACAGTCGTCAGAAAAACAAACTTGGCAGCGCTAGAGAGTAAGAACGAGGGGGGGGGGGGAGATAAAAGGGGATCAAAGGACTGACACCCGAAGTGTTAGCCGTTCCCCGTTCCCCGGCTGAGACAAACAATGTCTACTGGTGAAGTGTTACAATCGAGAATAGGCTGCGTTGCCCAATCTGAATAAAACCGGCGGCGGAGAATGGACAAGGTGACACGAGATTTAAAGGGATAATTATGCAGTTTACGTAGGCTCGTCAAAACGCCGTAAATACACATTTCTTATATGGGGTCATGCCACCCCCCCTCTTTAACTCTAAATATTATTTTGTATTTATTATTTATTATATCTACCTATAATGGTTCACTAATAGGGTGGCTACGGAACCCTAATAAAAAAGACACCAACATTATATGTATGAAGGTGACTCAATCACCCGTAAATGGATTTAAATTAAATTTGGCACAAACGTAGTGTATGTTTACCCAACAATGCCCAGGACACGCTCTGTCGATTTTATTCATTATTACTATTTATGGTCAATTTATTTTCAAATTGACCATAAATAGTGATCCACACTTGCCGAATTTTCTCTACGATATCTGACTTCTATAGTTCACTGTAGGATTTGATCACACGACCTTCTTCACCTCTAAGCTTAGATCGCCTTAGTAATCGCCTAGCAGTGAATATAATATAGAAAGAAATATTTACTTACCTGAAGTACCTGGAAAGTCAAGTACTGATCACCATCACTTTCATTGTACGCTTTCTAGCCTGCATGAGGCTGGATTCTGTTGGCACCACACTCACCACAACACTTCACTGCACTTTTTTTGCCAACCACCGCCTATGGACATTTGAAACATCAGAGGCATCGACAATGCATGGTCGACTTTATGACATGAAGTTGTTAAGTATCATGTGCCTGTAATTCTACCACCTCATTTAACTGCACTACTGTTTCACGCGTTTACAAAATAATATGCACGAGTTATTTGATTATCTTTGTAAATTTGTATGCGCTACGGAGACGAGCGGGTAGTTTCATATCGCATAAAATAATAAAATAACAAATAACGGGGCTATTTCGATTAATTTTCGATATATCAAAAATCATTAGCGGAAACTAAATTGCTATATTTAAGTTTTAAAAACGACGTCGATTGACATGCAATCGAATATTGACTTAAATACCGAGACTGTAATGTTAAAATTATTCAGTGCAATTCCTCTGTTTCTGATCCCGTCCTTGCAGGAGGATTGTCACCCTAAAGCCAGCGTAGCTCGTCAAGTGCCGGTATAAAGACATTCGGTTGAATGTTGACGGAGTAAACACGCTCAGAATAAATCAAAAATCTAACTGAGCGAGTCGCGAGCGCTCGCTCGTTACTTGTTTAGCTATTTCATGACGACTTGAAAAATAATTTCATATATTTTATAGACTAATGTTGTATCAAGAAAATATGACGAGTTTTTAATTCTGCATGTTGTTTTCTTTTACCATTTGGATGCTAAATATTATATGAGTCCACAACGTACTATGACTTTCGATTTCACTTTCCTAGATACTCATTTACACATTCATATGTATGTAGGTTCTACTCCCGAAATGTATGTATATACGTTTTCTCGGGATAAAGAGTAGGTATCGTATGTGGAATCCAGTTCAAAATAATAATGTACGATAAGATGAGATAAGACAACTAAGATATAAAATTTTATAAAATTACTAGTCAGTTTGATGCCACTGAACTAACTCCCTGTTGCTTATACCCGGCTGTGCAACCCAAAGGGTATTTTTCAGTCTATTTCAATAAGTATCTTATTGAAATCTTCACAAAGTAATATTTAAAGTGTTCCTATAAATTTCTCGTAACAGAGAATAAACGAAATAAAAGTATATATAATGAAGCAAGTGCCAGTGATTTGTTAACTGTAAGTATTGTAACGCAATTGGTTCCCTACAGGGCGGGTTCTGATCTAACTAATTAATTGTGAGGGTATCGCGATATTTGTTATCACTTTATTTGTATTGTATACCTATTTTGTTATCTAATTACTTATCTTTCTGAATGATTTATATAATATTAGGTTGGGGAAAAAGTCTTTTCGCATTATAGTATGTATGAACTTGTAATAAAATCTCTTTGGCTATACTATTTGTATCTGGCTGGTTTTGGTATCATTGAAAGTTTAAATTTTAAAGAACATAATTCCAATTTAAATTAGGAAAATGTGTGATTTGCATTTGTTTTTCGTACCGCCAAGGTTCTGATGAATCAAGTGAATTTAATGAAGAAATTCGATTCATTTTAAAATCACTACAAAAAAGGTAAAAATGAAACGCAAGCCGCGAAAAAAATTTGCGATGTTTATGGACCTAGTGCAGTGTCTGTGAGAGTAGCACAAATTTGGTTTAAGCGTTTTCAATCCGAAAATTTTCTCACGAGCTCACTGAAAGAAACCTAATGAACCGTGTACTCATTTGTGATTCTTTATTACAACGTCATGAAACCGAACCATTTTTGAAGAAGCTGATAACTGGTGATGAAAAGTGGATCACGTACGACAAGAACGTTCGAAAAATGTCGTGGTCAAAGGCCGGTCAGGCTTCACAGACTGTGGCGAAACCCGGGTTAGCTCGCAACAAGGTGACACTTTTTTTTTTTTTTTTTTATGCTACTTGGGCCGACAAACAAGCAGACGGTCCACCTGATGGTAAGTGGTCACCGCCGCCTATGGACATTTGCAAAACTAGGAGCATCGCCAATGCGTTGTCGACCCTGAGACGTGAAGTTGTTAAGTCTCATGTGCCTGTAATTTCACCGGCCCCCTTACCTTTCTATCCGAAACACAGTAATACAATAGCACTACTGCTTCACGGCGGAAATGGGTAAGGTGGTAGTACTAAAGTTAAAAACGCGAAAGTATGTAAGGATCGATGGATGGATGTTTGTTACTCTTTCACGCAAAAACTACAAAACGGATTTAAATGAAACTTACCACATAGATAGTTTATAACCAGGATTAACACATATTTGATATTCCGGGAGAATGTAACCTCCCAGGAGTGCGGGGGAAGCCACGGGGGGCACCTAGTTCAAGACTAAGAAAGGAATAAGTATTCCATATTTTACAATAAAGTTTTACCATATAATTGAGTAATATTTTCTTGATAATTGAGTCCGCACCCAAAGGGTAAAACGGAGCCCTATTTGATCCGAGAATGTCGTGGGCTCTCTATCTCGAATGGAATGTGTTACAGACCTGAAATGTTGATAGTTTGTGTAAAATGTTAACACAAAACCAAAACAGTCAGGTTGTAATAAATTAAGGCTAGCCAAAGTTGAACAGTTGGTCATTTCAGTAGCTTGGATTTTCATTAGTGGTCTTCTAGGGCCTGAACTGAATAATAGGTCCTGAATTTTGACTTTCTTTTTGCTAGGCTTTGTGTGTGACCACAATGGCACTATGCATACAGTGGCAAGTAGGACTGGCTCTTAAATGAGACTACAAAGAAAACAATAATGGTGCAATCGTTTCCTCAAAATATTTTGTTTACACAAAGCTCAAGTAGGATTTAAACCCACGACTGTTGTTACGTCGACGTCACGACCAACAGAGCTATCATCGCTTTATATCGTGTTGCTATCGAAGGCATTAAATAAGAAATATAACATCAAATCATAACATTAGGTACAAGTTCATGTGGGCAGGCGATCTTTCGATAAAACATAAAAAATAACGTATAAAAAAACGCCTAAAGTGCCACATAATAAAATTTTATCATAAATGCTTTTACTGAGCGGGTAGAAATTGATATCGAATCTTGACTCCGGAAGATTTTTATCGAATTCCGTAATAACTTGAGAGGGTACACGTGGCGGTGGATATTTTCAAATTTAATTGAAAACGCTTCAAGTTTTAATGAAGGGAAACAAAAAGTTGGGAGGAGCGGCAGGTCGCTGTCGGCGGCCGTCTCGCTCGCTCGCTCGTCTTAATTAAAGTGGGGACTTTTTAACTATTTTCTTGTTCCATTGTTTATTTAAGATTTTTTTTGAGAAGGTACGGCATGTCGGAAATGCCCGCGGGGGAACTTTGCGCTGATATTGGACAGTGATAACAACCATGTACTATACCATCCGACCTGGAGGGTTCTTTTCTATAACCAAAACTATTTACCAAACGTCAAGATGGGTTCAGCCGTTTAGTCATAAAAAATATATTTTATTGTAAAAGAAGCGTGGGGTGCTTTTTAAAATATTATCAAAATGATAATCCTTCTGCTTATAATAAAATATTTATTACTATTGACACCAAGCACCCCACGCTCTTTTTTTACGATAAAATATATTTTTTTCTTCTTTACACTATTCTTAATACAAATTTATATTCTATTTTTTAGTTGGATTTTCTATAAAAGCGTGTTTTTTTGTATTTTTAAACTATTGTTTATTTTTAATTTTTTAGTTAAACCGCTATACCTGATCATCCTAGTAAGGATAACGGGTTAAACTATTTAGAATATTGTCATCGGTCCTTAACAAGTATGCCAAATTTCGAGTTAATCCGACGTCTTGAAGGGGGTCAAAATCATGTTCGAACATTCCGTTACATCCTAACATACGTCTGAAGCTAATGAAAGCGTATTAAAAAGGGAAACAAACAGAGAGACATATATACTCCCCCGCGGTCTCACCCGCATTTCCAAGGGATGATACATTTTCCGGTATAAAAAGTATCATATGAACTGGTAAGACCAATCTGTGTGACAAATTTCATGCAGACCAAACATCCTCACAAACTTTTTATTTTAGTAGAATTTACCTTTATTTATACCTTTTTTTTATTTTAAAATAAATTAATTTAACTTATTGATATATTTTAAACATGCATCACCAGCGATAACCATATCTAAACGTCTATTCATTTACGTATAAACAGTTAACATATAAAAACAATAAATATCCCGGGACATTCTTTACACATATCTGGTCCCGAATTTAAACTTTTTAAATACATACATATATGTATTTTCATGTACACTACTGTCTGTTCTGAGTGGGAATCGAAGCCACTACCTGCGGCCTGATAATCAGGGTATCTAACAACCGTGCCAACTGGCTCTGAATTTATGAATCTAATTGAAATATGAAATGATTGCACTTCTCAGCTTGCCAATTAATTAGAAGCCCTCAATGTGAGACAGGTGAAAACAAGTGTCGGTGTTGCCAGCGGGGCGTGCATTATGGCTGGTTAATTAACAGTTGTAATTGAGGCAACACACACCCCTAATACTATACCAATGTTATTAAGGCTCCTCTAATATCATAATGGCTTCAGTGCTTGATTACTTATAGACCAGTATCCCAATTAACTCTCTCGGATCGGAACTTAAGCCGATTTCATAATAGATTGATGGTTCGGCGAGCGCTGGGAGAGACGGTATTCGTGGCGCCGACAATATATTTTAAAATTAGTCCTAATTTTGAATTCGAGATAGCTACACAATCTCCCTGCAGAGCACAACTCTGAACATTTACTTCTGGCCGCAAAAATAAGCTCTAATTACGCGATAAAGCGAACATTTATTTAATCTGTGTCTTTTGGGTATTAAAAAAAATCCAGCTACCTTTTTTACACGCGGCCATCTGATCCCAAACCAAGCTGAGCTTGTACTACGGTAGCCAGATAACTCGTATACTACATATGGTATATAAACAGCAGTTGTTTGTTTCGGTTGGGAGTCGATCCCGTTACCGCAGTCCGTGAACAAGGTAGTATATAATTAATGTGACTTAAAGCAGCAAGCCTCATAACCATTTATTCAGCATGGGCCCTAGAAAAGCATGTGTCTAGATGAAAATTTTTGATTTACCGTTTCAAAAGTCTGCCATCAAATGAGAAGAACCGGCAAGAAACTCAGTAAGAATGAATTTTTATAACCTGACTGAGTGGCTACGTCGTCATCGACCACAAGGTTGATAGGAGCCACGATATATCAGCGCTGAGGGATTTTTAATTGTCAGAAGTCAATAATGAGTCATATGTCTATTACTTCTAGGTAATAAATACTATGAACCATCAATGATCAAACATTTGTTCGGTCCCGTCAGTCAAAAAACCATGGAGTCGAAATATGTTGTGCCATTTTTTTATTTTTCGTTAACAGGAAGTAACTGTAATTAATATGATATATGTCACTAGTTATTAATAATATATTGGCCGGAGTCTCTCTGGAAACTAATTATAAACACTCTGTACAATTCCCATCAGGTTTACACTTCGCGAAACTTCGCAGAGTATAATTAAATTAAGTATTCTCTGCAGTAGAGTGGATAGGATAATAAAGTTTAATAGAATTGTTGGTACAAGATAGTGGCTATAATGCATTTTATTTGTACAGTTTGGGGGTCAAATTTTGTGGTTGGAGTAGACTTTCTATCTGTGACGTGAAGGCACATGAGACTTAACAACTTCGTGTCTCAGGGTTGATGACGTATTGGTGATGCCCCTGGTATTGCAAATCTATAGAGGCGGCGGTGACCCCTTAACATCAGGTGGACTGTCCGCTTGTTGCTGAAGTACGCCTATATATTAAATTTCATGAAAATTCGATTCAGATCCTTCGGAGCTAAATGGTAACAAACAAACAAACTTTGCATTAACAATATTGGTGAAATAAGAAAAGATGAAGTGCTCATTTCAAGCAGTGAGTGTTCTTAAATCAAAATTCTATAGAACAACTCGATGGCAGTCAGAAATTCGCTATTCGACAGATGACTTTGTAATGCTAATGTAATCTTTGATCATGCCGACTATTTAACTGAAGATCTTCAATATTCGAATCAAACAATGAATCGTATTGTTGAGAAATTGTCAGGAAATCATAAGATTTTTGATAACATTGAATTCACTCGGCTGTAAGTAGGTCAGGTTCACTCTGCTTTTTGTAAGAAGAGAAGTAATTGAGCTCTTAGTGCAGAGTTTGTTCTGGGAACGGTTTCCACCGCTAAGCAGTAAGCACTTGTATTAAGTTGCAGTTACAAAAGTAAGGCGGCCAAAGAAGTTACAGGCCCTTAAGACTTAACAACTTTACGTCTCAGGGTCGACAATGCATTTCCCAAAGCAAGCTCCCATTTTTTTCATATTTCATTTAATAAGGACATTTTCCTGAAAAGTTAGTAGTGCGAGTTACTAACTTAGATACCTAATTATTTGATAGAGCTCTTGACAGTCAGATGATTTATTGTAACATCTCACCTTTGGAAAAAGGGCAGCTCAAAACCAGTGGCTCGTGAGTGGCACTAAGCAAGCACCATCAATCATTGCAGAGCCTACAGCCACATGCGGCCGTCGGTCGTCCGCCGGTGACAGACTGATCTGGTGAATATTCTTCATTTCAAACTTTGGGACAGGTGGAGTTCTTAACGATGGTCCTTTTGAGTCTTTACTTTGCATTTACATGTTTTGTTTGATTAACCTTTAGGGCATTGGACATACGAATTTGCTCTATGTACTAGTATATGTCTTCTATGTCTTCGCGATCTATGGACTTTTTTATTCCCAAGAAGATTGCCAATTTATTGCAGACATTTAACTTACTTAATTTCTAACTTAACTAACTTCAGGGCTTTAATAATGATTATTTTTTTAATTCCACTTAATATCAAAGAGTCATTATATTTCTAAATCGGGGTGGATAGTAGCTGGGAATGGTTTGTGTAATATAGGTACACCCTGCTCGAGCTTCACCCTTTGTTTTCCGAACTTGCTGACATACTGTCGTCTGTTCAGATCAACATTTTTCCAACAAAGATTACCTTATGCGGGACAAATAATTCTAGGTGGCGGTTTTATATTATATACTTGTATAGTGTTCTCTTGCTAATAATCTGAATTCAAATGTTTGCTATTCGGTGATTTATGTGTATTACTGCTTTGTGCCATGATGGAGTCATTCACGATTCATTTTCGTTCATTTTTTCTTCAGCGCGCTACCCAAACAAATGCGATGACACTTCATCAACAGCCAATCATATTGGCCCCATTTTTCCCCGTCCCCAAATGAGCTGATAGTAACAAATCTAGCAAGTTATATGAACCGCTGAGACGCATTACGTCCCCGAGGGGCGGCGCCGACCCCAGGCCCCGGACCGATAGAAATGGCCGCTCACTTGTCACCGACGGCTGATTGTCACCTCGGGGGGGAATGGGTATCTAGTTTTCTCGGGAAATAATAACATAGCGATGCCTACAGCGATACAGTTTCGCGCAGTCAGCTGTTATGCGAATGAACACGAGACTTCTGCCTACAATAACAAAGCAAAAAGAGTAAAAAGAGTACAATAATATACATATTAAAGTCCTAGCTTTTTTCTTTCGTTTTCTCAAAAAAGGCTTGTGTTTGCTTAAAATATTACCATGGTAAGCGATGACGAGGCTGAAGGTGATAAGACCAAGAAGAGGCTTGGAGTCTCATGGCTAGCCTCTTTAAGAAAATTTTCACTGGTTACCACCCAGCCAGGTGGACGCTTCAAAGTACCTTTCCACTGTGCCTCTATGGTGTCCTCACGATGTTGTCACGATATTGAGCTGCTTGTAGGATTTGAACCCACGACACACGTCACAGTATTCGACGTCACTACCAACTGAGCTATCATCCCCTTAAATCGTACTTCTTTGCCTTCCGTACCGCGGTTTAGCCCACGATCCCAAGGAATTAAAGGTTTTCCAGGGGTAAAAAGTGTTAGTGTCTTGATGCGGGACATTTTATTCTGTGTGTAAAACCGTCCACCCGTTCTTGTGTGATTAAACACAAATATTCAAACTATCACATCTTCCATATATGTATAGGTATATAGATAAAAAAACGTGTTTTAATTTTCGTAGCAGTTCCAATACCATTTTTAGGGAAAATTGGAAAAGTTGTAATGGTGGTTAGTGACCCTTATTACCATGCGTGGTACAAACATTTGTGTGCATGAACAACTGTTTATTCTGTCTCTGGATGTAAATATGTATCTATAAAAGTATGTACCTAGAAAAATTATAGTAAAGTATGTAGTATATACAATTTTTATATTTATAATAGTCTGAATAAAGTTTTTAAAATTGGAAGCGATGGCTGGAAGACTTGCTTTGTTCCATGAGATTTATGAATGACTGGAAGATCATAAGTCACGATTCAAAGACGCATCGCAGCGCATGCTAGTAACAGTTAATTTGTAATAATAACCCACGTGGATTCTAATAAATATTCCATACAGAAGTAATCAATTATAATCAAGTGCAAATGTATGTGTAAGGTATCAAATTACAGCTGTAAATCATAGTGTCGTGACGTAGAGAGCAGGTATATTAATAATCAACTATTCAGCGCAGTAAATGTTATTAAACGTGATACATACCTGTGAACCAAATCAGATTCGCTTTGATACCTCTCCGAAGCTAATTATAGCACGGGGGTTTGATTCTGTAACGTAAATAAACTTGGTGATGTTGCATCACGGCTTCTATGCTCTGTCTCGTTCGGTAACTATGTAACTCTGTGAGAGGTCCTCTCGCTGAGGCGTCGTTGCGCCGGTTTGCTGAGGAAGTTTGATAATTATTAGTTAAAAAGGGCTGATATTGGAATATATGCGTTGGTAGCGCAGTGGTCAAAGATTCGATTCCTTAGTCAAAAGGTAAAATATAAATCTATAAATTGGCTATTACTACAGTCTTACCTGTATTTTCACTTAGAATTTAAATAAATAAATAAGAAATAAACCGTCTAATTGGATAGCAGCATGAGAAAAGCTAATCAAAGTACCTACTTTGTAAGAATATCACACTCATGTGGTGTGATAACTACATAGCACTAACATTGGTGTATTTCAGAAACTGCGCCTGAGAGCATATCTTTTATTCCCACCTTTTCTAAATTAAACTTACCTTGCACAGGGGAATCACAGCATAGCCTTCTTAGCCTATTTAGTGTTTTAAATTAATATTGCAAAAAGAAGATTAATTTGTCGATCATAATTAAAACATTGGCCGCGTCATAATTAATTTCAATTACATTTTCAATCCAAAAAATAAACGGAGCCCGCGATAAAGTTCGCCGGAAAATAGCAGTTAAAATGGAGATAAAAAATATATATTGAGAAAGTTACAGCGATGATTGATGGCTGCCGAAAAACGACGACATTGAGGCGAAATATTAAAATGAGCATTCCGAGTAATCCCGATCGCGTCGGCCTATCTACCTACATAACAACTTTACAATGACAATAAAATAATTAGATATTCCAAAAAAATACCAGGACCGACATGTTGTGTTTAGTATAGTTATTTTGTATTCTGTGTTTACGTGTAAAATATTTAAATAGGTCTGTAGTGTCTATTATCTGGTTACCAAAGCGCAAGCTCGACGTAGTTTAGGATCAGATATCCGTGTGAAGAATGTCCCGGGATATTATTTATTTATTCTATTGTACGACATGTTTTCTTATTCAGAGGCCTTACTATCAATTCTTGTGATTCCTCTTCGGACTAAACTGAATTGTTTTAGTGTCAAGAGGCTTCGGAATCTACGAAAAAAGTTACGTTTGACAGAATAGCAAATCAGTTTTGGTCGACAGGGATCAATGTAAGAAGAGGTGGTAGGCTCAAGGAATACTGCAAAAGATTTTAATTATTACTTTATTAATAAATTTGTTACAAAATGATAGGAATACGATGAATCTCCCTTTATATCTTATCTTTTAGAGTAGTAGAGCTCTTAGTGCAGAGTTCGTCCGGGGAAGTACTACCACCTTACCCATTTCTGCCGTGAAGCAGTAGTGCACTTGTATTACTGTGTTTCGGTTAGAAAGGTAAGGGGGCCGGTGAAATTACAGGCACATGAGACTTAACAACTTCACGTCTCAGGGTCGACAACGCATTGGCGATGCTCCTAGTGTTGCAAATGTCCATAGGCGGCGGTGACCACTTACCATCAGGTGGACCGTCTGCTTGTTTGTCGGCCCAAGTGGCATAAAAAAAAAAAAAAAAAAAGAAAAACTTAGTAATACTATAAGTTTTGGATGTAGGAGGTAATCTTTTAAAATACCGTACCAATTTTAGAAACGTTTTTATAGATCGAAAGCTAGACTTTTCCCGAGTGACAGAGACTAAGCTATAATCCCAGGATACACGCATTCCCCGGGAACGCGAATGAATCCGCGGGACGGCAGGTAAGTGACAAACAGACATCAAACAGTTTAGCTGCTTATAGATAACTTGCCATTGCTCCGCGACACAGTCCCGAATCATCTCGACGTTTCATTTAAAAAAACCAAAGTGACGTTATCAAAAACCAATATCGCTCGGATGAAAGCGAGGGCCGACGAATAAATAAAATATTTTCGTCATCATTTATCAAAAATACACGGGTGTTTCGAGTCCCTTTGATCCGCGACATCTGAAGTTTGTCACAGATCCCATCTACAAAGAAAGGTAATTTCTCCTGATCCTTTATATAGTGTATTAAAATCCTTTTCAGAATCGATGAGTATTCGAGTCACTTTCGCTCCCGATATTATCTCGAGTATTAATAATTGGACCTCTCGTTTGCTGTCTCAAATAAAACATTAATAATAGAGCCCGCGCCGCGACATTTCTCTTTGCTTCTGTCTTTTAAAAGCATTTGTAATTCTAATCCCTTTCTGAACACTTAATAAATAACAGTTCAAAGGTAATTCAACCGTAACAGCTCATTCATATTTCAATAACTTTATTATGTGGGCTCGGAATTAGTTTAAATCCCTCTTGGCCCTCTTCCCACTGAATTGTGAAGTCCTCAACTTGGTTGTGATAATATTGGCCGCAGTATTTCATATTTAAGCGGCTAACCCTTCAATAATACGTATTATTTATCTTTACGTACGAATAATGTAGCACGAGTGTTTCAAAGAAAAACCTTTTCCATGGTTCCCCTGCCGTTTCTAACACAAGAACTAGGGTACTCGCTAGTACCCGCTCGGCATCGTGCCAAGAAGCCTTTTTCAGCTGAATTGCTACATTGTTTCGTTCTAAGCAAGACGTGATTAAGACGTAAGCTACCCTCACCTCGCAACAATCGGAACAAAATAACCTTCGTCCTTTTGTGGACTGCGACCGACTGATTTAAGGAGGTTATTTAAATGCGATATTTACAAGCATATTAAATGTTATCATTTTCCCAAGTCATCATCCAGTCCCTTCCGGGCTTTAATGTGGAAGCGAAGAATTAAATTCGTTCGGGAGACGGTCGGTTGACGGGCGAGCGGTTCCGCTGACGCGTCCTCGATGCTACGTCGTAAAAGGTCTTATTATTAAGTCGACTTATTTATACCGATCACGATGGAGTTGTTTGTGCTTCTCGGAACATTTTTCCCGGTCCCTCCGCGAAGCTTTCAATTTCCAACCGACGTGTACTAACACATGAATGATTACTGCCACATACTTACAAATAAATTAGCTTTCTACCACTGTATCCGCAATTGCGGATAAAAATCCGCCGACGTCCGCGGATGATGGATGGCGGGTGGACCTGTCCGCGCCCGCTCAGCGCTCGCTTATTACCCCAGGAAAATAACGAGAACTTTGCCGAAATGAACCGAAACGAACCGAAACTTTGTGAAAGGGACGGAAAAGGAAAATCACCGAATAAACCCTGATTGCCTTCACACTGAATTACTTATGTTATTACTCGCCGCTAACCGTGTTATCTGCTCTTGTTGCCCAACTTTCACTAGTTTCCTTCAATAGCAGCTGCTGATAACATATTATAGCTTAACGTAGAAAAACAAGCTTAGTTTAACCTCTAAAACGGGTTTAAATCCTGCCATAAGTATTCGTGCATTGAGCAATTAAGGAAAATTATACTAAGTTGAAAAGAACTCTACACGCCTTAACTAAGCTATGTTTTAGCCTCACTAGCTCAATAAGCTGTCTGAGACTCGCGATGGTAAGCCACTATAATTTCTCGTTGCGAGTTCTCTTCTAAGAACTAATTATCCTCTATCCTTTATTGGAGCATTAGTGTTTACAGCAGGTCGGCGAGCGCGCTCGCTCTGACGCCCACCCTGTTACATTTTCCACGCAAACGCGCCGGCTAATGGCTCCGATCCCCGCCGAATAACCACGAAGACCCACGAAGCGTTCAAATTGCATCCGAAAAGATTTTTGATAAAATCGCCTCTCTAATCCCAGCTCGGATACACGTCCGTTTGTTTCGCTTCGTTCGTTAAGTTTCCGAGATTGCCGCTGCAGCACGACTGACAAGACGAATGGGGATTTCAATTGTTTACAACTTCCGGTCCGTGGGTGTTACTTTGGTAAAAACGTTTGAGTTCAGCTTAATTGGAGGAGTTGTTTACGCGTTGGTATTTCTTGGATATTTTGAGGTTAAACATTATAAATAAATATTTATAAACACTAATACTAATCATAAATATCAGTAATTAAAATGTTCATACATTAAGTGCATCTTATAAAATAACACCATATTAAGAGCAAAGTTCATATAAATCTTAGAGTTAGATTAATGAAGTCAAAACTTTGCTTTTAATGAAGTTTCTCCGTTGTTGCGTACAGTTTTAAATGTTCTGGTGCTCCTTCCCCCCCTCCCCCCATTTGATAGAGAAGAGGGGAAGGAAAGTGTGGGAGTCGGGTGGGGGCTTCGAGCACATGTAATAAAAGTGTCACACACAAGATGGAAGGTTCAAAGGAAACGAAACGATTACGTCCAATAATAATTCGTTTTTTACAGGGAATTTTCCTTTGACATCAAAGGCTACGCCCGTCGCGGGACATTCAACGACTCACTCACGGAACACTCCATGTTTATGCTTAATGCTGTGTTCCTTTTCATGGAAGCTTGGGCACTGATTCGCACAAAACTCGACGAACGTTATCCGGCGACATTTTTCCAACTCAAATATTGAATCGTCGTTTAGTAATGAGGACTTGAAATAATTTCGTTTAAGCTGTTAGGTGATTGGTGAAAAAACGAGCTTTGTAATCGGATAATGCGATCGGGAGGTCGTTAAGGTACACACGAAATATTGAAGTGGAGGCGGCGGAGTGTCCATCTATCAAAGTAAGCCTCGTTACGTTCGAGAGCTCTCAGTTTTAATCGTACTTAGCATTTCTCGTTTTTATGTTTCGGAAAATCGGCAGCGGCCAGATGATAAATGGAATGATTTATGTGTTCCACGCGAGGTGCGCTTTTTGTACCAGAGTTTTGAACCGAGCACTAACATTACAAATTTAAATCTTAGGTGTCGGCGAGTAAGATGAATTGAAATATAATCTGAAAGTGAAGTGAGTCTTGTAATTTTTCAGGAGTTTATGTATCGCGGTTACCTACAACAGGAATCTAAATTCAAAGCCATTCAGGCACATTCAGTTATGAGCCTACTACTTCAGTAGCGTTGACCTCCATAAGCGCCTTCGGATTACAAAAAGAATAATTATTTTCTTTTTTTTAACTTACTTGACAATAAACTGACAATGTACTGACAATAATTACTAAATACCGGCTTTCAACCTTCAGTTTCACCCACTTTCCTGAGGAATCTAATGTAACCCGGGATTGATATATATATGTCACTCGGAAATAGCGTCGCTTTCTATCAGTGATAAAATATTGAAGTCCGATTTCAGAATCGAGTCGACTAGGAGATATAAACTTAAATGTTTACCTCTAAAGTTATATTATTGGTTTACCTTCCCTAACGAGTGATTTATGATCCCCAGGATTAAATGATCTGTGTCCTAAATTTTATGCATAATCTTGGCAACCATAAACAAATTCGCATTTATTATATTAGTAAATTATACCCAAAATTCAGATGTCAAATGCTTCAAATAAGACGAAGGTGCCGGCTGAATGTAACGTGAAGTTCTCGCGCGAGCACACAACGCAAGTTTGATACCGTTAAAGTTGGTACAAAGGGTTTACCTTGAAAGTATACAGGAATGGAGGTCGAGTTACGTAGTCCCTGAAAACATTTTAGTAGAACGATGAAATGTGATCTTGACATCGAAGCAGCAATTATATCAACAATAGTTGTAATCTATAATATATGTGAGAAGGGCTAGTTGGCTCGGTTAGAGATCCTGACTCCCCCATCATAGGTCGTGAGTTCGATTGCTACCCAGGACAAACGTTTGTGCGCATGAACATGTTTTTGTACTATGCCTGGGATTAAATATCTTTTTATGTATGTATTTAGACAAAAAAAGTAATACATGCAATATACCAGTTCAACCTCTTCCAGGTCCAGAATGATAAGGCCGCGTGCAAAGAACAACTTAACAAGCTTCTATCACAGCTGCTCGCCTAAACTTCAACTAGGACTATTGCTGAAAATGAGCGTGGAGGATTTATTCTCATTTTGGCGCAAAAGCTATTAAACTGATTCAAATGCTATATAATAATTAAAAGGTACCTTATAACATTGATTAACACATGGAATACTTTTTATTCCGGAAGAAATCCTTATAAATGCGGAACTACGGGGGAGAGCAAGTAATATACTAAACAAATGAGAAAGTTTGTGTGGATAGGCGCATGGATCGTATCTAAATGAACGTTTGCTTCGTTTGCTGCTTCGAAGAAGAAACTACTGAACGGGTTTGGATGAAACTTGGCACATAGATAGTTTCTAATCTAGATACACAAATGAAATATGTTTTATCCCCGGAAAATGTAACATCCCACGGTAACGTTGTTGAATCCGTATAATCAGCTAGTTCTATATAACAGCTCTAAGTCGAATTCGATGTGGAAACGAATGCAGTAAATATTCCGATTATATTCGCTATTCAAATGTATCGATTTATTCGAACGGAGCACAATATTGCTTTTAACGTCCGCGTCTGGCTTCAGAGGAATTTTCGATTCCCGCGCATCGGAGCTCGGCGGCTCACAGAGAAAACGTCGCAAATCTGGCGAAGCTTTGGTGTCGCCCGCAGTGACATCACAATTGTGACCACTTCCACAATTGATGACACAAAACCGATTCCTTATGTTACTATCTAAATTTAATGCACATTCTACTAATATTATAAATGCAAAAGTTTGTGAGGATGGACGGACGCAAAAACTATTGGACGGATTTTTATGAAACATAATAGGTTGGGGAAAAAGTTCCTTCGCATTTTTTAAGAAAATTCAAAACATTTTTAATATAGTTTATTTACATTTAACTAAAGTATGTAGGTACCATTTTGTTCGATAACTTTTTGCCATCTTGTAGGTAGGGACATGATCCCATTGTTATAGAAATTTTGGGACTTCTGATCAAAATACTGCGACAAGTGGTTTTGACAGTCCTCTCGTGATGTTAACCTGACACTGCCTAAAGAATTCTGAAGAGACCGAAACAGGTGAAAATCTGAAGGTGGACGGCGGATGCATTAATACCTTCCAGCCAAACTCTCTTAATTTTTGCTGAGTGGCTAAAGATGTGTGAGGTCTAGCGTTATCATGATGAAAAACCACACCCCTTCTGTTGATTAATTCCGGCCGCTTTCTCTCAACTTCTTGCTTTAATCTCATCAGTTGTTCGCAGTAGAGTTCAGAATCGATGGTCCTGCCTGGTGGTAACAGCTCATAATGAATAATGCCCTTCCAATCCCACCACACACACAGCATCACCTTGTTGCGAGTCAACCCGGGTTTCGCCACAGTCTGTGAAGCCTGACCGGCCTTTGACCACGACCTTTTTCGCACGTTCTTATCGTACGTGATCCACTTTTCATCACCAGTTATCAGCTTCTTCAAAAATGGTTCGGTTTCATGACGTCGTAATAAAGAATCACAAACGAGTACATGGTTCATTAGGTTTCTTTCAGTGAGCTCGTGAGGTACCTAAATATCTAGCTTTTTTGTGTACCCAGTTTTTTTCAAATGCGCCAAAACTGTTTTGTGGTCAATTTCCAGTTCTTCAGCTACGGCAAAAATGGCATCCATTTTATCCGTAATGGGACCAGAGCGACGTGCATCTTTGACATCAAAATTTCCGGATTGAAAACGCTTAAACCAAATTTGTGCTACACGCACAGACACTGCACTAGGTCCATAAACATCGCAATTTTTTTTCGCGGCTTGTGTTGCATTTTTACCTTTTTTGTAGTAAAATTTTAAAATGAATCGAATTTCGTCATTAGATTCACTCATCTTGGCGGTACGAAAAACAAATGCAAATCACACATTTTCCTAATTTGAATTTGGAATTATGTTCTTTAAAATTTAAACTTTCAATGATACCAAAACCAGCCAGATACAAATAGTATAGCCAAAGAGATTTTATTACAAGTTCATACATACTATAATGCGAAAAGACTTTTTCCCCAACCTAATATAATACTTTTTATTGGGATAATTTAACATCGCTCAGAAGAATAAAGATTTTTTTTTTATACTACTGTGGTAGCTAACAAGCTGACGGCCCGTCTGATGGTAAACGGTCACCGCAGCCTATGGACGCTTGCAACACCGTGGGAATCACTCGCGCGTTACCGACCCTGCAAAAATGTCTTCACACCCGTCTTGAAGAACCCCGTGCTGTTTTTCAATTACAGCTGTCAACTCGGGCCTTTCTGAATTTGCACTTTAAAAGCAAGGAAGTGCTTTCATGCAAAACTTTTGGTGTGCGCCCACGCGAGCATTTAACATACAATTTTGAATATCCACGAAAGAACAATCATGCCGACGAACGTTTGAACGCTAATAAATTTACAGTCAAGCTATTATTAAGAGTTGAGCATAAAAGGTTTTGAAAACCTAATTTCATTAATTTAAAGTTTATGAAATTTATCCGTCCTTTGTAGAGTTCTGTACCCAAACGGGGCCCACGGGACCCTAATACTAAGGCCCCGGGGCTCGTCCGTCCGTCGTTGACAGGGCTGCCTGTATTTTAAAAATAATCACTTGAAACTTTCACTATGACTTAAATAAAAGCAAAAAAAAAATTATTAAGTTAATAATATTTTTAAATTTTAAATTAAATTGCATGCTGTTATGGTGAAACATGAAGGACCACCAAACATCAATTGAAGACCTTTTGTAATAACTGGTCAAGCGAATAAATTATCTTTATTTTAAATGTAAGGGGTCCCCATGCAAAAAAGGATGTTTATCTCACCGTTGTATTAAATAAGAAAAGAAAGAAAATACGTTAATTCGTGGCAACACAAAACATTACATTACATTTAAAAACAAAATAAAATAGTGTAGGTACCCTTCGTGTGCAACTACAATGCAAGTTTGGCTGCTTTAGGTTTCCTTAGCTTAATGACAAATTGGAAACATTATAATTTCGTTAAAGGTCTATCACATACCCAAAACTCTATAAATAAATGTAAAACTTGGTGTTTTCTACAAACCAATCCTGATTACTGGTAATCATTTCTCACGAGTAATCATTAACGGCACCTTGCTGGGTTCGGGAATGGAAACCACAGGCTCTGGTCTCTAAACCAAGCTTTATACTACTCGACCAAAGCGATTCATAAATATACCTGATAATTATTTATCGTTTCATTTCTGTAAATGGAGAAAATTTAAATTAAGTATTTATCGAAGGAGAACAGAATTTATTCTACTTACACAAATTAATATGAATTAAATACTCAAATGCTTGTTCAAAATCAGATCTCATCAACCGAACAAATTAATTTTAACTTCATACATCCATGAATCTAAATATACAAACACGTTTATCGCAAAATAATCCTAAAAGTAATTATAATATAGGTACCTACATACGTTTTATCCCAATTAAAATCATCGGGTATTAAACGTGAAATAGGGTTTGATTAAATATTGAACGAAAGGCAGTTTTCGTTTCGTCAACGGTATATCCGCCGGTAATTGTATTAATTAAAGTCGTGCTAATGGCCGCCGGTGTGGCTTCAACCTCAAAGTCCGGGATAAACTTTATAACGCATTTTCGACAAGAGAACTGGCAAATTAACATTCAATTCATGCCAATATATAATATATGCGAAAGGAAATGAATTTAAAGCCGATGATGACTCAGTTCATAGTGATGCCTATATGCATGATGTCTATGATGTCTAGAGTAGTAGAGCTCTTAGCGCAGAGTTCGTCCGGGGAAGTACTACTACCATACCAAATTCCACCGTGAAGCTGTACCTACTTGAAATGAAATGATTTTTTTTATTCAAATAGGCCTTCACAGGCACTTATAAATGGTCAGACTCTAACACTGGTTCGGAAGGTTGCTTTTACTGAGAAGAGCCGGAAATAAACTCAGCAATTACTCTTTTCCAAATAAGATTTTATACATATGATGTGTATTACTTGAATTACTATGGTTCGGTTAGAAAGGTAAGGGGGCCGGTGAAATGACAGGCACATGCGATTTATTCACGTCTTGGGGTCGACAACGCATTGGCGATACCTCTGGTGTTGCAAATGTCCATAGGCGCGGGTGACCACTTACCAACAGGTGGATCGTCTGCTTGTTAGTCGACCCAAGTGGAACGAAAAAAAATGAGTTTCCTACAATGAGCTTGAAGTTTCACTCAAGGAAAACATCGTAAGGAAACCATGGCTGGCCACCCTCAAGTTGAAAATTAGTCACCGAGCGCTTGTCGGTGTTTTCTGATAGCTGCTGCGAGTTCCCTTCTAGGCGTAGTGTCACCATCATCGACCACATAATTACTAACCATGGTAAAGCTTCCACCCTCGACATATAAATCTTACAGTTCAAGAATCCCTTCCACCCCTTGTATAAGTCGGTAATAAATCAGTAAAACCCCTGGTATTGCTAATGTCTATAGGCGACGGTGACCACTTACCATTAGAAAAACGAATTGGCGGCTTGTCAACCGTCTTATATAACATATTTCTTAAACTGAGCCAACTTTCAATTCCATCTTGACAAAAAGCAAAGAAACAAACTGATGATAAGCGGAATTTTGATAAGAACAATTACCGTAGTTGCAAATTGCATAATCAGAGCGGCGGACATCGAATCCGCGACCCGCCGCGGCCGGCCGCTCATTTGCATACTAATCTATTACTCCTGCTCCACTCCCGCGGGGATTTGAAAGCGACCCACTCTTGTAAACTTTTGTTTTGTATATTCATTGTATCTTTTTATGAATCAAAAACACTTTTTTTTGTTGAAATTTTCCTAATGGACTTACAGCGAAATCGTTTTCTTTACTTTCCTTGCCCTCTTTGGATTATCTTGGGGGATGCAGACCCCTCCCCTCTCCTCTCGTTGTAGCGGAAGCGCTTTTTAAAAGCACCTAATCCTAATATAAAATGATGTTTTTGCCTTCAGCCAGAAGCCCCGAAGTCCCTACTTGCTTGGGTATTTTACTTAATATTACTGCGCAATGATCTGAACGCATAATCTGCAAGTTGGTAGTGCGACTCTTTAAATAAACGAAGTCCATTATCGAAAGATATTTTAAAACGTCGTGCCTGATGTTTATAGCGGCTATAATCAATTTGTTTTACAGAGTGGGTTTATTCAGCAGTTAACATGGCCAATAGTTCAAATTCGAACTTTAACTAGTAATTTGTTAGTTACAAAATTAAATTGTTTTCGTAATTGCTGAGTTTATTGCCTGCTCTTCTCAGTAAAAAAAGGAAACTTTCCGAATCAGTATTAGAGTGAGAGTAATCATACGTTCTTGAAAACGCCTATTTGAATAAAAGTATTTTCAACATCATATCAACATTTTCATAACAAATTATTTAAGAAGAAATCAATATCCTCTGACATTTTGATACTCTTCTATTTTATAGGCAACTAACTAAAAATATTTGGACGGCGTTCAGTTCCCAAACCAAGCAGAGGTAGTATCACCAAATCAAAATAAGAGACTCCGAAGATATTCAGACTTTAAAGCCATTAGAGTCGAAAATTGTATTTTTGGTATTTATTATAAGTAAAGTTTTTCGAGTAGTAGAGCTCTTAGTGCAGAGTTCGTCCGGGGAAGTACTACCACCTTACCCATTTCTGCCGAAGGTAGTGCACTTGTGTTACTGTGTTCCGGTTAGAAAAGTTAGGAAAAAAATATTTTTTATATGCATCTTTAGACGGTAGAATTTGCAAATTAGAGCTGCCAAATCGGGTCTCCCTGGGTTTTTATAGGGAGATGCATCGGGAGAATCATTATTTCTAATTAGGTAAGTAAATTATCTAAAATTGACTCTATTAATATAAAAGGAAGCGAAGTATTATTACCAAGTAATTGTTATTTATTGCAGCCAACGAAAAGTATACAAAGTCAGCGAGGAATACATGCATCTACGCATATTTTTGTAATGGGCCTCATAAAATTTCTCGTGAAATTGTCAGCATGCCTACTTTGCAAGTATGACGTCAATTTATTGCTCGAAAATTCTTTGTTCCATTTACCTGGACAAAGTATGCAATTTATTTTGCGTTCATTGTAAACTTTGGTTCATTAAAAGTTAACCGTTTTCGTTTTTGTTGCATTGCGATTTGTTGCATGGAGTTTATTTGCGATGCTTTCCGATATCAACTTTGGGTGATTCATGGCGTCGAGATAACAATTTAATTTAGGATCGACAAAAAATGATTAATATTTTTGTTTCGTATTATTGGCAATATATAATAAATAATATATAAAATAATATTACTGTGCGACGGACCGGTTGGTTTGGTGGTTAGAGCCTGACTGCCACGCCACAAGTCATGGGTTCGGCCCCACGATAGATAAACAATTGTATGCATGGACTGTTTTTTCCATGTCTGGGTGCAAAAACGTAGTATTTGTAAATCACATTATCTATCTTCTCACGTATGACACTTGGCGCAAATGTAGATTATAACCAAGACTAACATGTAGGATATTTTCTCGATTAAATGAAACATTCCTCTGGAACACGTATTAATCCGCGGGGGATAGCTAGTATTAAATACATTGTAATTTAGACACGCTGTGAACGAAATTCTGGTGGGATTTGAACCCACGATCTGTTGCGTGACACCACGTCAATCGACCATTTATATTGATTCATCTAACATGAAACATGGTAAAGGAATAAATCGACAAGCGTATGTGTGTCCGTGCTTGTGTGTGGGCGAGCGGTCCATCACATGCACGCCGCAAATGGCTTTCTGATACGCCTGCGGGAATTTTGCGCTCGCTCGGCGGACCCTTACACTCCACTGCTCGCTTATGATCTAAGCGAACCGTGGCTCGAGCGTGGGCCGCTGTGCTGGCGACGACCAGCTTTACCTCATTTTATTCAACCTTTTTAGATACTTTTAAGCCTCATTATGTAATGTAGATCAGACTAGCTTACTGATCAGCGCGGCCTCTGTGTGTCTCTTTGGTTAACTACGCAATCTCGTAAGTTACCTCTCCGAGTTGTGTTAAGTAAATGCACAGTTTTTTTTCAGCTCTATTTTGCTAAACATAAGCACACGATATAATACGCATTATTCAGTTTAAAAACTCTTGCACAACCATTTTAGCTTTCCAAAAGGCAATAACGTGTCCGCTATTACTGAACCGCGACCCTAACCGGCCATTACCTCACATAGGTAAATAACTACAGCGCAAAGCCAACCCCTAACTCCTAATATTTCGGCTTCACATCCCGCCGCCGTTGTACACAGCTAGTTCCATGTTGCGATTGCTGGCTTCATCCAAATTAGATGTTAACCGACGCAGAGTTCGGGCTTGTGTATTGATTGGAAATTCAACTGTGAAATTATTCAAATCGTTAACCACTTTTGCAATTTACCGTACCCTGATATAACGAATGAAGCTCTCAAAGTAGGTGAATGAGAAGAATAAAAATGTACGACACTCACAGCAGAAATATTCGCAGATGAATAGGGAGGTAGTAAATATTTCTGAAGGATGCAATATTTTCATAGAACATACATATTCACGCTCATTATCCCTGAAGAGTGAGGCAGAAAATTCAAAAAATTCAAAATTCAAAACCATTTATTCAGTTTAGGCCTTCGGAGGGTACTTATGAAGGTCAAATTTAAAGTTACTGAAGCTACAACCGGTTCGGAAGTCAGCCTTCAACTGAGAAGAACCGGCAAGAAACTCAGCAAGGTTACATTCTTTTTTATTTGTTATATAAATTTTTATCTATTCTGACTTTTTGGCTATTTTATAATTTCAATTTTACATAATTTTATATTTAACAATTACAAAATACTTATTATAGGTAACATTAAAAAAACAAAACAAAAAAATATGACAAGACTACAAAATAGAAAATAACAATAATTAAGTACTTACTACTTAAACAAGAGATTTAGAGGTGCACTGTGCAGAGAGCAGCTATTTCCATACATTTTTATCTTCAATATAATGAACTACCTTGTAATACGCTTTTTCTTTCAAAACTTTCCTAATATAATTTTTAAATTTATGATCAGACATTTTGGTTATTGAAAGCGGTATCTTATTATAGAATCGAACACAATTACCAAGAAATGACTTGTTAACTTTAGTTAGTCTAAAGTATGGAACAACTAACTTCTCCCTTTGTCTTGTATTTATACTATAAATATCTAACTTTGACTCAAACATTCCTATGTTTCTACGTATAAACATTATATTTTCATAGTGAAGGTGAAGGACCCATACTGTAAATTGCACGAATTGCTCTTTTTGTATAATAAATATTGATCCTATATCCGCTGCTGCTCCCCAAAACAAAATACCATAGGACAAGAGGCTATGAAAATATGCAAAATAAACTAATTTGGCCATCTCAACATTCGTCAATTGTTTAATTTTCCTAACAGCAAATGCAGCCGAATTTAATTTAGCAGCTAGAGTATCAACCTGAGGTCCCCATTGCAATTTATTGTCTAATGTAAGACCCAAAAATACCGTTTTATTTACAAGATCAATATGGCTCCCATCTATTATTATTTGGCTATTTACGTGTACTACATTTGGTAAAGAAAACCTTAAGCATTTAGTTTTCTTTGAATTTAGTAATAGATTATTTGTAGCAAACAACCCACAGACAATTAACATAGTATGATTAACTTTAATTAGATCTTTGTCTTTTCTATTAACTTTAAAAATTAATGATGTATCATCAGCAAACAAGACAATATCTGTGAGGTCATTTACAACATATGGCAAATCATTTATATATACTAAAAACAAAAATGGACCTAAAATTGAACCCTGGGGTACCCCCATTTCGACTAAAGAGCCCTTGGATGTTGTGCCGGTAATCCCTACCTTTTGCTGGCGATTTGATAAATAAGATAATACAAGATCATGAGCAGTTCCACGAATTCCGTAGTAGTCAAGTTTTAGTAGTAGCGTACGGTGGTCAACGCAATCGAATGCCTTGGACAGATCACAAAAAATGCCAATCGGATCCTGTGAATCCTCCCATGCGCCATAAATGTGCCTCAGCAATGTTGCTGCCGCATCGGATGTAGATCTTCCCTTCGTGAAACCGAACTGATGACCATGCAATACCTTATGCTTAGTAAAGTGACCTAACATTTGTTTAAGCAGCAGTTTTTCAAAAAAATTACTAAGTGCTGGCAGAACGGAAACTGGTCTGTAATCAGATGAATTCTCCTTACAACCGGACTTGAAAATAGGTACTCTTTTACTATATTTCATTAAATCAGGAAAACAACCCTGATCAATGAATTCATTAAAAATATTTGACAAAACAGGTGCAATCACTGTTATTATTGATTTTACGATTGTTACTGCCCCATAAATCTTCAGTAGTTTTCATATTGAGCGAATTAAAAGTTATTAAGATATCGCTAGCTTTAATATGGTCAAATTTAAAACTTGGAAATGTATTATGAATATGCTGCTTGAGTAAAGATTCCGGCATGGATAGGACATGATTTAAGGCTTTTAGGTCAGGGTCTCCTCCATCCTCCGATAATATTTTAAGGCCCAACGTCACATGTGGTGACCACTGTCGCCCTCTTAAATGTGTAACTAATCCCGGGCTAGTGGTCAACATTAAACAAAAACATGTCAACTAAACATTGCCTAACCTTAGAATCGAAACCAGGAACTGCGAAACGAGCCTTATACCACTTGACCCCCGACCCGTGAAACTTGGTACCAAGAAGCAATCAGAGAACAAGACAATTGTCTTGGATATCAAAGCGTGTATTCTTAGACAGCTTTCATATGAACGTATGATAATAGAAACGAAAATCAATAGAAGCAAACATAGTTCACAATAGATTCCAATCAAGCCGCGTCAAGGCAACACTCGGCGGTGTCGGATGCCGACAAACAAGGGTGGCTGCAATTATTGTTGAGAATTAAACTTGTTGAGGCGCAAACAACGCCCAAACGGAACTTCGCTCAATAACTTGGATTCTAATCGAGAACAACTTGTTTCTGCGGACAACTCTGCGAAGGGTGATAAGCTTTGTATCCAAAGTTATTATGATGACTAATAACTTTCGACACTACACATTGATTCTAGAAGTGATAGATTGATAAAGATATCAATGAATGGAGTTGGGAACGATTTGAAGTGATTTCGAGATGGCGAAAGGAAGGTAGGATAAATAGATGAAGCGGTTGAGTATTTATTGGAAATCGGAAAGACAGGTGACAACTGTAGTTCGAAATTGTCAAGGTTCATGAGTACGACATGTTAAAACGATAACAAGCAACTAAAAATTCTATTTTTTGAGTTTTGAATGAGAAAGCTAATTCAGCATCACGATATCTACTTTTAATAGTTATATTGGGTTTTTTAAAGTCCTAAAATCCGACTACAGTGTAAACTCTTTATAACGAAACTCAAGGGACTGAGAATTTTTTGTCGTTATAGAGAGTTATCGTTATATGGAGTGAACAAAAAAAACCAAATTAACAAGAATTTTTAATAAGATAATAAATGCTTGTATAAATTATTGTTTACACATATAGTCTGATAACTTTGTCTGACGTTTTTTGCTATGCCAGTACTTGTTTTGTATCATTTTATGTATTCTATTCATATCTAGATATGTGGTGGAATCGTCTTGATAAAACAACAAAAATTTTTCTACCAACTTAGCGGCATCTAGGGCTTGTTGAATTGTTGGTGGTGATTCGGCTTTGTCCACTTGATCGTCTTCTTCATCTTGATTATCGGGTGTTTCCTGACTTTTTGACACTAAATCAACAATTTGTTCATCTGTAAGTGTACCAGTTACGGCTACATCCTCATCTATATTTTCGTACGATTGTAGATCTTCGTTAAAATTGTTTGGTATGTTGAACTGGCTTATCCATTCACTCAGTGGTAGATTGTCTTCACTGTCAAATTGGTTCGTTTCTTGGCTACTACATAATCCAGCATGTCGAAAAGAATGTTGGATAGTGGCCGCTGTTTTTTTTTCAGCACAAACTTTTTCGTCAACACTAATCGCTTTCCGTTTACTGGCCATGTTAACAGTTTCAAAGTAGGTTTACGACTGATAATACGATAGGTACCCAGTATGCTTGGTCGAAGACCATCACTTCCGAGAAAACAATGTGTCATACTGCACGTGTTCAAGGCAATTAAGGATAACAAAAGCTAGACCGACCTCGGATGTTTCGGAGCTTTTTTTTTTTTTTTTTTTTTTTTTTTTTTTTTTTTTTATTTCTTTTAACATTTTCTACGGACTCTTAGTCCGTACTCTTTGAAGATTCTACGATTAATTATTTTACGATCTATTGTAATGTGTTTCTAAAAATTAACATCTTTCCGCGCGTGCTCAGCTCGTTGTTTTGAACTGAGGCTTGTGGTTCCTTAATAATAGTGTTACATTAAATTTTTCTATTGCCGATACATGGATTAAAATAATTTAGCATTTACATAAATTTAGTTACACTTATTCATCAAAATTTATAATTCTAAATATTAAAGTTTAAGCTATTTCAGCCTCGGATGGTTTCGCTCCCAAAAGACTTTCCATGACAACTGTATCTCGATGTTTTATGGCCATTTTTAAGTTGTATTCGAAAATGGCTCTTGTCGACGCGGCCGTCGCCCGCTGGATAAACCTGCCGATCGCGTCATCACCGTCGTCTGCATAATAGGTGCAGCCAACGGTGTGTCTCGATATCGCCACTACCGCGTGCGGCACGCTGTCGTGGAGTTGGAGTTTTTTGGCTTTTGTTTTAAAGATGAGGACCGACTCGTACGTGGCTCCTTGCGCTTCGTGGATGGTAAGGACGCGTGACCCTGTGCCCTCTCCATATCCCTTGCTGGTCAAGAATGCCTTTTCTTCCTGGGTATGGACCAGGAATAGGGTGTTAGGGAGTGTTTTGGGTACTTGCGCGTCCGTATATCTCATTAGCTTCATGGAGTTTATTAGAAGTTTGGACGAGTATATACCATTGTATACCTCGTTTAGGGCATATGCCACGTCCATCGGGTTACGATGTGTGCACAACAACTCCTGGCTGATGGAAGTTACTAGGTTTGGGTGTTGGTATTTTAGAGGGAAAAGATTTTCCCTGTCAATGTAGGGTAACTGGTTTATGTCTCCGATAAGGACCACTTCGCGGGCACCAGACAACCGAGCTGCCATTACGACGGATCCAAAGTGGTTCATAAGGGCTTCGTCGACCATTAGACGGTCGCAATTTTTGGGCCCCTTAAACCCGTTCGCAAGAATGGATGCCATCGTGCGCACTTTGGTTTTGGCTGTAGCTCCAATACTTGGAGCCAGCTTTTCGCGCAGGTCTTTGGCTGCCTCGGTTGTGGTGGTGACTACGACGTCGCTCTCCGCATCGAAGTTTTTAGTTACCCAAGTTGTTTTGCCACATCCGGGAACCCCATTTACCCAGTTGAATTTAGGTATGGCCCAGTTTTGCCACGCTGCTCCTGGACCAAGGTCTCCTGAAATGGTTTTGGCCATTTCTAGGATCCTGTCGTCCAGCATGATTTTTGTGCACCGGGCTGTGATGACTATGGGGTCCTCCGATGGAGTGTTAAATTTAGGTGGGTCTGCTCGCTCGCCTTCTTCCTCCACAAAGCCACCAGTTGTGCTATACGCAGCCATATAACTCCCTATCATTTTCCCTTTAAGGACTTTGGAGGTCTCGTTGTTATATATGGCTGCCTCCGCCTCCTCGAGTAATGTGTTTAATAGACTTTCATTTTTCTGTTGAAAGGTTTGCATGATCTTGCTGCACGTCATGAGATTGACCTCTTTGGTCGCCCTTATGGTGCCTAGAAACTCGAGGAAGGCGTTTACTGCGTGTTCTGATGGTGTTGATGCCGGGATTTGAGTAGGCAAGCTGACCTGCCCCATGTCGGCTCTCGTCCTTGCAACTGGTGTTAGCTTGGGACCTTGGGGGGGTGTTTTTAGAAAATCCTCCACTGCGGCTGCCTGTCTTTCCGTGGCTTTAGATATTCTTGATTGAACCCCCGCTATGGCAGTTTTTATGGTTTTCATGAATTTTTTAAACCGGTCTCCTGGTTTGGTCCTCTCTTCTGGACTGCCGCTTTGGTCTACTGCGGCTTTGATGGCGGCTGCCTTTTGTTGTATGCGTTCAGAACCGCTTTGAGTGATCGGGCAAGAGCCTGGGTTGGTGTTACTTGGTCTTGGTGCTGAGACGCGTCGTGGAACTTTGAGGAAGCTCAGGTCTTCCCCTCTGTTTTCGTACACGACCACCTCATGCTTTTCTGAGGCTTTGATGCAGCCACAGAGGTCTACGACTTCACCTCTCATATACTCGATCACCATAGCGTCGACGCTTATTTTACGAGGCGTGATGGTCTGGCCTTGTTTCGGAGCTTCAAAGTCTTTTGTTACCTGATAACATAACATAAACAATAATACCGATAATAAATATTTACTGTCTAAAAATATGAACACATTTCTTCGTAATTCTTCGTAATAGAGAATGGCGTATCGCTATAAAGAGTGTTTCAATATGTGGGTTTTAACGCAAACCAACCTACTTGGGCTCACTTCAACGTTATAGGGAGTTTATCGTTATAAAGGATAACGTTATAAAGAGTTTACACTGTATTTAGAATATATTTTCATGTTTCCGAGGGCACAAGTATTTTCAATCGGTATTAATTTTTATACGTAATTCTAAAAAATATCATAAGATACTGACATAAACTTGTTTGTTGTTACTAAATATTTCAGTAAAATGCTCTCTTGTTTCATAGCGTAACTAAAACTTTCTACCGTATTTTACATAACTTATGTATTTCTAGCTTGTTAAATCTATTCATTTAAATCTTGAATTCCTTCAAATATTTTGATTTAGAAACTTATATACATATTGTCTTTGAAACTGCCCTTTTTTTTCTGAGCCTAGTTACATGTAGATTAAGTTTGTGCTTATTTCTTGTGTTAATAGTGTTGTCGTATTTTGGGCATTTAATTTGGCTTAAAGCTGATTTACTCGAGGTTTATATCTAGAACATAGTTACTAACCTACTTACTACATATTAGAAAATGCGTTTCAGTAGATTCAACGACAAGTTCTCTTTCCTAATCCAAGCTCTCATTTTCCGCGTTGAGATTAATAGAGAGAGATAGATGTTTACGACAGCGGCATTGTTCAACAGCGGGGCAATAAAATTTTGATGGAAAATGTGAACAGGGTAACGATGCGATATCGCTAACGACTGTCCTATTTGTCAAACAAACACATTAATTGGACTGGCGCATGGTCACAAAACAAAAACATTCACAAAGAGCATTGGCGTCATACCGTACATTATTGACAAAACTATAATACATATTATAGTATATACGAACGAATAATTATAATTAAAGCAAGCGCACGGTAATTCAGCTCTTAGAAACATAGACGATGAAATGTGTCCCGCTCTGATTCCTTAACGCTTTTGTCAAACTCAATACTTGCACATAATCCTGATAGACATTATCAATATTGAGTTAGGATTTAGCCACAATCAGGTTACATTCAGTTGCGGGACCGCGAGACGGCGTCTGAATCCGTAATGGCCGGTATCGAACTCGTTATGTGCCCAATGACAGTCCACATTTACAAATTGGACCTCTTTTGTGCACTCGGCACTGGTCGGCACCGCTCGGCAGGGCTCGGCTCGTCTTTATTGGATGAGTCTGACCGCCAAAGGGTTTTAATTTGGCCTCATTTTGTTGAGATTTAATTTCGGCGTGCGGAAATGGAAGTGTGCAACGACGGAGATGCTCACATGAAAAAGTCGAATAAAAGGCTCGGAATAATGATCCCGTTAAGGGTATAAAAATAAAAGAGATATTTTAAATGAAAATTTAATTCGCATTTCAGCCCCGTAACGATGCTCGATGGGCTCAAATCCACGATAATGAGCTTTCGGTGAAGGAAAACATGAGGAAATCGTAGCACGGTGGGAAACATTTTGTAGTACCCGCCGGGCTGGCTATCACTTTTGACTTAAAAATCTATCGACAAGTTCCTGCCGGTGTGCTCTTACTATTTATTACCCGTACTAGATACTCTTTCTAGGTTTTGTGTATTTACTACCATAAACCATATCATCATGGTGAGATTGTTGTCAACCACAAGCCTCAGTAAAAATAGCATAGTTTGAGTTATTTACGAAAAGTGTTGTAATAACATTTATTAAATTATTATATTCTATTTCAAATATCATGTCATGACCACTCAAATTGGGGTGTAATTGAAACTATACCTGTAACAGTAGATTCTGAAGGTAATTTCGCAAATATTTGTAAGCTCAAGGCGGGATCATATTTTACCAGACTCCTTATAACGTGAAACAAGAAATCACCGGGAGAATTTCAATATTTTTTCCGTCATATCAAATTGAAAAATATTCGCGAGGGGACAAAAGCGGTTCGGGACACCGACCGACCTACCTGCATCCTCATATCTATCCGTTTTCCATGCCAACTTATACCCTTTCCCTTCTTTTCAATGATACCTCCGGTTCGGGGTATAAAATATTTTGACAAACTAATATTAGTTACGGTCGGGGGGCTCACTCGTACCTGCCTGTATTTGTTCAACTGGGCAAACATAGGATACCTCTGTTTGAGGTCCGGCCGGAGATTTATGTGCCTCCTCTCGATATTTATGTGGGTAGTTGGGTACGAAGCGGATGGGTGGGTAAGTTGTTACGATCGTGGCTTTTTGTGTCAACGTAAATGTAACAACTTGTTATGACATGGGAGTGGAGTGTTCGCTGAACTTGCGCCGGCAGTATCGAAGATATTTTCTCTGAACGCGGTATAAATTGGTAACAGTTTAACTTGAATTATTTTATGACCCCGACACGATCATAAAGTTCTTCAAGTGCCATCATTATGTAGAAATGCCTCCGAAGAAAATCCAGAGGCAAAACTCCCAATTACCTTTTTTGCCTTTTCCGCATTTATGATTTGGCGAAATGTCTGCGATAATACAGGGTGTGCTCGGTCTAGCGGAAGGAGCGTCATCTGTCACCCACCGCCGCGCGACCCGCCCGCGCCCTCCCCCCGCCCCTCGCGCCGTCGATAGAAAAAAAAGATTAAACTTTCCCAACATACCGTTAATCTTTAACCTTGTCAATTTAGATTCATACCCGGTCCTTAAAATTCCTGAATTAATTTTCGTAAGTCGACTTGTTGGTGCCTTCGGAACGAAGATTAGAAATGACTTTTTTCGACATTATTTGCCTAGCTTGTTTGTATTATTATATTTTCGTATGAATCAATATCTAAATAGATTTCCACCGGTCCCATGTACATATGATTTAGCTCTAAACATCCCAACAGTATTTATTGAAACCAGTTAAATTATTCTGAACAGGAACATTCCGGATGATTTACGAGATGTGCCCACAACTTTATATGACTTCTTCCGTGAAACATTTCAATTCTACATTAAGTTATAGCCTACATAAACCATCATTGCAGTAATGGACATGGAAAATAACAGTAAATTACAGATATTTTGGCCTCACTTTTAAGATTTACTTCTTTTTTTACTTTGAGGTTATCAAGGAATTAGTGATATTCTGATATTTTGATAATATTTGGTGCAAATTATTTTAAATCAACTCGTCTACACTATGGGTCGTGTTCAAATATTCATGGGTGAGGCTCAAGCTATCCGTTACGTTTCAATTGTTTAAGCGCCATTAAATGATAGCGCACTCACATACAATCATAATATCAAGTTATGTAGCTGTTACATACATGGTATGGTCTGTCCTTATCCGAAATTTCATATGAATCTATTCAGTCGAAATGGAGGAATAAACAAATTTTCGTATTATAAAATGTTTGTTGATAGGTGAAGAAGAGAGGTGGGCGTCAGCGAGAGGCTTTATTTACGAAAATGCTTTAACTAAAGACCCTATCAATAAATGTGATTTCTATCTGTTTAGAATCAATTTCTTGATAGGTGTTTATAAATAGACGAAAGTAGAAAAGAAGAGGTCGATTGTAGGCAATATTGTATTTACGAGCACAGATATTAGCCGAGGGCTCAACAATTGTTAGCAAAAGATCCAATCAATTCGATCAGCTTCGCTACAGATACCTATTGTGCGTCTTGTGGACCGTCTAATAGTCAATTTCGATTCGATATCAAAGCAGAAATAACCACAATGGAAACTAATTCCAATTTAATCTTCAGTCGGCTGAACGTTTAAATATTTAGGGCCCTTTATGCCTATACAAGACAACTATTGTTGTTGAACGGTACGTGTTTTTTAAACGTTTCTGTTAGAGTAAATTCAGTTTTATAATTTCACAAACTGTTTAGGTACTAGGTTTTTAGGGATTTTCATAAATGGCACGTCTACGAGCTAAACTACCCTTTACATAATGTTACCGAAGTCTCTTTGTCCCTCGTCTGAGAGCTCTCAAGAACACTTTCTTTGAAAAACCTAATTAAAACGATTTAGTAAGTTAATTCCCCTCTTTAATAGTCTCTCTTTGGAGGCCATAATATCCATAACAATCGTCCTCCAGCCGGTAATCCTGGGGGGTCGTGTCGTCACTCGGAGGTCTCGCCCTCAGTAACTGGCCTCTTGGCGCCCTCACATTTGCATATTAATCTATTAAATCCTCGAAATTGCCTCTTTATTGTCTACTCCGGCCACTACAGATTGGCAGCGAATTACCCCCGAACGTTCTGCTCTGCGGTCGATGCTCCGCACCGCTACGGGCTTTGGGTTCACTTGTACCTACATTATTGATGTCGTTAATTTTTATTTTCTATTCGCCCCGAGAGGATACTTTTGGTGGAAAGTGATTGGGAGATTACCCAAATATTTTCTTTAAAATGACGTGGGGGAAAACTATTGTAGAGATTGTGGATTTAAAGTTTAGCTCCACTGTAGAATTATAATTATCACGATTTAAAAATCTTCATAACATTTGATATCAAATTTAGACGTGTACATTAGTTCATGGGTTATATCCACATTTAGTTACAAATCAGTTCGTATCTCTGCGTGTATTATTCACGTGCGGGACTCGTCGACTCGCTTCACGAGCGCTAAATAATTCCTTCTTCGACCCGCACCCTATTATTTACTTCATATCTCAACCCAAACTACTCACATTCCAGGGCAAACATTCATGCTCTGGCGTAAGCGTAGCTAACATCGAATAAGATGTTTTCTTTTATTTATATAACCTTGGAACATTACTTCACGCATGGCTATTTTAATACCAAACGTATTTAACATTACATTATAATATTAATACCGAGATACAAACAAATAATGTTCATCAGGAACATATGGAAGCCTGGACCAGTAGTACGGCAGTGAGGAAGATTAACTACCAGACCAACCTGCCTGCAGTTTTGGGAATACATTTAAATAATACCCAAATCATAATAAAACTAAGTGTGTAAAAAATATTTAACTATAATAGCGATTAAAGTTTCATTTCCTGAGGCACAAGTTTCAACACCCACGTCTCTATAAGAAAACCACATAACTACTGTGAAGACATATCAAATCGGGAGTGAGTTTGTAAACAATAGTACAGACGGAGCCGGAATTCAGACCACAAACTCCTTGTAAAAGTGAAGTTTGTTAGGCATCATGTTAGCACGTGAGTGGTACCCATTAAAGACACTCACACGAAGGTGAGCAAGCGTAGTTACCGTGGAGAGGCGAGCTCTTTGTTCAGAGCTGTAGTAAATATTATTTGAGCTCCGAGAGAACCCTCACCTCGCGTTTCCAACATTTTCAAAGAAAACAATTTTAGGATAGACACCTAGACAAACAGCAAGCACTGTTAAATTGGGACTAAAATTTCATTAAAATATAATTACTTCAATTATAAAGGTTTCAGTCATTTTCTACTTATGAAAAGTAATTTGTTGAGCAGTTTCCAAATTGCTTATTTCTGCGATATTTGGCCTCTCATATTTTTGGTACGGAAAAGATAAGTTTGTTTTCGGATCAAGTAGCGACGAGCTGTGTAGACTAACTTCTTTTTATAAATCTTTTTTTAAGAAGTTTTAAAGCTTTATACAAGTTGTCTTAAGCTATTTAGAAATCTCTACCTACGGAAATGACTTAGAGTCACCAGAAGTCCTTCGTTTTTGGCAGCTCAAGACCACTCGTTGTTGTAATATATAGAGGCTGACAGTTACATTCAGGCTTAAATTACCATAAAGATATTATGTTTCAGCTCATAGGAGTTCATTATCAGAATATTAAACTGAGTGCTTGTTGAATTTCGGCTTTGGCAAATTGCTTTCTTGTTCACGTTTCTGAGAACTTCTTTGATAGATCAGTAGACACTCAGTCATAATTCGGAGAGTTGAGACTGTGTCTTTTATACCACATCTATGAAACGGTGATACCGCTTCACAAACTCTTCGCCAGAAGTATACTACTGGATATGTGTGGAAACATGAATTTGTAGGAAAGCTTTGGGTTTTTGGGATTTACTATTCTTAAGGGTTTAATTGTTCGCTTTACAAACTTAAAGCTGCGATCGATTACTTCGGATAATTTAAAATACAAGTCTAGGCAGAATTCATAAATCTAGACCACGAAAACATTAAGCAATATTGCAAAAACCCCAAGAACAAGAATTACTGGAATAAACAAGGTCTCGGGCAGTTTAATAACGCCACACAGCGTGCGAACTACAATTAGTCACCAAATTAGCAACCATAAATCTGCGGCAGGCGCACGGCAAGTATTGCGTTTCCATTAACGACTGCTCTATAATTCGTTGCCTGTTCTCGAAATGTCTCCTTGTGGTGATTAAGGTTGCTGTTTCATCGAGACACCATTGTAGCGTGACCAGACTAAATGAATACAGATGTATAACCGTATTTAAACTCATCTACTTTTACATCGCATCTTTTCACATAATCGATCATTTAAAAACTTATTGTACTATCTTCTCTGCAAGTGGCTCGACGACTATACTTACCTCAATAAATCTGGTGGCTTAGTGAAATAAGGGACAATAAAGGTCTCCGGGAACACCTTGGAGACCCGCTCGACGCCTAGGGCTATGTTTCCAATTAACTTTGGATTGTATCGATACAAAAGAGCTTGATTGCTTCTACGGTTTGTCGACGATAAATCGAAAACCCTTAATGGTTTATTGCAAACACCGGCGTGGACTATGAGCGCACTAATCAATGTCATTTCGTATTGGACTTTGAGCACTCCAATAAAGGCGAAACTGTACAAAAGGGGACACTTTCCGGCGAGAGTTGAGGTTTTGTATTTCGATTCACGTTCAACTGGATAGATTTGGACAATGGGAGAAACGGATACTGAATTAGAATACCAATAGAAGCGAATACTTTGTGGATAGTGAAAAGAGACCATAAATAAGGACAGAGCTGTAAGATTTAAATAAGGCTATCAAATATAACTGAATGATGTTGTTGTTAAAGAGCAAGAGAGGCTCAAAGACTTTACTGACGTTTGGAGGGAACAGGATCAACTATGGGCGAATGAGTTATGACAGCTGTTCAGGTGCCAGCAGTTGACTCCGGAAGGATTTTATAGTGATGGTTTATTTCTTTGACAGTCTTATTTTATGGAACAAGGACATTGCGAGACATATCATAAATATAGTATATGGTAACTAACTGTTCGTGAAAACTTTTAATTGGACGTCTGTTGTTTATGCTTGTTATACCTAATCTTTTAAAAAAATTGCCATAAATTTTCCTTAAGGTATTAAAATAAAAAATAAGGTCAAGCCTTCTTCATAATTTTTAACATTATTACATGTTTTGATTATTAATGCTGGTTAATTTTAACGCTACTTATCGCTATCTATAATTTAAGGGTAGAACCAAATAGTGACTTTGTTTTAGGTACTGTCATCATCTTAGCTATTCATACAGGGACCTAACGGGACGGTGTACGAAGTTCAGGTGAACTATTAAAAAATACCTTAATATAATAGTTTAATACATTACCTTAATAAAAGTCATTGTTACAAATCGGTCTCAACTCATAATAATGCATGCTGGAAACTACTTCCACTGTTCTTTTTTGGGGCTGGTTGGTGAAGTCCCGGTGCAAGTACTCCAATAACTCTAATTATTACTGTTTTTTTTTTCACTATAGTAGGTATAGGCTTGGGTTTAACCACAATAAGTAATAAACCGTAGTAAGTGTTGATCCGCCCGAAGGTGGTAAGCATATAAAGTCTAGAAGGGAAGTAGCTCCCAAAGGTAGCTGTGGAAACATATATACGGTTCTTGGTAAAAGATCGTTAATTTCAGTTCCTCAGTTGGTTCCACAGTTGAGTTCTACAATGATCTGCTACGGTTGCCTCACGCTAAAGCTCATTATAATATTCCAACGATGACTTTTGGCACAGCATTCAACGTCACTACCAATCATACCAATGTCACGGGGATATTATATTACCCGAATAAAAACCTAGCGATGCGATGTTAAAATTTTCCCTCGCACCAACATAAACAAGAAAAATTACATCAAAAAATTGAAGCATCCCATTTCCGTATTAGCATTTAGACCCGCGACCCGCGACCCGGGACCCCGGCAGCCACTCGCCCAAATTACTTTAAGATGATACATGAACGATAAAATTGACAAATTTTATTAATAAATTTTGCCCAAAACTCAACACAAGCGTGTGAAATAAATTAGGCCAATTCGTAACTTTGTGGAACTTTGACATAAATTACGCGGGAAAATGTTGTGAAATACCTCGGCGGGAATTTAGTTTGTAGGTCACGCACGGCGGCGGGACTCCGGGAGCCAGATGCCTTCGCGCCGCCCTCCACCGAGAGATGATGGAAAAATCAGAGCTTAATAGAAAACCCTTTATCAAAGTTTGACAGGCGACCACCGCACCGCCCGCGCCGGCGCCGCCGACTTGTGAATTGTTTAGGAGAGCGACGCTCCAGCCGATACATTGTAAACGCTGAGAAGCTGGTAAAGTGCTCCGAAATGGGCTTTATAAATATCTTAGTCACTCATAATTTTTGTAAATACTTAAAGTTGCCTCTGGAATTTTAATGTGGTTCGAAATAAGAATAGATTATCCTCCAACGCCTAAGGGATTTTTGTTTATGTTCTTTTAAGTTTTAAGCTTGCCAATGAACGAGGATGATCGTGATTCTAAATTGTCTAAACACATAAAGTAACGAATTTTATCATTAAAACTAGCTCAGTACAACAAGCATGTCTGTACGTGGAATAGATTTATTTACCAAAAACGAAATATGTCCGTAGGACTACGACGTAGGAACGCATTTAATACATTTTCTGAATCTCCTTCTGTTTGGACACGCATATCTCAGAAACTACTGAACGATTTTACGTGAATGTTATATATTCATGTAGCTTTGTTGTCATTTTCCAAAATGATGGAGATGACGTTAAGAAAATATATCCTAAATGATTGGAAGCCTCCAGTAATTTACGAAAATTATTTAAAAAACGGTAAGTGTCAGATGCCTCACAAATTGTTGGATGCATTGTAAAGTATGGAAGCATATATTTTAGATACAGTTTGATTTTATATTCACGAAGACCACGAGAGCAAAATCGCTTGCGTTATAGAAAGCCAGAACCTATAAAAATTACTAAGTTGGCGTAAAACTCTCACGTCCCCAAACTGGTGGGTGCAGGCAAATTGATATGAAAGTTAGTGCGCCGCCACAGGTTGTCAAATGTTTGCCGATTCATAATGCATGAGCGAAACTTTCACCAGTATAACTATGAGCCCCTTTTCCGCCCACCGCTCCCGAGGTGACGTGGATCGAATATTATTGATTCTTTACGTGTTTGCGAAACAAATATTGAACAAAATAAAATACATTACACCGTCGCGTTAGGAATTGACAAATCTGATCTGGTACAATTTTTTCTGGTTACTCTTTGGGGATGAACTCAGTAATGGTTATATGGAATGCAAAGATGCAGGAGTTGGAGTTTGGGACTTCTTGTGAAAGGAAAACATCATGAGGAACTAAAGCACCATGTTCATCATCATCATCATCATCAGCCTATCTCCGTCCACTGCTGGACATAGGCCTCACCTATGGCACGCCACTGAGCTCGATCTTCATCTCTTTGTTTCCAACCGCTGCCAGCCAGCTTGCGTATAGCACCATGTTATAGCCGATAAATCTATCATCAAGTTCCCATTTGACTTATTCGGGAGCTGCATTTGAGAGCTAATTCCTTTCTAGACTAATGTCTGTGCCATTAAAAGACAAACACTCCCGATAGGTTTGTAGATTATTGTTATCATGGATGTACAAAAATAAATAAAACAACTATTAGCATAATGTGTATACAAACTAATCTGTTATATCACAGTCAATATAAAAGCTAAAAGCACTATGTTTAGTAAGTAACTTGGTAGCGGCGTCTCTTTGTAAGTAACTTGGTAGCGGCGTCTCTTTGTAAGTAACTTGGTAGCGGCGTCTCTTTGTAAGTAACTTGGTAGCGGCGTCTCTTTGTAAGTAACTTGGTAGCGGCGTCTCTTTGTAAGTAACTTGGTAGCGGCGTCTCTTTGTAAGTAACTTGGTAGCGGCGTCTCTTTGTAAGTAACTTGGTAGCGGCGTCTCTTTGTAAGTAACTTGGTAGCGGCGTCTCTTTGTCATTTCAAACGCCAAAAAAAGATACCTTTGATATTCAAGCAGGCTCGAAGCAAAGTGACTGTTATTCTATTTTTCTTTGTTGCCAATCACATTGTTAAGTTGAGGGAAGTCTTTGTAGCTATTTTATGAATGATCGAGTTGGATCATACTTCAAATAAAGTTATGTACGAAAAGTAACAGATGGAGACCGATCGAAGTATGGATGGATTATGTTGTAAGTGGAATAAAGAAGCTTTTCAGCAACTACTACTTTCGTATTTTTTTTGACTCATTGGAATGGAAGAGGAAGACGTCAAGCAAGTTAACGCTGCTTGTGGAGTTTCGCAATACCAATAAAGTCTTAGATGCTTCTAATTACAGATACGTTTCTAACCAAAGCACAGTTATACAAGTGTACTCCTGACGGCTTAAGCAGAAATGGTGTTATTCCAAAGAAAATATTTTTATTCGTCAACACTGCCTTCTACTATAATTTTGTTTGTTTTCTTTACACCTCCGTAACCAAACTTTTCGCATCAAAGTAAAACTTGGAAAGAGATATTAAATATTTCGATACGATCGGAACATTGTCGTTTGTCGTGATTCCAATTTATAGGAAACATCTTCCGCATCAGGGGGAGTGTTTTACGGCGTCATATTATACCATAACCGTTTTATATAAGAGCATAAATCTACACATTCCTCTTGGCAATTTGGTAGAGCCGTAAAAAGCCTACTGTTCCGAATATCAATCACGAGACAACATGACGACATTGCCGCCGCGACACTCGTCGCTTTAAACATCGCGTGTGAGTGATGAGCGATCGCTTTAATCGATTGTCAAAATGAAGCGAAATTATCGCTTGTTGCTTCTGTTACATTGACTCTCGCTCGAATGACAAATGGGTCTTTGTACGTAACATTGGAATATTTTGTTAAATATGACATGATTTGTATATGTTGGGTACCTGAAAGCTAGAACAGTTAGACACTTATATGAGTGCCTAAATACGGTGGTCATAAAGTGGGGTGGACTGCCCTAATTCTGAAGATGAGTATGGACCACCAAAATTGTGCGTTTAAAATGAAACAAAACTCGTTAAACTCACTTAAATATACACAATTAAAAAGGTTAAATACATGTGTCAAGATAGGCCAACATCCATAAGTGGACAAACGATTTTTATGATTGACATAGAACATACACCTCAAATGAAGCCACTGTTACAGTTTCCAAATTATCAGTAAATCTTCCCAAATACTTTTGGAAGGGTCGCACTACATTTAAAGCTAATTTGCCCGATGCTTCGGAGCAAATACTCGACTTTCCAGATAAGAACAACAACAATTATTTGAGTATTGTGTATCTTCTTCTACTTTGCAAGAATCTTGACTGTTTCACATTGATATTGTGTTTTATTATTAACACATACGTAATATGTTAGGAACTTTTGTACAAAATTTATTAATTTAACAAATACAAACTTCCAATTAAACATAGGTAACTTTATTGCGTATTTATTTATGAATACTGTTCCTGATTCAATTAAAACAAACGCAAGGATTTGAATAAACTTATTGTACTAAAATAAATATGGATTATTATGAGAATAAATTAAATTGGATCTCACATCGGTGGGCGAAACTGTCGGGTCACTGGATTCACCTTCCGACGAAATAAATTGCAATATCCTCTTGGAAATAAAACACAATAATAACGTCGTTCTTCAAAGGCACTCTAATTGGCATATCGTAACAGCTCATACTCGTAAAGGAAAATAAAACATCGAAGATAAATTCCTCAAAGGACATAGCCATTTGTTTCACAGAAATACACTCGAATCATCGAATAATGCTAATATCCGATATTCCTGCCGATTTATGCCATGAATAAAGGTAATTATTTAGAGTGCTACAACATAATTATAATTGTTCACGTAGAAAAATAATTTACAATTGAATTAAAATGTTTGAGCAGGAAGTGGTAGCGGTGCCCTCCGTGTACCCTCGGGCCCGACCCCCCATGCCATTTGTCCTGCGTCAGCTCAGCCAGTAAACTGATTCGCATATTAGACTTACGACCCGCCTCTGACATTCGTTCAATCATGAATAATATTTTATATTTTCGCCTTCCATCCCATTCGGTTGCGTATCGCTGAATTGGATTCTGACCTACAATGTAATACATGTAATATGATTCGTTTCGGCAACATGTGCTGAGTGCTGACCGCAAATTCTGCTGTAGCGACAAAACTCAAACAGTTTGGTCTCGATATAGTGTTCGTAGTGAGCTCCCGTGTGATACAGGATTGTCCCAACGAAGGAGGCCGTTCTCAAGAAAGCGACGCAAATGAGATTTAAATTCGTAAACAGCCGAACAGACCGAACAAAGAGTTTGCACATATGAACTCATTTGGGCCGGTATCGGGCCGGCATTTCCAGGTACATTCGTATGTAAATGAGGGCCTCTCGCGAAGGATTCGTTCGGTTCCGATTCTGATATCGCGGGGTCTAACGCCGGAATGATACGGGTCCAGTCTCGTACCTGCGGCCGACCCCCATTCAATACATCCAGACGTCTATTCAAAACGAATGTTGTCGCAAATATCAGGAAAAAGTCTCTTGTGTCCCTCATATTTCATCCAGATGAAATTTGATGGAATACAGATGGATTACATTTTGATATGTCCTCGTATAAGTTACATTTTATTCAAGATATATCGTAGTAGATTGAACTTGGCAGAGTTGCCAAGTTCAATGCTCACAAGTTCAAAAACAGCGAAAATTCTTTTCACATTTCAAATTAATTTCATTTAGGTAGAATATTTTTATTGCTAAGCTAATACTTATTTGCTCGGAATATAAGACATTATATTCTTTAAATTCTTACAAATATTCTATTTTCATTCGCAATTTCCTTTCAAGCCCTACATTTCCTTTTTCTAATCACTATAAACTTGTCTATACTATGCCATCTATATAAACGATTCCTACTAAAAATAAAAATGCGAAAGTTTGTGGGAATAGGATGGATGGATGCGTGTTACTCTTTCACGCCAAAGCTTTTAAACAAATTTGGATGAGACTTGATACACATATAGTTTATAGGACCCGGATTAACAAATATACTCGTATACTACTTATATTCAGGAGAAAATGCAACACCCCTCGGGAACGCCGGTGAAACCTCGGGGCAGAGCTAGTACTAAATATGACTAGTGTCATAAACAATACCAAGAGCTCCTCCGCCGCCGCCCACCGCCCGCCTCCGCCGACACTGTGGCCTCCAATAAAATGCGACTTTCATGAAATCTCACTCGTAAACTCTGGGATGTTTGTTCGTGACTGAAAGATAGATGAAGTCGAAAGTATTCGCAGATCCTTTCATCTTGCTCGGAAATCTTCCCCTAAAATACGATCTCATTGTTATCTGGGAAACTTACTGATTCTGGGCTATGTCACCTATTGATATTGCAGAGGATGAGTAACATTTTTGTTAATAAAAGTTTAACCAAATATTTTTGACATTGATTGATGTTATAACATTAAAGTGCTTATAAGAGATATCAGATTTTGCTTAGCTCAAGCAGATAATGAAAATACAACGTAGATTGAAATTCATGTTTAAAATCAAAATGAGCAGTAAGTTTCTTTTTATGGCATGCCTTTAAACTCTTTAAAGTTTTCTTAGAGCTGGTGCTCTAGGTGTAAGTGTTGGTACACACAATGGGTGCTGGTGACACGACTCCTCGTAACCGTCCACGTTGTACATTACTCTATTCAAAGTGGAATGTTACAACCGCTTTAAATTCAAACACGTAGTATCCGTTTCCGTATCTTATCGCTCCAACAAAGGTCTGTAACAAAGCGCCAACGTCCTAACTGTCATCTATTCACTACAAGCATCAGATCACTCTGATTGTTCGCGTCTCGGTTATGGACGAAGTTGTAAAAGAATACGTTCCGGATGTTATCGCCCGAACTGTTTTAGTATCTAGGTTAATTGGGTAATATAATATCAGAGACATGATTGCTTACTTCTCCGTTAGTGTACGATAGTAGGCTTGCATCTGAGAAATATTAAATTCGATCGAGCATTTATTGGTTTTTTTTTTCTTAATAAGCTAGTGTAATTGAAAGATAAGAAGTCTAATATGAACAGTTTGTACCATAAGTAGGCCGAAATTCAAGATGGGATTTTGTAGAACAGTCGACAACGAGGCTGCGTCCCTTCGAGGCCCGTCGAGTCTTGTCTGCTGCTGACATAAGGAGACTATTTGTCTTCGGGCCGGCCTCCGCAAAAACAACCTCACTTTTTCCCATCTTAACTTTTGTCGAGTGCCAAAACCAATTTGCCGAAACAAGGAACAATTCAAAGAGTTGCTCGTGTCGCATAATCGAAATTATGATGACTCGTCTAAGACACAAACTTAGATTAATTGGGAAAGTTGGTTTCCGGCGTTTCCTGTGGGAAATACGCGCGAGAACATGCAATATTAAACAGTTGCGAGATTGACGTCTCTTATTTATGCGGCTGCGGCGTTTCGTAACTTATCCTGTTGTATGAAAGTAATTATTTTTGGGCTCGTCTTGAACGACAAAAAATAAAACGAGAGTAGGAGATACTGAATTTTCTAATGACATGCAACATTTTTTACGCCACGGATAAAACACGCAATATGCCAAACAAAACGCAATGTTTGGGTCAACGTGATACTCTTGTTGATCACAATTTCGAATCCCTCGAAGGCTCATCTTTCCAACTCTAAATAGGCAAATCAACTTATCATTAACATAAATAAATAGTAGTTAGCCATTCAGCAGTTCGAATTTGGAATATTTAGTGACTTCAAATTGTTGTTTCAGCCAAGCGTCGCGTGATGGCGCATGGAGTGCGCGCGGACGGCGTGGTGCTGGTGCTGGTGCGCGGTGCTGGTGCTCGCGTCGCTGGCCGCCGCCGGCCCGCGCTACAGCTCACGCATCGTGCACACTCATGCAGGTAATAACTATGTAGTTCATTATATTGAAGATAAAAATGTATGGACATAGCTACTCTCTGCACAGTGCACCTCTAATTTTCTGGTTTAAGTTGTAAGTACCTAATCATTGTTATTTTCTATTTTGTAGTCTTGTTATTTCCTTTTTTTGTTTTGTTTTTGAATGTTACCTATATTAAGTATTTTGTAATTGTTAAATATAAAATTATGTAAAATTTATATTATAACATAGCCAAAAAGTCAGAATACATAAAATTTATATAAAAAATTATTTAATCAAAATAAAAAATAATGTAACCTTGCTGAGTTTCTTGCCGGTTCTTCTCAGTTGAAGGCTGACTTCCGAGCCGGTTGTAGCTTCAGTAACTTTAAATTTGACCTTCATAAGTTCCCCCCGAGGGTCTAAACTGAATAAATGGTTTTGAATTTTGTTTTTTTTTTTAACCATACCAGTCCGCACTTGAAGTATATGACCAGTGTGCTTCAAAAGGCTCTTGCTTTACTACACATTATAATAAGCTAAGTGATGGTATGGCCACACTTCCTAAGCACGCGTCGTCTAGGGCGGAAGGCCGAGAAGAGAAATGTGACCGATTTTCCACTCGAAGGTGGTAGCTAAACAGGCGGTACTACAAAGTTCTCCACAAACGCTCAAGCTCATTGTAAGATTTCTACAATCATAGCCACTACCATTGAACTGTCATAGCGTCGCATAATGTAATTATTAAAATGATATGCTAAAGTCTTGTAAATTAATGGCTATAGTTTAGTTTTCAGATGATAACATTAGAAATTGAAAATTCATAGAAGGGATAACTAAATCCAAACATACAAATCGTTTCGTAATGGATGTTACACGGCGGGAACGCTTCACCAACCCAAGATTACCTTACGTTTAACATAATCCGCAAGTTTTGTTTGCTGATCACCCCTCGTCCCAGGTAGATCCCGTGAGAGTTTAATTCCACGAGGAGGCCGGGACGATCCAATCAGACCGGGCCTACACACCAATCCGGGGGCATCGTGACCGAATGACGTCGTTCCGCTTTGAGATAGATACCGCGACATCGAAATGGGAGATCAAATTAATTATTGTTTGGGTCGCATTCGTGGGATATAGGCCCAGTGAAATGGGGTAAACGATACCTTTTCCAAAGGAGCGGGCAAATGACGCGGACAATTTTATTTATTACGTTTGTAGTAATGTGATGTAGCAATTCGTGAGGTTGTTTTGCTCTGGGTTTACTGCTTTAGCAACATGAAGCTTTTCCTTATGTTTTCGCTAAATCTTTGTAGACAATTTATTTTATTTCGAGAGAAGACACGGTTTGATTAAATGAAACATTCTTTCTTTTAGTAATGAAAGCTATCCTAAATTCCTTGGGTTTAGTGGAACGGCGACCTGGAGTACATGAAGAAACAAGTGTATGCGAGTCTAGTATTATAGATTTACTGTAACTCGATTAGCATAATATAGGGGAGTTGGATGTCTTGTCTAATATGGTTCGCTAGTATTTAATTGCGGTAAGGTGTGGGGTCAAACAGTGGCAACACTCCCTATGACGGTATTGTCCATAGAATAAAATAATATACTGGTGTCAATATTTAAAGGACGACAGTTAAACAGAAGCTTTTGAGCTGCCACGCAACTTAGTGGGACTGTTGTAATATCGGATATCACCCGATTCCGAATGCTATGAATATTCAAGACTGAGGTAAAGTGATTATTATATTGTGATTTTAGTAACATTTAACTTAAAGGGCCATGAGGGTGATTGTTGCGTCACTTTTTCTCCTTTTACAGGACTTTTCTGTAGTGATAGTATTATGTTATTTCAGTATCTGCGCCTCGACCACCAAAATCCTGACACTACCGAGCTCAAAACGATGATGCTCGCATTGCTTAGCTGTCGCTAACACTGTCACATTCTTTTCCGTAAATTTTTCTACTGCAGTAATGGTCATAAACCATTTTGACTATTCTATGTTATATTAATAATAATAACCTACAGAAATCACCACATAGTATAAAACAAAGTCGCTTCCCGCTGTCTGTACGTCCCTATATATGCTTAGATCTTCAAAACTACTCAACGGATTTTGATGCGGGTTTTTTAATAGATGGAGTGATTCAAGTGGAAGGTGTATATGTATATACATGTGACATGCCACGGGAATGGGGGTAAAACCGCGGGGGACAATAGTTAATAATAGCATATAATTAGAATGATTACTTAGCAATTAAGCAAAGGTTACACACAATAGGACGAAAACTAGTAAATAAATGCTTGGTATATATGATTGAGTATCTCGTGGTACAGGAGCGATCCGTGGGATCATAGTGGAGCCCATGTCGCGTCGGCTGGAGCCAGTGGAGGTGTTCCTGGGAGTGCCGTACGCGGGGCAGCCGGCGCGCCTGGCGCCTCCACCCCCGGCGCCCAGCTGGTCCGGCACGCGGCTCGCAGATGCCTTCGCACCCGTCTGCCCGCAGCACTACCCAGACATATCCAACAAGTTAGTCACGACATACATCATTGATATTAGCAGTAGGTATGATAACGATAATCGCGCTTACAATTAAGCATTTCATTTTGATTGCTCTGGAATTATTTTGCTGCAAAATTAATTAACTTTTGAATCCACCTCCTGATTCTGTTGTGCATCATATAAAACTTAAGCCTATGTTATCCTCTGTTTCTTTCCCTTGAGTAGGAAAATGCGGGTTGATGAAACATAGTTAAAATTAAAATCACGTCCCCATTAAAACACTAAATCAAAATTTTATTTCTCATAACTGAACTAGTTTCAAGACTTTCTCAATCGTTTTATTATATTAAGATTTTAGGTGTTCCCGGCATGCGAAGCAATGCGTCTTTGAATCACTGTGTTCACAACTCACGATTTCATATTGAGTTAATAGAAAAATTCCGAACAATACTTATCAAATTTCTAGTAAACCTTTCAATTTTATTTTTTCTTAAATTTATTTAGAAAATTTTGCCCAGTTGTTTCACCCATTCTCAAGTGATAATAAGCAGTGAGCTTAAGAACGGCAATCGATTTTCAATAATATATGTAGATACAGATGTACATAGATCTATATTAGTATAGCGATCCACAGCAGGATAATCGGCACCAATATGTAGTAATATAATGTACCGTATATGTTCAGAAGCGCAGCGCTATCCAAGATGCCGCTGGGTATTTACAACGAGTTGAAAGCCACAGTTCCTCTCCTCGCCAACCAGAGCGAAGACTGTCTCTACCTCAACATATATGTACCCGGTAGCGGTAAGTACATCCCACTTATTTAGGAAGCTAGACTAATATTATTTATAGTTTAGTTGATGTTGCTCTCAGACCATCAACACATCAATAGGCACAATGGCACTGTCTTACAAGCTTTTATTAAGCCTGTAACGTATGCCTTATAACCTTACGCCTGCCAAATTGGCGTCTGATAGGGCTGGAATTTGGCGTATTTAAGTATTTTCGGATGACATCGGAAGGACATAGGAACTTCAAAATTATACTTGATCGTATTTAAACTTGATTGATTTGACTTGACAAAAACTATTACCTTGTCTGCTACTCAGGGTGTAATGATGAAGTCGGTGGTCATAGTGTGTGTGTCTTTAGGCGCGCGTGGCGTGGAGGCGCCGTACGCGGTGGTGGTGTGGGCGGGCGCGGCCTCGCACGAGTGGGGCTCCGCCAACGCTCTCGACGCCGCCGTACTGGCAGCGCGCGCGCACCTGCTCGTCGTCACTATTAACTATAGGCTAGGATTATTAGGTCAGTGTGACGTGACCACCTCTCTGTAAAAATGTTAATCTTTCATTTCCGAATACATTTCATGATGTATTGAATCAAATGCAAATTCTCTTAAAGCCTTGTGCTTTATGCATTCTACTACTCCATTGTAAATGCTGTTGGTCAAAAATGTTTCGATGATCGTTATGACTAACTGATTTATATAATTACAGTTTGCAAGGAAATAGATTAGAACTATTTGATTTGTATTATATCTGTATTTCCTTGGCTATAGGTTACTTAACACCAGGTGTTCGCTCGGACCCGGTGCAGCAAGCAGGTGGGGCAGCGGTGCTGGACGTCGCAGCGGCGTTGGCGTGGACGCGACGCAACGTGGCGGCCTTCGGGGGCGACCCGCGTCGAGTCACGCTCGCGGGACACGCCGCCGGCGCCGCTCTCGTCAACACGCTACTCATGCTACCAGATAGTAAAGGTATTGAAAAATACCTTATTTCTATATATACTATATACTATCATATATAATATATTCTACATATGTTATACCCAATATTTAAATGAAACAAATAATTAACAAAACTATAGCTGCTGGGCTTGCTTTTGGCTTCAGTGAGGGTGTAGAGTATGTAGACTAACTTTAGCTTTGCAGTCTTTAGATCTTCAGGTTTGTCGTTTCAAAAACACATGTACACATCTGTCACTGGTGTACATATCAGATTGTAAAACTTAAATTTTATTTTGTAAGTGTTTAATATGTTACACTGTTGATGTGTCTTATGCAATAAATAAATAAATAAATATGAAAAAAAAAAAAAAAAAAAAAAAATTTGTCCCCCTGACAATATGTCATCCAATCCTAAAGTATTTGAATAGCATTACTTATTTACCAGGTCTGGCATTAAGGGTGTTACTTCTAAGCGGTTCAGCTCTTAGCCCAACGGCACTGTCGCCTGATGCAGCTTTAGCAAGAGAACACACGGCACAAGCGCTGCGGTGTACACCGGAGGCATCAAATGATGAACACTGGTAAGTTATTCTAGTTTTGACGCGCTTGTTCTCTTTCCTGGGTCTCATAATTGAAAATTCAAATTTGATTTCGTACTGAGGTTGCAAGAAGAACCTTGATTTTACGTGCCTTTATGATATACGTTCATTAATCTGTAGTAGAGTCTGAGAAATCTCAAACGCTTACCCAAACATTTTTTAGGTTTGTGTCGTGTATTCGCGCCCGGCCACTTGCCGCGCTCGTAGCCGTAGAGGCTCCAAGAGCGCGTTTCCTCGCTGGCTGGGCGCCTTCAGTCCCGTTGTCCAGAGACACTGCCAACCAGGTCCAGACTCCGAGCAGAGCCTTGCATGCTAGTGAGGCATTCCTCGAGTGCGCTTTGGCTGTGGTTGTATCTACAACGGAAAGTTATCAGTTTTTCAATGAAGACGATATACGACATGGATTTGAAGAGGAGCATAGGTAATTATTATAATTATTTTACATTTAAATGTAATTACAGTAAGTTGGCAGGTCGCGTGTAGCTAATCTCTCACTTTTAATTAAAATCAATGTAACATCGACAATAATACTCAACCAGTGCTATGTTAGTATCCAAAATATTAGTTCTACTCCTCATATGATTACAAACATTAGGAACCGCATTCTCCGTACGTACGTCCGCAACGTGTACCGCTACCACCGCAATGAAATCTTTGCGGCGATACGCAATGAGTACACGGACTGGGAAAAGCCGATCCAGCACCCCATCAATATCCGCGACGCGACGCTCGAGTCGCTCAGCGACGCCGCGGGAGCAGCGCCCGCACTGAGGCTAGCGCAGCTGCATGCCAGGAGGGGGGCGAAGACTTACTTTGCACATTTTGCGCATCAAGGGAAAGATGCTTTCTATCCACAGGTAAGCTGACCTGTGATATCGAATGTCCATCCATTGTAGCAAGCCAGTTTAGTGAGAACCATTTATTGGGAATTAATTCATGCAGTGTTTTTTGAAGCTATGTCACATTTAATGTCAGCTTGCTGCTAAATCGCTATGCTATTTTCTTACCAGGATTCTGTGTGATTTGAAATTTTGTAGAAATTCGCTAAAAGTGGTTTCTTATTTACATTTCTAATCATGCAAATATAATTTTCAAAAGCGTCTAGGCAGTGTCACAAGCGAGACTCTCCCCTACTTCCTGGGCCTACCTCTAGTTGGCAGCAGCTCATTATCGCCAAGGAACTACTCACGTGGTGATGTGGCGGTGGCCGAAGCTACTGTGGCATTATTGGCCGCCTTTGCCAAAACAGGTGACCCTTCACCGCGCAGTGATGAGAGACACCACGAGTCCTCACTCAGCTGGCCACGCTATGAGATGAATACGCAGCAATATTTAAGTATCAGTAAGTAGTATTTTTTAATCATAAGGTAAAACTTTATCATGTTACAATAGTATTACTTGAACAAACTCTTCTATCTGTTTAAGACAGTGCCAATTTTTTATTTACCGCTGGTTGATATACATATTTGAGAACTGTTGGAATAAAACCGGGCCGTCTCCCCGAGCGGGCATTATTCAGAGTCGTAGTTGCATTGGTGGCTCAAAGTAATTCCGGCAGAAGTTTGGTACGATATCAATGCAGCTGTAGGTTTCTCAGTTCCCTGGAGGCCAACTGTGTCGAGGAAATCTGGTTACAAGATAAATTATTCCTTGGATGTCTCTTTAGAAACAATACTACCTTCAGAAAGCCAATTAAAAGCATTCGTCATGTTTTAGCTATCCAAATTTTTACAGTAGCCTGATTTCGTCCTTATTCTCCCAAAGGTACAAAGCTTCGAGTGAAGAGCCACTACCGGGGCCACAAGATGGCACTTTGGCTGCACTTGATCCCACAACTGCACAGACCAGGAGCAGCGCCAAGACATCACCAGTTCAGATCTATACACCCTGATATGTTTGCTGGTAAGTATCTACTTTACCTTTCCATTTTTCTTGACAATATTTATAACTTAGATGTGCCCAGTCATTGGATAGTTAATGCTGAGTGCTCTAGTTTGAGGATTCAAGAAGACCTATATGATCCTAAAAATGTTGTATAAAATGCACATTATGAGTCAGTATATTATATGAAATGTTTTGAAACGCATTTCTCCAAGCAAGATAGTGTTTCTCAACATTTATCGTTTAGAGTGAGGAGGGGAATGGGAGGGGGTAGGAAACGACTAATGAGAGCGTTCCGTTCACGCACGTCTCGGGGAAATGGCACTAATGGCCGCGGGATAATAAGACATGCTCAATTTAAATACAGGTAGAGACGATGTTCCTCTTCGCTAATTGGTTCCATCCATTGTACCATTCTCTGGGTTAATTTGACGTAGATTTTTTAACAATTTTGTTTCGCTCGATGACCTACGGAAGCGGCATGGAGATATCGTTTCAGATGGAGCACTCTTAAAAAAATACGAACATAACCTCATACTTTACCAAATTAACTATAATTCAAAACGCCTCCGCAAATATTTGCCCCGGAAGATGATTAATGGCACCCTGAAAGGTGTCACCACGCCTAAAAAATGAACAATCGATAAGGGAGTGGTTTAGGGTACGCCTTCGGAGGCTGTTATTAATTGTCGTTTGGGCGAGGCGTTGCGTCTCGAATTCCTCTATAATGAGCACGAAGAATGGCGCGGTTCCGCTCCGGAGGCCGCGGCAAACAATGCGCGGCTATTGAAGCCGCGCCACCGGTAATTGCCGCCCTCCGCGTGCGTTCCTCAGGCCCCCGTCAACTGTTCAGCGGGGAGCGGAAGATGGCGAGACCGTTTCATTAGCTTTCAGACTGCCTAAAAATAGGAAGGATGTTGGTTTGCTATTTGTTTTAAGAAATTGCTTTCAAATATAAAATATTAATCTAAAAATCTCAGGAATTCTATAAATTGCGATACTCAGGCTGAATTCACGTAAGGATTTGATCACAAAGAACCACAAGCTTTACAACCACAAAAATTTCAGTCAAAAATAAAATGACATATACCTAATCTCATAAAATAAGCTCTGTGTGAATAGTAGTGAATAGTAGAGTAGTACGTATGGCTGAAAAGGGTGAGACCAATTTTTAGTACTGTTAGTTTGATATATAATATGTATACTATATTTTGTTCCGTAATTTTAATGCACAGCAGCAACAAGCACTTTATTCTACGTTTGAGTACAAAACCTTATTAAAATGGAATGAAATAGAACATAGATTTCATCATATCGTATAACTAACGTGGTATAAGTAAAGTGGTTGTAGCTGCTGTGCATTAAAATTACAGAAAAATTGCAGTTGACCGAATTATTCTTAAAATGAAGATAGGTATCAGTCTTTCTGTGATCGCTACGTCTCGAAAATCATAAAAAGTTTCGCTGTCGTGAAACAGCTGTCTATTAGCGTTCTTTTCAAACGGCTTCAAAGTGGAGAAGGTTCTCCATTCGGTAATATTTAGACATTTAGGAGAGGGCCATCAACTATTCCCCAATCTGAAGTGTAGCGTAAGATTTTATCGATGATTTGTTCTATAATCAATAGTACTTTATTGGGAACCTATTAAAATTCCTATCGCGTCTGGACGCCGGCCTCTTTCGTTCTGAATCGAAATTAATCAGAAACTTATTGGGTCAAGTCCGCAAAATAAACACACACAAAATCGGTACAGAACCGGCGAGAGGCCTCGACACACAAGTCGGCGTTTGTTAGCGGCCTCCGCTTTGTGTCGGCTTATTCATTAACGGCCTCCTTCAACTCTACGAGCTCTCGTTAGCTGTAGACCGGAAATTAATTAAATCGCACTGGAAAAACGTTTACGATTTATTTGATTACATAAAGTTTTCAGTTCTCGACGTTGGTTTTTATGCGTCTTAATTATTCAAACGCATGGAACGAGCGCTTTTGGAATCTAAATTAAGCGCAAGGTATTTTGCATATCGGTCAGTGCGCTCGCTTGGCATTTTGCATGCCAATAGCACTTATTGGAAATGACTGCACATAATGACCGCTGTAGACAGCCTGGTCAGAAATTACCGAACCGTGTCGATGGGCATTTATAGCGTTGCTGGCGGCAGCCTGCTCCACGGCCTCAATTTAAGACTTAATTGGAGAGATTAGCCAAACTCATTGTAGATTTCATATTTTATATATTTGACATACTCAGAAAGAGACTAGATAAATATGTTTCTATCTTTAAAATGTATGCTTTTTCCTAGTTATTTTTCTTACGTATTAAAATCTAGTAATTTTCAAAGACATCACCTCTTTTAAATATAATCTGCTACTGGTGCTTATTATATCTTGTCTGAGTGTAATTCTGTTTTGCTTTTGCTGATATTATGACTGAGAAAGGCGGGCCACTAACTCATGCATTAAAGGAGCGAGTAGGTAGTCCAAATATCCAAAAAAACCCTGCTCTTCAAGGCCTACAAAGATAAATCCTAAATTAGGTGAAATATTCCCCGAGCTATACACGACTACATCATCCCTGGACGACGAAGAGGACAGCACGGAGGCCGAGGAGGATTCGTCGGAGCTGGAGGAGTGTGAGCCCTCCCCCTCTCCTCGGCCCGCGCTCTCCGCGCTGCCCGCGCAGCCCGAGCCCAAGGAAGATTCGCTCACTACACTCGACTCGCAGTACTATAGGTGAGTGATGATAATCTAACTTTATATTTTGCTGGAGTATTTTTCTAACTGCCGCAATAAATATATGTGACTTCGACACACCTTCACCTAAGCATGTGTACAGTATTCACACAGATAGGTAAAATAGCAAACATCAGTATTTGCTTTAAATTAATTAATTACAATATTACTATTCGAAAACTGTTTTCATGAACCCTTAAGAATTGCCAAACACCTCAAGTTCAAAAAATTGTTTCCTGTTTTAAAGGCATTTTATGATTTTTTTATTTCCATTATTTTCTATTAATATAATTCATCAATTTCTTCCCCTTTGTTCCTCTTTATGATTGTCCATCTCCGTATTCATACTGTTTTAGCTCTTCAGGTTCTAGATAGCTTCGGTTCGCAATATACAGTTCCCCTGGCATTTAACAGCAGGTGTACCATCTGCTGTTCAACTTTTTCACATAAAAAATACACGACCTTAATTCCCGCAGCTCAGAGTAAAACCTTAACATATCCACCAAAACACAGATAATCCTGATTCTTTATGTAATGGAAACATTCCTCAATGTGACGTTTTTGTAAATGTCCACGTCACGTAACTGTTACTCATTTATTTTTACGACATTACGAGGTGCGCGCCGAGCGCCGAGCGCCCAGCGCCCAGCGCCCAGCGCCCAGCCGGGCCTTTGCCCCGCGTCACTGTCTCCTCACTGATCCACCATTGTGGTTATTGTGCCTCTAAATTACGAATTTTGTTATAAATGCGGTTTTTTTTATTTAAAGTCTGTTTAATTTATGTTAATTATTTTTGTACAGGTTTATTTAGATCGACAATTGTTCTTCCCTTGCTGGTTTCATGTGAACAGGTCTTGAAATAATAACTAAAGCATTTGCAAATCGCGTGTAAACAAACTACGATCATAAAGCTCCAGTACGTGAATGTGGATTGTAATATATCTGACAAATGTTATAAACGAAAAATGTTGGTAGGTTTTTATATGCTTATGACTCGATCACGCATAAACATTGTAACGGATTTTAAAGATTCTTTACCACGCAGATAAAATATAGTATGTTCTTGATTATCACAAAACATTCGACATCATAATGGAAGTTTGTTCTGATAATATTGTCATTACTATTGATTAATAGAATTTTTTTTAACTGTCACATGTCATAAATAAACAACCAGCCAGAATTCCCGAAGCACTCGTAATATGAGTAAGTAACGAATTTTACAAAAGCTTTCTTCGCGATCTGAATTGCCTGTTTTGACAGCTAAGAATGTCATTCAAAATTCATCTTTATTCCTTTGGGACAAGGTTCATCTATTGATTCAGACAGACCAGTTGGCTTGATAGTTAGCGACCCTGACTGCCAACCCGCGATGGGTTCAATTTCCACCCAGGACAAACATTTGTGTTTTAGCGATAATTGCTTAGTAACGCGTTAACTGTCAAATCTATTAGATCTAGACCACTTTACTTAACATATTAAAGGCCCTGAATAAGATCCTATTACGCCATTTTAACATTATATAATTTTGCACCATCGAAGCGAACACTTTATGTGCACAAAACAATAAAGCAAATTTCCGACCCAATTAAGAATATTTTTGCACTCTTTATCCATTTTGGTGCAAGATTAAAGGAACCCTAAAAGCAAGTAAACTGCGCTGCGTTACGATATTTCTATAACAGGATAAAAAGTCGTGACTAACACACATGACAAAAAGTTTCTTATTCCGTGCGTCTATTGTATACACAGTATGTATCTCTAGGGATCTGCTTGACATATTTTGAGGTCTTAAAAGTATTGAATAAGATTACCTACAGAATTCTCTTTGATATAAATGTGGGCAAAATTTATGAAAGAATATTACAAAGTTTTGGCAACGAAAAGTCGACTTTATAAAGTTGGCCTAACCGATATGTCCATTCACTACAATATTTGTCTCAAGTCTGTGAAGATCATATCTCAAAGAATGAAAAAAGGTGTCTCGATAAAAAATATGGTTTATCTCAGAATTACAGATTCTTAATTTAAAATTCACAAGACAGCCGTTGTGTTGTCATTAAACTGTTGATCCCTTACCATCCTTGCAGCAACTTTTCAAGATACAGCTCCCAACTTTTTCTCGAAGGCTTTAAACTTTTGAAGGCTACAGTCTTCGAAGTTCTAGAAAACCTGTCTTTCGGTACATGGCTTCAGATCTGTCGCCGAAGTTAATTCAGTTCACGATGTTTCAAGGAGACTTAGAACACCTTATCTTTTCTTGACATATAATTTGTAAAGTTTCGCCCGTTTGTCGTCTGGAATCTTTTCAACGTGGTTTACCTGAAAATCTAAAGGTTATCTCGAAAATGATTTTCTTTTACATCAAGAAAGTTCAATGTGAAGAAACGGAATTTTCACCAAAAATAACTTTTGAAGCTAAATTGAAACTGAAGTTTTAAGGCAAACAGTCGAATGAGATACCACTGTCTCATTCGATTACCGCCGACCCCGCCGTAGCTGAGTTTTGAGTGACGGAAACTTTAGCACGGTAGTTGGGTACTTTGTAGTATCCGTCTAGCTGACAACCACTCACAAGTAAAAAAAAATCTACCGGTAGTTCGGCCACCACTGTAATACCCCTTGCAAGCGACAACAGGCTGCGGTGACCGTTTACCATCACCCTTGAGCGTCAGTTCCCTATTTGACGTATTGCGCTTACCACCTTCGACTACATCATCACGTACTATGGTGAGGTTGTGGCAAAACACAAGTCCATTAAAATAGATTAAGGATAAATAGTTGTGTCATTAGCAACTGTTAATATACCACAATCAAATATTTACTTGTAAAGAAAATACGCCTCAATTAAAAAAGGATTATTCAGGTGACTCAAGTTGGTATTTAGTATTACAAGAAGAAATATTACCGCGATGCAGTTAATAAAAACCTGAGTGATGGGGACACATCGGGAGCATCAGTTGACTCTAAACAAGACGGATCGCCGCATTTGGCGAGACTCGTAATCTCGCTAATGTGTTTACCTAGTTGTTTACCTTCCTGAATTCTGTCCCTTTTTGTCTCGCAAATAATGTCTTAATGCGAGCCATTTCTCAGGGGAGCTTTTTTCTCCGACGCGGCTGGATACCGCCGATAATGGTGAATGATGGCGCCGAACTCGCTCACAATTAACCCGGCGACACTATTCGAATAATGCTGGACATTCTTCAAGTCCGCGGGAACATTATAGTAATTAATATAGTAATAATTTCATAAGAAGAGTTACGCTATCAAAAGCTCCGGCACCGGGTGATAGTGCCAAGTTTATGAGCGTAGAAATATATTACTGACTAGCTTCCGCCTCGCGGATTTATCTGCATTACCGAGCGATATTATGTTTTTCCAGATAAAAAAATGTTTTAAACTAGAACGTATTTCGTATTTAGTGGGTCGGTTATCATTAAGATTCACTAATTTATTCGTGATTGGGTCATAACCATTATAACATAAAATATGTTTGATAGATAAGATAGATGTAGTATTAGAAAATTTTACTCTTAATGATTATCAGGTTCATGTTCAAATTTACTCAAAATAATAATTTTCTGATATCATAGCTACACGGTAGCCTTGGGTGTGACCGTGGGTGCTGGTTGCTTCCTTCTTGCACTAAACGTGCTGGTCTTCGCTGGGATCTACCTGCAGAGGGGCAGGAGGCGAGCGACGCACAGGAGACCCCGGAGAGAGGGTAAGTTAAATACTTAATTGAAGCCATTAATTCTCCTATGTATATTTTGGCACTCAGATTGTAAAATAAGCTGCTAATATTCCCAATGAAGTACAGCATGGGGCTTATGAGGAATAGTATGGAAAGATTTGCAACCATTTAGTTTTGTAATTCGGCAGGCGGTATGCCTGGAGCCTCCTTATGAGGATAAAAAATGTTTAATGTATTACATTAAAAAAACAAATAACACTTAACCATGCTCCTTCTAAACTAAACTAAGAATAGAAATTTGAAACAAAATTTCACGCTAAACAAAATAGTTTCAATGAATATAAGTTTCTCAGAAAGGGTCACCGGGTGAATTATGGATCACTTAGTTCGGTAACACAAACAAAAGACGCAGAACTTTGTCTACCGAGCATACGAGGCGTCGTTACCATAAAACGCAGTCTCATACAAGTTATGAGGGCTCGTATGCGACCTAATAAATAAGTCAAGTTATTGTGACGAGAGTTTGTTATTCATCGTAGAAGTGCTGTAACATATATGTGGTGTACCATCTTGGATACGACACTTGCCTTGCCGCAACTAAGGCCCAAACTAGAGGATTTAAGGATTTTACCTTTAATTTTTTGAACTACATTTAAAGTACATAACTACTAACTGTAATAACATTTGTCGCTTTTATCAATAACTATCTTCGATTCCGTAGTTTCAACCGCGTTTCCGAGGGATAAAAATATTATTTCAGTGAAAGACTTTTCAAAATCTGATAGGAAATTCTAAAGATTCCCCATACTTGCGAACTACACTTTACTACTTTTTATTAATTTCTGTTTGTGATGTGCATTCGTAATTTTATTATATTAATTCTTATGAGTATTATTGATGTTAGTAGTGGTATAGTATTATGTGTGAATGGTTCTAAAATTTATAATTTATTTTTTCATTTAAGTTTTTTATGGTAACCTCAAATAAATTTGTAACTGTATAGTTATATAGTAGTGTAGTGCATTTATTTTACTGTAGATATTATCTATCTATGGGTTTTGTGAAATAAATAAGTTTATGTTACTGATAAATTAAGATTGAAATAGCGCTATATACTTAGTTTGCAATTTACATTTAATAACAACCTACTGTATTTGATTTGTAATCAATAATTAATACTGGGATATGGTATTTCATTTACATGAAGTCTATTTAATTATAATATCGATATCATAAACATAATGTTATCTACATTAATATATCGACAATAGTAAGCAATGGCACACATAACTCGCAACACTGCAGTTTTGGATACAAACCCACCTCATATAGCTATTGGCGATTACAATATCTACTACTATACAGCGCATGGCTGAACTACGTGCGGGTTTGTTGACTCGGTGCCAAAGTCAATGCTGCTCTGATGTCGACGCTCACTTGTTCGTAACGATACCTTTTTTTTTTTTTTTTTTTTTTTTTTTTTTTTTTTTTTTTTTTGCAAGGTGGAAAACTCATTAAGAGTTCGACCCCCGCCCTGGGAGAGACGGGGGGATATGTGGGCTTCCCTACACCTCCCCTTCTCCTAGTGAGAAGGGGAAGATGAGGTTTACCCACTAAAAACCACCTTGGCGTGCTACCGCTGCCCGGTTGGTTGGACACCGTGGTACCGCTTTTAAGCACAACCCACGATGTCCACCGGTCTCGCCCCGGCTAATGCCGGGGTCTTCCTCTCCAAAGGGAGATGGCCAAGCACGCGTGGCCATCTCCCGTCCGCCAAGTGGCTTGATGTGGCAGACGGAGGACTCCCATCCTCCGCCTGCAGCCACTAAGAGTCCCCCGGGGGGGGGGGCCCTTGCCGTTCGTGCCGGTAAAGTCACCCACCCGCAGGACGTAGAAATGCCATAATGTAGGCATTTAGACGTCCATGCGGGTGTCTTCCTCTTCCGGCCGGCTGGCGGCCGCTGCCTCGGGGGTGGGGCGCGATGGGCGGGCGGGCTTTGTCCGCGCCACTTTGCCTCTCACCGCGGGCGGGGAGCATTTGGGCCCCCCCATGACGTGGCCGGCCGGGAGTTGGGCGTGGTGGCATACTGCACACCGCGCCTTCTCTTCCCGGCATTCCTTCGACAGGTGCCCCTCCTTACCGCACCGGAAGCACATATGGCTCCGGTCGATATCAGAGGGGCAGAGCTCCCTAGTGTGGCCCACACCCATGCATTTGAAACAGTGCATGGGTGTCGGCCCAACCGGAATGATCCTGATGGACGACCAGCCCACCAGGATCCGACCACGCCCGAGGAGGGCCCTTGCCGCCCCCGCCGGGCACCGGATCAGAGCTGACCCGGTGCCATCGTAGCGGGAGCGGATGCCCCCCACCCTCACGTGAGCCGCCTCGCACTCCCCCGCAGCAGCGACGGCTGCCGTCAGCGACTCTGCGGTCGCTGACTCGTCCAGGCCGACCGCTTGGATGGCGGACATTTTCTGCGGGCGGCTTACGTGGGCTACGTCGCCCACGATGGCCTGCAGCTTCGCTGCAAGCGCATCCGCCGCCCGCTCCTTGTCCGCCCCGGGGACCTCGATGACCCTGCCCCCGGTCATCGAGGCCCGCACCCTCACGTGTTGTAAACCGACCTCCGCGAGGCTGCAGCCCTTGATGGCTTTCGCCATAGTGGCGTGCAGCGTGGTGGCGGTGGCGAGGTCCTTTTTCAAGGTAATCACCACCGCCGCCGTGTTCAGGACCTTCGGTCCCTTCTCCTTCTTCTTGGGCGCTGCCTTCTTGGGTGGGGGCACTTGGGTTGGGGGGGCGCCCTTGCCCTTCCCCTTGCCTTTGCCCTTCTTGGCCACTGTTGCCCAGCTCACCTCCTCGGGCTGCTGGCCCGAGGGGCCCGGTCCCTCCTCCGGGGCCGGCGGGGCAACAGGGGCTGCCGGGGTGGGCTTCTTGGCGGCCTTAGCGGCGGCCCTGGCGGCGGCCTTGGCGGCCTTAGGCCTCCGGGGCCGGCCGTCGCCCAGCCTCGCCCTTTCGGGCTCGCTTGCGGCTGGGATCGACGTGGTCAGTCCCGCAGTCTTCGTTTCGTCGGCCTCCAACGGGGGGCGGACGATGGGCTCGGCGGGCGGGCGCTTGTTTGCCTCCCCGAGACGGGTATTGATCATACCCTCCAAGGAGGCGAACAGGTCCCGCCTGATCTCCATCAGGGCCTCCGCCAGGTCCGCAGCGCTAAACTGCGAGGACGGTGGGGCCCGGGTCCCGCCTTCTGAAGGTCCGCGCTTCGTGGAGGCGGCGTGGAGCCTCCTCAGCTCCTCATCGCGGAGGAGCGCCCGCTCCCGCAGCCTCCAATTTTCAGCTTGGAGAGCGCGGACCTCGTCGCTCACCGACTTCTTGGCCTCCATTACGTCCATGGAGGCCAGGATTCTGTGGCAGGCCCTGTTGATTTGGCCCCGCACAGCCCCATTCAGGTTCCCCGACTTGCGGGCACCCTCTATGATTTGGGCAGCCGCCCTACGTGTCTCCCCGACCGGGTCGACCACGGGCTCCTGCACCGTTTTCTTCTTTCCCCCCCCAATTACCGATTCCGGACGGGGAACGGGGGGATCCTCCCGGCACGAAGCGGAGCTTTCATCGAGGAGGCTCCCCGCATCGGAGGTAGCGCAGTCGTCCGAGTCTGCGCCCGCCGCTGCGCGGGGCCTCGCTCTTGCCGCCGCCAGTCTTGCGAAACTCGCAAGTCTCCCTTTGGCCCCACCCCTTCGGGAGGTGTTCACCTTGGGGGTGTTGTCGGGCCTCGGGTCATCCTCACCTTCCTCGTGTCCTCTTTTCCGGGGCAGAGAGGTCGCCGGAGTTCCCGGCCGGACTCCGCCCTCCGAGTCCGAGTTCTCGGGCTTGGACGACTCAGCCCAGCCGAAGAAACCCGACGTCACTCGCAGCTCCTTCGTGCCTCCAGGCACTCCCTCTTCCTTCCTCCTGTCCTCACTGCTCTCTGTCATCTTATCATTTTGGCTTGCATTTTTCATTGTTGTTCCCACGAGTATGGACGAAAAGGTGGTCGACCCCCGGGTGACGCCGTTCCGGGGGCAAGGCTAGTGCCCGTGAGGGCTACTGTACAGGTCGCCCGGTATGTACAGGGTTTTTACGTCTTGTCCTGACGGGTTTTTAAAGAGTTTTCCTTTCTCGCGGGCCGGCCAATCAAGGCAAGCCCTCCGCTCCGGGCTCCCACTACTCCACAACGCCGTTGTGGTGGAGGTCGTTGCAGGATGCCCGGGCTACGGGTCGCAGAGGAGCGGCGTGCCTCACTCTGTTTTGGGCGGTTATTCCCGACGACAGTGTTACCTGCCGCCAGGCCCGCCCGGAAAGGGGGGGGGAGGAAGGGGGAAGGGGGGAAGGATAAGGGTTTTCCCTTAAAAGGATGGGAGTGGAAGGATGGGAAGAGGACCGAAGGGAAGGATGTGAGAGTCAGCCGCCAGCGCCAAGTGTCCACCAAAAGCTGGTGGGCACTTGGAGCTGTCGTTGCCCAGGGTGCGCCACGGGGAGGCCTCTCACTTGCACCCCTCGTAACGATACCTCCTTTATCTCTGCGAACTGAGGTTACGAACGCTTTTTGGGGTTTGATAACGGCCTTGTTGTTTTTATTTTTCGTAAATCCTTACCTCTTTTCTTTTTCTTCAATGTTACTGAATTAAAGGAAAGATATAAGAAGGGTTGGATATAACTAAAATGATCTATTTAAGATATGCTTAGAGAACATTATTTTTTTTTTTTTTCATTTTCATTATTTATTTACTGCCTGACATCCGATCTTGTTTCCGCTACTTAGTTATCACGCACGTTATTAGTACTAGAGGTATTCTTATATTTAATAAACTTCAACCATAAGGATATCACTAGGTAATTTGGGGTGTGTATAAAAACTTAAATAGTCTATTATTCCGATATCCATGATCAAATGCTTAGGTTATATGTCGATTTGAAACTAGACTAAAACAGCTTGCGAAGCCTCGGTGTGTACAGAGCATTACGCAAACCATACTAAGATATCAATTAAGCATCTTATGTACATCAGTTTCGCACAACTGTAAGCAGATTATAAGGGATGCTAATTTGTTGTCTGAAACTATTAGGGCGTAGCTGTGAGGACGTTTAGCTGATCTCCGTTTGATGTTTGGAAACAAGTAAATACATGACGAATCAATAGTGAAACAGCTAATAACGAAACGTGCTTAATTAGGTTCGTACGGTACGTGTTTTGTAAATACGCTGTCACGCTCTGATGGTCGTCGAGGCCTCTATTTTGTTAACTCGATTTGTAATTAGTATATCTACATTTGAACTAATAACGAAATGAGCAAAGGGCAGTAAACTTTGTCGATAAGTAAGTCGTTCAAACTTTTGATTAGGTGCCATGACGGTCAAAGTGGATTTTCGATTACGACTGAAAATCGCTGGATGCATCTTGATTTAGCAAATACGTGTAAATAAAAATTGTTAATATTAACATAAATCCATAGATTTTAGATAAGGTTAGAGCCCGTATTAAAATAAAACTGTAGATATTTTTTAAGCCTTTGTTATCTCCTAATCACCACTTTTAAATCAATCAATCAATACTCTTAACATTGTAATAGTTCAAAAAGGAGCTTAGAAAATATCTTAACGTGTATTGTGAACTACTCTATAGTGACACCTTTACATAATGTATGTATATTTTTGTTAATTTTGAATAGTTTTTACACGTAGTAATTATAATCTTGGTGTAATAGAACTGGCAAGACTAGGGTGTATTTTTGCAACATTTATTCATCCATTTAACCCTTAATCAATTCACTATTCATTCTATCTTTTATAATTTTTACATTCATTGATTCATTCGCCACTCATTAATTAATTAGTTCACTCTTTAAATGACAATGTTATCCTCGCAGGTAGCTGTAGCAGTCGCGCCGGCGCCGCGCTGGCCGACCCTCCAGCCGTCACCTCCCCGAGGAAGAGTACCCTCAAGGTAACAATATCATTCAAGCGGTTTAAGTGTTTCACTTTCAGCCACGGGTCGAATTGCCGGCGGCTCCTTTCCATTATAAATATTAATAAAATAGTTTTAACTTAAGCGGTTATACTTAATTGTGCTTTATCTTTACTCCCAAGAGTTGTGTGCCTTACATACGTTGAGGTTATTCAAAACAAATTCCTAGACACAATGTATCCATAAACACCAACTAACATCTTAATCGATTTCCACAGCGCAGCAGCGATACGGAACTAAAAGAGAGGCCGAGCAGCGCCGCCGCGCCGCCCAAGAAGCGCGTGCAGATCCAAGAGATCTCTGTCTAGACGACTTCTGAACTCGCTCGTGTTATCTGGACTTCCAAAACTGTCAGTGTGTGAGTGTGATAGATGATAAACAGTGCAAGTGCAGTGGGCCGCCCGCGCCCCACTGAGCGACGCGGCGACGTAGCCGAGAGATTGTCAAGCGACGGATGAGTGGCGACGCGCGCTCCGCTGAGTTTATGCATCGGTCTCATGAGTAAATGTTCAACCAGAGGCCAAACGCTTTACGGGCTCTCTAGTATAAGTAAAAAAATACTCAAGATTTTTTATCAATATCAAAAACAGATGTAAAATTCTTTGAATACTCCTTAAATTGGTTTTCTTGCAGTGTGAAAAGCTGTTCTTATCCACGTGATAACCAAATCTGCCTGCCTTCTTTCATCAATCGTTGACGTTATATATATGTTTGGTCTTTTAGAATAATTTAACCACGACTATTTTTCGCCTCTTACGTCGCCAGAAAAATAATAAAGTATTTAATAAAAAAACAAGTCTTAAATAACGGCTCTAAAAGATCTTTGCTCTCTGGTCGCTATTTACTCGTGTGTATCAGTGATCCGATACATGACGTCACTCTGTAGCTATAAGTTTGTTATTTGTATGTATATTATATGTATAACAAGCGAGGACTCGCTCCTTCGTTTCATGTATCTACCTCCTGACCAATATACGGCTTTAGTATCAGGTTTCAACGTTTCATTATGTTATTGTTACTTCACATATTTATAACATAGTTACGTGTTTAGTGAATTCTGTTTTCTATATATATATCTATCTTCTAGTTAATAATTGAGTTCTAAACTCCGAAATATTTATCATAGAACGTTTTTGTAAGAAATATAAATTATATTTAGTTCGTTAGACCGATATGGATATCAATTTATTATAAAGTCCAAATTTTTAAAATCGATAAAAGGTAATTAAACTTGTAACGCCGTATGGAATACTCTGTATATAATAATGAATAACGACTACTGTATAGTTTCTACTTAACGTTAATTAATAATAATGTAAATATTAGTGAATTGTCGTGAATATCTGTCATCTATGATGAGTTTGTCATCTATGAAATGAGGTTTAATAAAGACCATTTTCCTGACGTGACTTTTTATTTTAGTTCATCACATGGCAAGTTAATTTTCTTAGTTTTATGAAAGCAAATACCCCGAGTTCCTTGTCTCCCCGCACCGCACAGTCATGAATAATAAATCATCCATTACCCACCTTATTAAGCCCGATTCAGATTCAACTAGAGCGGGAGCCACAAATTATTCCATGTCGATTTATTAGTTCCATCCCAATAAATTGACCCTCATACGTGGCTGCGATGGCGCGGCGATAGCGCGGGATTGCTAAGGCGTTTTTAAGCGTTATCGGTGACGCATCGTCCCCCAGGCCCCAGCCCGGCCCCCGGCCCCCGGCCCCCGGCCCCGGTGACTCCGCAAAACCCCAATATTTTCGACGAGAAAAAGTTTTAATGCGTTAACGTCACCGGAAGTTGCGAATTAACTATTCCGCCAAGCTCGCTCCGACAAAATTATACTCATCTTTATTGTTCCATATTTTTCTAAGAAATAAATTTCAGAATGAAGCGCTCCGCCGCCGCCGGAGCGCTCCGCTCTTTGTTATCTTTAATTCTTCAAGTTTTAGGAAAGATAAAGTATCCTTTAAAGGTTTTGATAAATCGCTTAAAGAAGGCAGGGTAACACAATTGGGTTAAAACGACAAGGAGGTAAACAGAGGCCGCGCGGAGTGAGTCTCAAGCTCAAAGTTGATGCCATTTATCATAGCTCGGTGAATTTTAACTGACTAATAGCCTCTGATGGTACACTACAGAATGCACGCTCCGGCTCTCTCCCGCCGCAAACTTCTGAATCATATTTCAGCGGCTTTTATGTTGCCCGAAATCGCTGTACATTCATTCAACTCGTTACACATTCGAGTTAACCACAGAAACAAATCGAAAAATCTAAAACAAGAACGGTAGAACATCGATTGCTCAGCGGCCGTACAAAGCGAACAAATACGGGAAGGTTTATTAAATTCACAAACAAAGAGGCCGAGAACGAATCGGAGCCGCGGCAAGTGAAATAGAACAATCGCCATTGAATATTCCTTCCAGCCGTTTTATTGTACGTCGGACCGTCTAAATGAGAGTGCAGTTAATTTATGATCGGGCTATGAATAGTGAACCCGGTGAGGGGGCAAGGAGGGGCTCGGGGCGTGAGGATCATCAATCAGCCCCCCGGCGCATTGAGCAGCGCTGCCGGTCCTGAAGGCGGTCCGACTGTGCAAGCAACGATGCCCTTTCTGGTGGAAATGAGAAATTGAGCGAACAAACCGTAGCTCGCTCGAAGCAACACATGACGCAGATAGCAGATGTTTATTGGTACCGTTGTGTGTACTTATTCGCTCAGATACTGGCCATTCTTCGTGTAATCTCGGCTGGATATTATCGTTTATTATAGCAGGATACATAGGAATCGTTCTGTTTAGCCATGGGCTTGGGGATTTCTTTTGACAAATAAGTACATATCAATTTAATGAGAGTTATATCAATAAATTTTAAGTAGCATAGTTTGAAATTTTTTGGTTTAATATTCTGTACACAGAATTGATATTATTATATTCAACAGATAGATGATGTTGGCCATAAATAAACAGGGTTTCTTGGACATAACAGATGTTAATGAAGTTTAATAATATGTGGAATTAATAACGTTGTAATTTTGTTCTTAATTTAAAATGTGTCTGGAAAAAAAATTACTTGACCTAGTCTGGAATAAACACTTCTGAGTATAAGTCTCTTTTTTGGCTTAGGATAACAAAACTAGCTAATACTTTGGTTTTGGTTTTCTATCCAATATAGCCAATATAGCGCATTCTTATCCATACTATCTTATTCAAATCGATTACGAAATAATTATAAAGTTTTTTTTAAAGCGGAACTCGTCTACAAGATCTAAGTTCAACAGTTCAAGTAGATTCAAAGTTGTCGAGGTCTAATAGACAGCTATAGATAGTATATATAGATCAGTATTATAGAAGAATAACCCTATGGCGATATGATAAGGTCCATCAGTAGGTATTTCATACTATTAACCGATGTTGGATCAATAGATGATCTCTATCACAATAGCAATTAAGATGATTTTTCTTTGACATACTTTCCAGTCAAAACGGGTCTATTGGATCTCGACGGTTTTAGGTAGGTCTTAGCCCAGACTTTATTTTACAATTCATAATGCCATTAAAATGAAATACAGAATCCTTTTTTTCTCTGTCCTGAATTTTATTCATACATTTTTACGCTTAATTTTGGTAAAATAACAAAGGTCACAAAAACGACAAATACCAAAAAGGGATGTAGTGATCATTACCTTTTTTTCCTTCAGTTTGTCATTGTATTTTGCTTATATCCACCCATCATTCAATAATCCTTACAATGAAAACCTTTTTAAAAGTTAAACCTAAAGGCAAAGTCATACTCAAGTTCCCCCCAAATGCAAAATTTTACCGTTCTATTATACCGAAAACAATTTATTATGAAATTTCAATAAGATGAACTAATTTTATTTTCCTTCATTTCATTATGATATATTTTCTTAAAGGTCTAATAAGTACTTAAAAAAACAATGTCAAAAAAGAAACATAATTAATATTTTAATATTCAAAGAATTAAAAAGTACCAAGATTCCTACGACAATTTGTGTTACATAACAATTAATTTATTGTGATTATAATTTCGTAAATTTTCTATTCATCTATGCTATTGACTTACTTGACTTAATGTCCTATGTCCCCTGGATGGGGCAGAGGGCGTCCACAGTACGTTGCCATCCCGAACGGTCTTGGGCTTCGCGCTTTACTTCGCTCCAGGTCATTCCTATCGCCTTCGCTTCTGCAGTGATCGTCCGCTGCCAGGTCTGCTTAGGGCGGCCACGTTTCCGCTTTCCTTGGGGATTCCAGTCTAGGGCTTGCCTTGGAATGTGATCATGGTCCCTTCGGAGCATGTGGCCGATCCAGTTCCACTTGCGGCGTTTGATCTGCTGGTCAATCGGGGTCTCACCGCAGCGTTCCCACAGGTCTACGTTCGAGATTTTGTCGGGCCAGTATACACCGAGAATTCGGCGAAGACAGCGGTTGGTGAAGACCTGGAGCCGGCGTGTGATGTCTTTAGTGACCTTCCACGTCTCGCATCCGTACAGCAACACAGTTTTCACGCTGGACCGGAATATCTTGAGCTTAACTCTCCTAGTCAGTTTCCGCGATTGCCAAACCGGACGGAGCTGTGCGAAGGTTGCCTTCCCCTTGGCGATTCTCAAAGCGGTGTCCTCTTCGGTCCCTCCTGTTTCCGACACTACACTACCGAGGTAGGTAAATTTTTGGACTCTCTTCACCCCCTCTGTGCCGATGAGCAACGGCAAAGAGCTTGTCGCTCCGCACCTCATTTCCTGGGTCTTCCGGGTGTTAATCCTAAGTCCCGTCTCCAGAGCCTCTCGTTGTATGTCGTCCAGTTTGGCTTGCATGTCTGCGCGTGTGTGGCTCAATAGGCGTAGGTCATCGGCATAGTCCAAATCTTCCAAGACGTTGGACAGTCCCCACTCTATGCCACGACGCTTGCTGTTGGTGGTGTTATTCATGATGCCATCCAGGACGACAAGGAAGAGGAGAGGTGAAAGAAGGCACCCCTGGCGTACACCCGCATGGACCGGTATGTCCTCCGTGACGAGGCCGTCATGAGTTACTCTACAAGAATACTTCCCGTAGATGGCCTTAATTATGTTGGTAATCTTCTCGGGGACTCCAATTTCACGTAGCCGATCCCAGATACAGCGCCATCTCAGCGTGTCGAAGGCTTTTTCGAAGTCCACAAAGGTCAGGTATATTTCCCTCTGCCATTCTGATGCCTGTTCGAGAATTATGCGCAAGGTGTTGATCTGGTCCGTGCACGATCGGTTGGGTCGGAAGCCAGCTTGCTCTCTGCGAAGGAGAGGTTCAGTGGCCCTCGACAGCCTATCTAGGATGATCCTGCAGAGCACCTTAGAAGGAATCGAGAGCAAGGTGATGCCTCTCCAATTGCCACATTCGCTGAGGTCTCCTTTTTTGGGTACGGTGATAAGAAGGCCTTTGTTCCAGTCATCGGGCAACTCTTCGGCTGACCAGATGTTCCTCAAAAGAGGCGTCAGCGCGTTCGCAGCGGTGGAGATGTCAGCTTTTAGCATTTCCGCTGTGATGAGGTCCACTCCTGGGGCTTTCCCGTTCTTCAGTGATTTGATGGCCTTCACTACTTCTGCTCCTGTAGGGGGAGACACATCGATGTCCAGGCTTTGTACGGGCAAGCTGGCAGCAGGTGTCGCCGTAGCAACGGGGTAGTTTGGGACTCGGAAGATCTCCTCAAAGTGCTCCCGCCATCGCTGAAGCTGTCCCTCCGATGTCGCAATTAGCTGGCCTCTCTTGTCTTTAAGGGGCTTCTTCTTCCTTTGGTTTCGATTTCCGGCCAAGACCTTCGTCGCCTTGTACATCTCCCTGAGATTGCCGGAGTTGGCAGCGCGTTGGGCGCAATCCGCAACACCCGCCCATACTCGACGGTCATAACGGGTACTGCGGTAGATTTTCCTGCGAATCTGTCTGTATTGCAGCTTTAGGTCTTCGCGCACTGCCACATCGCCGGTTGCAAGGAGTTGAAGATGGAGCTGGCGCCTTTCTTCAATGAGGTTCCAAGTTGTCTGTGACATCCAGTCTTCACGTGTAGGTGATTTGTGTCCGAGGACGACGGAGCTGGTCTCTGTATAGGCCATTTTGATGTGGTTCCACTCCGCGTCAACAGTATTGGTAGAGTCCGTTTCGAGGGCGGCGAAGCGATTTCGCAACTCGAGTCTAAAGGCGTTGCCTATGTCTGGATTCCGCAGTTTGCTGATCTCAAATCGTTTGCCCAACCTGGTGGTTGCGCTGGCAGCTCGAGCTACAGCTACTTTAAGCCGCACCTCAGCTACGACTAGGTGGTGATCACTGTCGATATCCGCGCCTCGACGGTTGCGGACGTCGAGCAGTGATGAGCGCCATTTGGAGCTGATGGCAAGGTGGTCGATTTGGTTCTTGGTGACTCCATCGGGTGAGTTCCATGTGTACTTGTGGTGGTCTCCGTGAATAAATAAAGTGCCTCCGATGGTAAGGTCGTTGTCTTGGCAGAACTCTAAAAATCTCTCCCCGTTCTCGTTCCGGACTCCTAGCCCGTGTGTGCCCATGTGTCTTTGACAGCCGTCGTTGTCTGTGCCAACCTTGGCATTCAGGTCCCCCATGACGATAACTATGTCCTGCTTGCGGGTGTTCTTTAGGGTCAGGTTGAGTGCACTATAGAAATCGTCCTTGTCTTCCTCTGATGCCAGATTTGTGGGCGCATAGCACTGAACGACGGTTATCTTGCGGGCTTTGCTGTTAAACCGGGCTGTAATGATTCGGTCTGTGATGGGTTTCCAGTCCAGCAGGCTCTTCTTCGCAGCGTCAGAAAGGAGGAATCCCACGCCATTTTCACGCGCGTCCTCTTCATCTTCCTTCCCGGAGTAAAGAAAAGTAAGGCCCCTGGACGTTCTCAGTTCCCCGAATCCATTTCTGCGCACTTCACTGAGACCGAGTATTTGCAGCTTGTATCTTAGCATTTCTGCTTCTGCTTGGGCTAGTCGGCTCTCCTCGCTGAGTGTTCGCACGTTCCAATAAGCAATTCGTGTCCGTATTTTCATGCCAAAGGTTGTCGTAGTATGATCGGTCCGGTTTCGTACTATTTCAGTTTCAGGAATCTGTTTGGGGTTCGGGTAAGCGAGTGATTAGCCCACTATACCCTATCCCACTGGCGGGGCTGCCACCTTGGAGCCTGTGGGCGTGCTCGGTTTTGTTCGGGTATCCTCCCTAGTGAGGCTGATTCTGTTTTGAGGCGCAGAAGATTCGCCTTTCGCCCTGCACCCTCAGCTCAGCTGCACGTGGAGGTGGCGGCCGCATGGTTACGCGGTTGCAGCAGTTCCTAGGAGGGACGACGGGGACGTGAGGTGACTCGGACTGGCCAGGGCTCTGCTTAAATTCGGTGTTCCGCCACTAACACAGCAGATGGTTTCTTGGCATTTTGTAGGCAATGCTGTTCTCACCCACAGCGATTCCCACCAAGACCATACCCTGACTTCCCCCCCCACATAGCATAGATGGAGTCTGCCATCTATGCTATTAGTACTCTAAAAAAACTAGTAAACTTGTAACAGCCTCCTTCATTTAAAGATATCACGCGAACAAAGTCGCGGGAACAGCTAGTTGGAAATAAGCCAGGTACTTACTATTTTACATAATGTATGTAGGTACGCACACGTGATCCATAACGCGATGTATCACTTGTTGTAATTATCCTAATCTGAACATACATACATAATGTCGCAATTGTAAGGGATTAACGCGTCATGAATAGAAAGCTTAAGTAATTTTCGTATGTTGCCATGTTTATTTGATTATATCAAACGACAATAATATGCTCTCACCAGTAAGTATCTATTGGAATATTTTAAATATCGAAGGTCTATGGAGGTCGTGTAGTTTTCCAACTTTATTTATTATCTCGATTTTTGAAGACGTTTTTCAATTTAAAAAAATGGAATAAATATTTGTAGATGATTCTATTTTTGAATTGAAAATCGCCGAGTTGTTCACACAGAAAGTTGAATTATATATATAGCAAGTGAGTAGGTTGAATATGGCGGGATTGGCGCTGTACCATAGACAAGAAAAAAAGTGAGAAAATATGGTGAAGCGGTGCCTTTTTTTTGTAAAAAATAGTAAAAAACTGGAAAAAATTATTGGCGAACATTAATGAGTGAATGTTTTTTGAGATTTAAGTATTTATTTGATGTGTATTTGTGAGTTATAGACCAGGGTCGATAATTTTTAAAACCAAAAAAAATAATAGTTGGATGAAACCCATTACAAAAGGAATATGATAAAAATTAAAGGAAAAATAAATTACGGTCGATCCGAGTTCGGGAAGTGGGTGGGGGTGAGTTTTTAAGGGTAAAAAAATGTGTTTTCTTGATTTCCGGCAAAACTACAAGTCTTATGGAAAAAAGTTAAATGGCAAAGTTGTAGGTAATAAAAAGATCTACAACTTTAGAAATTGCAATTTTTTTACATAACCTCAAAACCAAGTTTGTGGTTTTTTATTTACAGCTTTTTCAAAAAATTTATTTGTTCTACGAAATTTGGTGAAAACTTACCTTATTATGTCCCAAAGACACTGTAATTTATTTGATTTCAAATATTTATTGTTTCGCCTTATTTTAACTTAATATCAAAAAAGCACCCTAATTTTCAATCGAAAATTGTGACGTAAAAATATGAGCTTTTTCCAAAAAGTCTGGGGGCTTTTTATTCATTGAAATATCTACTTTCTGATGGTGTAAAAAAAATATACATTACTATAGGAAATTTTCTCAAAACTCGAAATTCGAGATACAGAGCAGTGTACAACATCGTTTTTAAAAATACACGTGCAGGCTTAGTTACTCTAAGAGAATTGTGAGAAATACTCGAATACTGGCTAACGGTTTTTACAGCTGCTACGAAATAGCAGGTATGTAGTAAGGCCCAGACCCTCCTAGGTCCGTCCTCACTTCTCTATGAAATACCTTACAATGAGCTAAAATTTACCGAAGGTCACTCAGGTATATAAATTATCTTAAAACAGCAATAGGCATCTACAAATATTATTTAAAGAAGATTCTACAACTTTTCAAAATATTGGAGATGTCTTATTAAATATTAACTTTATTAACTTATTTGTTTGTTAATTATAGAAGTATATTTCAATTTGCAATTTTTTCGTTTATCAATAAAACATGAAATCTTACATTTTTTGAGTAATGAATGTGTAAATTTTAATAAATACCTCAAAATTGTACATAATGATTAAAAAAAAATTTCGAATTTGAGTTGTATTTGGGACATAATAAGGTAAGTTTTCACCAAATTTCGTAGAAAAAATATTTTTTTTGAAAAATATATAAATAAAAAACCAAAAACTTGGTTATTTGAATTTTTCACCTAAATTTTGAGGTTATGTGAAAAAATTGCAAATACTAACGTTGTAGATCTTTTTATTACCTACAACTTTGCCATTTAACTTTTTTCCATACGACTTTTAGTTTTGCCGGAAATCAAGAAAAAACATTTTTTACCCTTAAAAACTCACCCCCACCCACTTCCCGAACTCGGATCGACCGTAATTTATTTTTCCATTCATTTTTATCATATTCCCCTCCTTTTCTAATGGGTTTCATCCTACTATTATTTTTAAAGGCTTCTACCCTGGTCTATTAGTCTTAATTACCTTCAGGGTATGGCTGCATACTAGTGCTATGTGAGTAGCTTTTAGTTTATTTTATAGTACAAAATCCGGTCGAAGTGCAATTCTATAAGCCAATATGGCACATTGCCCACCTTCACGAATTCTGAGTAAATGCCAGTTCATGCCTGTAATGTTTTTATGTTGCATCTACATAGTTTAAGAGCGTATTACTTAGAACTAAAATCTTCATTTTTTTATCGCATTTTTTAAGAAAATTCAAAACATTTTTAATATAGTTTATTTACATTTAACTAAAGTATGTAGGTACCATTTTGTTCGATAACTTTTTGCCATCTTGTAGGTAGGGACATGATCCCATTGCTATAGAAATTTTGGGACTTCTGATCAAAATACTGCGACAAGTGGTTTTGACAGTCCTCTCGTGATGTTAACCTGACACTGCCTAAAGAATTCTGAAGAGACCGAAACAGGTGGAAATCTGAAGGTGCAAGGTCAGGACTATACGGCGGATGCATTAATACCTTCCAGCCAAACTCTCTTAATTTTTGCTGAGTGGCTAAAGATGTGTGAGGTCTAGCGTTATCATGATGAAAAACCACACCCCTTCTGTTGATTAATTCCGGCAGCTTTCTCTCAACTTCTTGCTTTAATCTCATCAGTTGTTCGCAGTAGAGTTCAGAATCGATGGTCCTGCCTGATGGTAACAGTTCATAATGAATAATGCCCTTCCAATCCCACCACACACACAGCATCACCTTGTTGCGAGTTAACCCGGGTTTCGCCACAGTCTGTGAAGCCTGACCGGCCTTTGACCACGACCTTTTTCGCACGTTCTTGTCGTACGTGATCCACTTTTCATCACTAGTTATCAGCTTCTTCAAAAATGGTTCGGTTTCATGACGTCGTAATAAAGAATCACAAACGAGTACACGGTTCATTAGGTTTCTTTCAGTGAGCTCGTGAGGTACCCAAATATCTAGCTTTTTTGTGTACCCAGTTTTTTTCAAATGCGCCAAAACTGTTTTGTGGTCAATTTCCAGTTCTTCAGCTACGTCGTAACTACTGATATGCCGATCTTGCCCCACTTTTTCAAAAATGGCATCCATTTTATCCGTAATGGAGCGACCAGAGCGACGTGCATCTTTGACATCAAAATTTCCGGATTGAAAACGCTTAAACCAAATTTGTGCTACACTCACAGACACTGCACTAGGTCCATAAACATCGCAATTTTTTTTCGCGGCTTGTGTTGCATTTTTACTTTTTTTGTAGTAAAATTTTAAAATGAATCAAATTTCTTCATTAGTTTCACTATCTTGGCGGTACGAAATACAAATGCAAATCACACATTTTCCTAATTTGAATTTGGAATTATGTTCTTTAAAATTTAAACTTTCAATGATACCACAACCAGCTACATACAAATAGTTTAGCCAAAGAGATTTTATTACAAGTTCATACATACTATAATGCGAAAAGACTTTTTCCCCAACCTAATATTGGTTTTGGTCATTTTTTTTTTTTTTTTTTTATGCCACTTGGGCCGACAAACAAGCAGACGCTCCACCTGATGGTGTCACCTATGGACATTTGCAACACTAGGAGCATCGCCAATGCGTTGTCGACCCTGAGACGTGAAGTTGTTAAGTCTCATGTGCCTGTAATTTCACCGGCCCCCTTACCTTTCTAACCGAAACACAGTAATACAATTGCACTACTGCTTCACGGCGGAAATGGGTAAGGTGGTAGTACTTCCCCGGACGAACTCTGCACTAAGAGCTCTACTACTCATTATAAAATATTCAAAATTCAAAACCATTTATTCAGTTTAGGCCCTTGGAAGGCATTTATGAAAGTAAAATTTAAAGTTACTGAAGTTACTAAATGTAGGTAGATAATCCATGTTGTTGTAGAGACATCATTGTTGTGACATTATAGAAAGGGTTTAATTGTTTTGGTGTTATGAAATTAAATTTTAAAAGTGCTGTTGCACCACCGATTATTTTTGAGACCATAGTACCTACCGTAACAAAATTTTAGAACAAGGGGCGATTAAAAAGAATACCGATGGTCATCGGTATTCTTCATACCTTGCATCGAGTAGTAAACAAAATCATTCACACAGAAGGTTGGTGTGAAGGTGGTTCTGTAATATTAACCAACTAAGCTACTAATATAAATGCTAAAGCTTGTGGGGATGGATGTATGCATGTTCGTTACTCTTTCACGCAACAACTTTTGGACAGATTTGGATAGAACTTGGCACATACATAGCATGCCCTGGAATTAAATATAGGACACTTTTTATTCCGGGAAAATATTACATCCCTCGAAATCACGGGGATAGCTAGTGTAACTATAACAAAATATCGCTCATCCAATAACTTTTGTTAGGTATTTCCTCGTGCCGGAGCTCGTCGAAAAGTTCGAGTGGTGGGTAAGTGAACTTGATGCAACTAATAGTTACAAGCAGCAGAGAGTTTAGTCTTTGCGAATCCTTCGGCAAATCAGGCGGATACCGAAAGATTGATTGACAGCACCGAAAGCCGGCAACTTCGGAGCGGGTGGATAAATTTTTAATTAGGTGTCGAAGTTTTAACTGGCTCACGAGGCACGAGGGGGTTGTTTAATTATTCGCTAATTTTCACTTTGCAATGTAACCCGATATTTTGAGCAAAGTGTACTCAACTTCAGTTTCGTACAAATTTCTAAATTGTTACTGCAGTTTTTGCTACATTAAGGACTCTTTGAATTTTAATTATTACTGAATTCATAGCTATTCAATACAGTCCTTAAAAGTGTTTTAATAAAGGCAAATCTTCTGAAGTTAAACCAACCGGTCGAAAAACTTTTAACTTGAACCAACCGGTACAGTTAGGTAATTTTTTTTTATTAATTAGACTTATTTGGTTATATTTTACAAATGTTTAGTAGAGGTTTTCTTTTCACCAAAAAACCGATAGAATCTACACGTGTGTTCCATTGAATGGGTGTTTATACAAAAAGGATTTCATTTGCATTATAACATGACAAATACATGAAACAGCTGAAAGCCCTTATCCGTTCTCCTTTACCCTTTAAAATGAGTTGATTACACAAGATGATACGCAGAACAGACAATTATTCCCCGCCGCGTGCGACGTTCATAAAGTTAAAGTCGTCGAGGCCCGTTTCAAAAGCTAAGAGTGTTATGGAAAAATTTACCCTATGGCGCTACGATAAGGTTCATCAGCAATCATCATAAAATGTAATATTGGATCAATAGATGAGCCTTATCTCAGAAGCTATAGAGTTGATTTTTCTGTGACAGTCTTATCTGTCAAAATGGGCCTTTTAGATCTTGTCAAGTCGAGTGTAGGAGTGCCAACAGCGACACAACTCGCAATACGCTTTTATTTTTCATAAAAAGTATTTGCATAATATCAGTGAAACGGTTCCCGCTCATGGCTTATTCATTCTGTTTGGTGGCAATTGTAAAACTTGTAATGTGAATTTGGCGCCGACTGAGATCATTTCCGAATTGTTCGCAGCTTAGTTTCCGAACTCATTTATGTTACATTTGTTGCCTGTTTGCGATTTATTTTGTCCGATGTAGTGGCCTTGGCAGCTTTTTTTGTAGGGGGTTTTTTAATTAGTGGGCCCATAAACTAAACAAATAAGGTGGTATTTGATCAGACCAGGGCATTGCCAATGGCTCGTTGACGCTGAGACGTGAAGTTGTTAAAGTCTCAGGTGCCTGTAATTTCACCGGCTCCCCTTACCTTTCTAGTAGTATACTTGTATAACTGCATTCTGATTCTGATTCTAATTCACTTCCTCCTGCTTTGCAGTGGAAATGGGTACGATGGTAGTACTTCCTTGCACTAACTCTTAACTAAGAGCTCTACTACTTTGAATTTAAATGGGACTTTAGAGGCTTTATTGAATGGTCAGACTCTAACGCCGTTTGGAAAGTTGATATTTGTTTACTAGCTGCCGTCCCGCGGTTCCCCCCTCCTTCCCAAAGGAATCTAATGTATTCCGATTAATAAGATAGATTATGTCGATCGGGAATAGTGTACCTTTCTATAAGTAAAAGGATTTTTGAAATCGGTGCAGTGATTCCGGTGATTTTCACTTGAAAATGTATTTGTTTTTTTTAGGTTTTATGAAGGTATGTGACCTTCCACATACACAAAACCAAAAACCTCATTCTCGTTATAAAGTAATGGTTAAAATAACTCTGATCATGTTGGTCATTTATCCTCATTTTGTAACTGTAATTGTGGCTATTGTATTGCTTGTGTATTATTGATTTTAAAAGACAAGTCTCGTCTGTCGTCAATAAATCCCAATGTTGGACATTTAACAAAGGATTTAATAATTTGACAGTTTGGGTGTCGGTCAACATTTGCTGAAGATACAGCAAATGTTGATCGATTTGAAAGATTTTAACTGTATTTTATTAAGGTATTAACGAGTAATTTCACTAAGACATTTAGTTTGGTAATATGAACTGATTTAAATGATTTATATTTTATTGGAGACAGTATTCTCCTGAAATAATCACATGTAACTTACAAAAATGGCTTCTATAGAATATTTAGAGGATGAATGTATGTATGGTTCTGCAAATATATTTTCGCAGTCTTCAAAACAATATCAAACTTCTACAGTCATATTAGAGAACCTACATTAATATTTTTTAAATTATAGAGCGTACTTTAGCCACAATTCGATTATTTTAGCGCACACTTAGATTATACCTCCGTATCCCCGATAAGCAGTTCATGCTCCAACAGTTCGACCTACTTATGTTATAGTTAAAAGTCAGAAGTACCGATTCAAGATTGAACTTACAGTAATACTTTTAATAATTTCAACTTGCGAGCTCTCTCCGATACAACTGGAGCTTTAACTTCGCAAACTTCTTCTTGTTTCACTTCCAGAATATAGTTCTATCTCTTTTATTTCAATATATATAAACTTGCTTTGCAACTTTTATGTAACTTCACTCTTCATACTTATGAACAAAGAATAATATTCAAAAGTTTTTGCAGTTCGGAGTAATGTTTTAGTAATATCTTAAATTGATTTAAACTACACGACTACTAAGCCACTGACAAAACTAATAAGTTAATTACTACAAATTATCAATTAGTTATAAATAACACATGATTATCCCAATTTAAGCAGAATGTGCTGCTTGCTATAGGTACTAGGTAATTAATATAGTACATATACTACATTTTAAATGCATACATATATTTGCACCCAGACACAGAACATGTTCATGTATGTCCACATGTTCTATGATTGTAGAAACTGTGTGCCATTTATTCTTGCAAAAAGCTCTATGAGTAAAAGGTAATAAATTTATATTCTATCATAATTTTTTTATTTGATATAGAAAAGGTTTAATTACGTGTTACAAATAAAGAGTTACAATTAGAAATAAATACATAGACAATACATAACAGATTTCCATGAATGTTACATTAATCAAAATGTTTTAGTCCATGCGTTATTATTTTATCTTAGTAATCCTAATAATATTATAAATTTGAATGTAAGTTTGTTTGTTACGCCTTCACACGAAAACTACTTAACGGATTATCATGAAACTTTGTACACATATTCTTGGAGGTGTTAGAAGTATCATAGGACACTTTTTGTGCCCACAAATGTTACATCCCTCGGGAACGCTGGTGAAACCGCGGGGGACAGCTAGTATTATTATATTTGGTAATTTTTTGTTACTTTATTTGTTACCTAACCTAGCTCTGTTATGGCTGAATTGATTTAAATGATCTTTATGTGATAAGGTTACTTTATATTAAGATTATAGCGTTTCTTTGTCTTTCTTCTATCCCTTCTCTCTTCTTGCTTATTCTCTACTAGCTACAGGAATATAGATTAATTTATTTACCCTCTATACAGGTAGTTTATGAGGTTACATGGATGCTTCTCTAAAAGTATTAAACCATGTCACTATTATTTCTGTCTGTCTGTTAGTCCGCTCGAGTTGTCACCATTATTTAGAAAATATTATCCGGATGGTTTATGTGGACATAACATACTTATATTACCCCGCTCAAACAAAGCCAGGGTAGTCGCTAGTACTTACTATGTGAACCTGTTTTGTAAGAAAGTGGTGCATGATGTAGGTTTATGAAGTCCTGCAATACAGATCGCCAGTACATAAAAAATTACTATTTCACGAAATATTTCAGTATCCGGTTTGCACATCTCGCGTAATTGGAACTGCACATACTCGGCTAAAAATGCAAAGAGCTGGCACAAACAACATCGTTTTTTGTGCATTTAATTCGCTTTTTCGTGAATCAGCTCTCAGAGGCATTGTTTCAAATAGGCGGGAAAAACTATATTCAAAGCGGAGCGGTGCGTACAGTCAGCACCGTAAGTAAATGAACAGATTCAAATTTCCAAAAGACTTACTGTACAACTAATCTATATGTAGAAATTTTATAACAACATAAATAGCCTGGGACACATTAAGAAGAAGAGCTTGTACTGTTTCTACTGATTGCGTATCTGTTGAATATAATATTACTTTTTCTTAACCAGATAACTTATTTACAGCATATACCTTGTTTCTAGGTTTTACCTCGACCATTATACCAAGTCAATCAGCCCGTCTATGAATATATTTATAATTTATTTTCACACTTCACAGGTCCTATATTATCCAAATTGCGTAATCATCGCTGTAAATTTAGAAAAAAAAAGCGAATTCCGGTGGCGTTTTAATTCGCCAAGTTTCTATAAGTAAAAGGATTTTTGAAATCGGTGCAGTGATTCCGGTGATTTTCACTTGAAAATGTATTTGTTTTTTTTAGGTTTTATGAAGGTATGTGACCTTCCACATACACAAAACCAAAAACCTCATTCTCGTTATAAAGTAATGGTTAAAATAACTCTGATCATGTTGGTCATTTATCCTCATTTTGTAACTGTAATTGTGGCTATTGTATTGCTTGTGTATTATTGATTTTAAAAGACAAGTCTCGTCTGTCGTCAATAAATCCCAATGTTGGACATTTAACAAAGGATTTAATAATTTGACAGTTTGGGTGTCGGTCAACATTTGCTGAAGATACAGCAAATGTTGATCGATTTGAAAGATTTTAACTGTATTTTATTAAGGTATTAACGAGTAATTTCACTAAGACATTTAGTTTGGTAATATGAACTGATTTAAATGATTTATATTTTATTGGAGACAGTATTCTCCTGAAATAATCACATGTAACTTACAAAAATGGCTTCTATAGAATATTTTGAGGATGAATGTATGTATGGTTCTGCAAATATATTTTCGCAGTCTTCAAAACAATATCAAACTTCTACAGTCATATTAGAGAACCTACATTAATATTTTTTAAATTATAGAGCGTACTTTAGCCACAATTCGATTATTTTAGCGCACACTTAGATTATACCTCCGTATCCCCGATAAGCAGTTCATGCTCCAACAGTTCGACCTACTTATGTTATAGTTAAAAGTCAGAAGTACCGATTCAAGATTGAACTTACAGTAATACTTTTAATAATTTCAACTTGCGAGCTCTCTCCGATACAACTGGAGCTTTAACTTCGCAAACTTCTTCTTGTTTCACTTCCAGAATATAGTTCTATCTCTTTTATTTCAATATATATAAACTTGCTTTGCAACTTTTATGTAACTTCACTCTTCATACTTATGAACAAAGAATAATATTCAAAAGTTTTTGCAGTTCGGAGTAATGTTTTAGTAATATCTTAAATTGATTTAAACTACACGACTACTAAGCCACTGACAAAACTAATAAGTTAATTACTACAAATTATCAATTAGTTATAAATAACACATGATTATCCCAATTTAAGCAGAATGTGCTGCTTGCTATAGGTACTAGGTAATTAATATAGTACATATACTACATTTTAAATGCATACATATATTTGCACCCAGACACAGAACATGTTCATGTATGTCCACATGTTCTATGATTGTAGAAACTGTGTGCCATTTATTCTTGCAAAAAGCTCTATGAGTAAAAGGTAATACATTTATATTCTATCATAATTTTTTTATTTGATATAGAAAAGGTTTAATTACGTGTTACAAATAAAGAGTTACAATTAGAAATAAATACATAGACAATACATAACAGATTTCCATGAATGTTACATTAATCAAAATGTTTTAGTCCATGCGTTATTATTTTATCTTAGTAATCCTACTAATATTATAAATTTGAATGTAAGTTTGTTTGTTACGCCTTCACACGAAAACTACTTAACGGATTATCATGAAACTTTGTACACATATTCTTGGAGGTATTAGAAGTATCATAGGATACTTTTTGTGCCCACAAATGTTACATCCCTCGGGAACGCTGGTGAAACCGCGGGGGACAGCTAGTATTATTATATTTGGTAATTTTTTGTTACTTTATTTGTTACCTAACAACCTAGCTCTGTTATGGCTGAATTGATTTAAATGATCTTTATGTGATAAGGTTACTTTATATTAAGATTATAGCGTTTCTTTGTCTTTCTTCTCTCCCTTCTCTCTTCTTGCTTATTCTCTACTAGCTACAGGAATATAGATTAATTTATTTACCCTCTATACAGGTAGTTTATGAGGTTACATAGATGCTTCTCTAAAAGTATTAAACCATGTCACTATTATTTCTGTCTGTCTGTTAGTCCGCTCGAGTTGTCACCATTATTTAGAAAATATTATCCGGATGGTTTATGTGGACATAACATACTTATATTACCCCGCTCAAACAAAGCCAGGGTAGTCGCTAGTACTTACTATGTGAACCTGTTTTGTAAGAAAGTGGTGCATGATGTAGGTTTATGAAGTCCTGCAATACAGATCGCCAGTACATAAAAAATTACTATTTCACGAAATATTTCAGTATCCGGTTTGCACATCTCGCGTAACTGGAACTGCACATACTCGGCTAAAAATGCAAAGAGCTGGCACAAACAACATCGTTTTTTGTGCATTTAATTCGCTTTTTCGTGAATCAGCTCTCAGAGGCATTGTTTCAAATAGGCGGGAAAAACTATATTCAAAGCGGAGCGGTGCGTACAGTCAGCACCGTAAGTAAATGAACAGATTCAAATTTCCAAAAGACTTACTGTACAACTAATCTATATGTAGAAATTTTATAACAACATAAATAGCCTGGGACACATTAAGAAGAAGAGCTTGTACTGTTTCTACTGATTGCGTATCTGTTGAATATAATATTACTTTTTCTTAACCAGATAACTTATTTACAGCATATACCTTGTTACTAGGTTTTACCTCGACCATTATACCAAGTCAATCAGCCCGTCTATGAATATATTTATAATTTATTTTCACACTTCACAGGTCCTATATTATCCAAATTGCGTAATCATCGCTGTAAATTTAGAAAAAAAAAGCGAATTCCGGTGGCGTTTTAATTCGCCAAGTTTGGACATGTTCAGCTACTCGTTGTG